>CP094635.1:38780414-39091700 GCA_023657505.1 Camelina hispida
AAATGAAACAACCGACCTTTTTTTTTTTTTTAATAACAAATAATAAATAATAAATATATAATATAATAAAATAATAAACTACAACTAGTGGTCCCATACCCACTAGTCACCTAACCACAAACACAACCAACAGCGGAAATAATAATATCAATAACCAATCAAATAATAAATATCCAATATAAATTCCAATCTTAACTAAAGATCCAAACATCATAAACCAAATAACCAGCAATCCTAAACAATGCTCTAAGACTCAACTCTAGCAACCTAACAATGCCAGATCAACAACCAACCGAGTCCCTAGAACATCCTCCTCTTCATTGCCTGGATCCCACGGTCACACTTTGCCTTTACCTGCACCACAAACACATATTGCAATGCATGAGTATTTTACAAACACTCAGTAAGGCAATCCTCCCATCTACTGGGCTATACACACAAGCAATAGAGTATCAGTAATCTTCACACAACAATCAACAGACAATAACCGAACAGGACTTAGCATCGACCGATGCCACACCTGCATCGATCGATGCCAACAGGAGAAGCATCGATCGATACAGAAGCTGCATCGATCGATGCAAGTATAACTTGCATCGACCGATACCCAATCTGCATCGACCGACGCATGCTCGACGCACACGAAAAACCCTAAAGTTCATCGTCCTCGCACTTGCATCGACCGATGCAAGCTATGCATCGATCGACGCGTCGAGCACCGTGATTTCTCCGAAGTTTCTCGCCGGATCTCGTTCCTACAACCACAGAAACTCAATCCCAAGCCACAAGAAAGCTTCCTAACGTCCATAACAACAATCTAATGCGTCTAACAACAAACAACAAGCAAATCACTGAATTCTCTAGCTTAGATAAGCCATGGTCCTGCACTTACCTTTGCCACAGGAGAAACTAAACCTTAAACAATCAAGAACACGCTCCCAGGAAGCTCCTACAACGATCCCAGCTACAGATCTCTACAGGAACGCCCAAATCTCCAAGAAATCACCAAGAACTCTCAAGAACACTTCTTTCTCTTTTGTTTCTCAAAAACGGCTGAATACGTCTAATGAGACAAAGGCACGACTTAAGGGTTTCCCTTTTCTTCTCCCCAAACGCAGCGTTTGACTTAAGTCAAAACGCACAGGTGAGTCATCGATCGATGCTCCTGCATCGATCGATGCACACCTAAACCGGAATTCCGGTTCACGGATGTTACAATTCTCCCCCACCAAACTGGATTCGTCCTCGAATCCCAAACAACCATCAGCCAAGGACTCCCGTGCAACCGTCTCCACGGCCCGCACTCCTCCGACCGATCTACAGAAGGTCACCTCTAGGCGATAGACTCACGCTCCAGGCGTCATTTGCTCTCGACTTTTGGACTTTCCTTTTTCTCATAGGCCTAAACCTTGAGTTTCATTGGCTCCTCATCAGACCTAAGTCTGCATGCCAATGTTGGCTCCTCATCGGGCCTAAGCCCGCATGCCATAATATATAAGGAAAAATCCAAACTCGTCTCTCGGGTCGTCACCCTACAGCGCGCCTCCGGACCGTCGTCCGAAGTCGATATACCAACCATACTCCAAAGTCACAAAGTCTCCGAATATGGCAGTACTAGGAGAACCAAAGTCCTCCAAGAGCCGCGAGCAAACAATTCTGAACACGTCTGAGTCCTATCCCTATCCAGGTTTCCTTCCCGTGGCTCGCGTAAAACATCACAATGTCATACCAACCACATATCCCCTCACTGGAATACCTCATGACCACACAAGGATCATATACTCGCCACAAGGGCCGCCACAAGGCCAAACAAAATGTCCTAAAGAGGACCGCCACCAAGGCCAAACAAATGTCCTAAAGAGGACCGCCACCAAGGCCAAACAAATGTCCTAAAGAGGACCGCCACCAAGGCACTCTGGCTACACAGCCCCGCCACCATCTGTCCCGAAGGACCGTCACAAAGACACTCTGGCTACAGCCCGTACAAAAGGCCATCTGTCCCGAAGGACCGTCACAAAGACAATCTGGCTAAACAGCCCGCCACAAAGGCATCTGTCCCGAAGGACCGTCACAAAGACACTCTGGCTAAGGAGCCCGCCACAAAGGCCAAAACAAAATGCTAAACAGCCCGCCACAAAGGGCCAAACAAAACGGCTAAACAGCCCGCCACAAAGGCCAAACAAAACGGCTAAACAGCCACAAAGGCCAAACAAAACGGCTAACAGCCCGCCACAAAGGCCACACACAAGCCCCTCCAAGGCTTTCCACCGCTAAATGGACAAATTCTCTCTCCCGAGAAACTTTCCATATTTAGCACTTTCCATTTCGGAAACTTTCCACTTAAGGAAACTTCTACTTGAAAACTTTTCCCCAACTCCCGCCTCACGGAAACTTTGTACCCCGAGCACCACCTCATCTTGTTACTGAGTCGCACAACCAACCACCCTAAGCGACCGAGTAACAAGAGAGATGGGCTGGAATACTCCATTCCCGCTCCAGCCCACGGATTACAGACGGAACCGACGGCAAGCTCAGGTCAGTTGCTTCTCATACCACTTCTTGAACCTTGCCTTCATCCTGCCTCAGTTCCCAAGTCTGCTCCTCCACACCATCACAATCCCACGGACTCTCATCAAAGGAATCTTCTTCCTCCGAAGTTCCTCTGATCCTCCTCTCGAGAACCCTCACTGGTCTCGCCTCCAAAGTCATGTTAGGCTGAAGATCTTCGGAATCTTAGCCAACAACTGATCATCCTCACGGAGACACTTCCGCAACATAGACACATGGAACACTTATGGAAAGCACGCATAACCTCAGGTAACTCCAGTCTATATGCCACTGTCCAACTCGCTCAATCACTCGAACGGACCCATATACCTCGGACTCAACTTAGTCTCTCAATGACCTGTTCGGACCCCGCAACATGGCCATCTTGAGGTACACTCTGTCTCCTACCTGAAACTCCAGGTCTCTTCTCCTCTTATCAGCATAACTCCTCTGCCTATCCTGAGCCTCTTTCATGTTCAGCTTGAGAACCCGAATCTTCTGAGGTCTCCTGAACAAAATCCGCCCCGTACATGCTCCTTCCCCCACCTGAGTCCAGCATAACGGTGTACGACACGGCCTCCCATACAAAGCCTCATAAGGAGCCATACCAATACTCGCCTGATAGCTGTTGTTGTAAGCAAACTCTACCAGGTTCAGGTGATCTGCCCGGCCACCCCAATCCAAAACACACATCCTCAGCAAATCCTCCAACGTCTGATCGCCCTCTCGACTGTCCATCTGTCTCTGGGATGATAAGCTGTACTCATATGCACCTTAGTGCCCATCTCCGCCGAAATGCTCGCCAGAACACCGAAGTGAACTTAGAATCTCTCGCGACACAATGCTCGCTGGCACCCCATGCATCCGACTATCTCCCTCACATACTTAGCCAAGACCGCTGCTCCATCAGTCTTCTTAATGGCCAGAAAATGCCGACTTAGTCAACCGGTCCACAATGACCCAAATAGCATCAAGGTCCGTGACACCGGTAATCCTACCACAAAGTCCATGGTAATCATATCCCACTTCCACTCAGAATGGGTAAACTCTTCAGTAACCCGCCAGAACCCGATGCTCAGCCTTCACTAGCTGACACACATCACACCTCGAAACCCAACCCGCTACATCCTTCTTCATCCCGACCCAATGATAGTACCTCTTGAGGTCACGGTACATCTTAGTCGCTCCTGGATGAATAGATAGCTTGCTCGAATGAGCCTCTCTCGAATCCCCGCCTCAACTCCTCATCCTTGGGCACACAAATCCGACCATGCACCAAGATAGCATTATCCGAGACCCGATACTCGACTCAACATCCTTTGAGGCGTTCACCAGCCCCAAATCCTTCTCTTGTGCCAACCGCACCCTACTCAAAAGATCTCGCTTCCGTCCACTGCTTCCAAACCCAACGGTTCCAGTGAAACAGCACACAAACTCAACGCACTGATCTCTCCTACCAGAGACTCCATCTCCCGCTCTTGAGCCGAAGCTACCCTCTTCCGACTCGGAGCATCCGCAACCGTGTTAGCCTTACCAGATGATAGGCTATCTCCAAATCATAATCCGCCACAAGCTCCATCCACCGCCTCGTCTCAAATTCAACTCAGGCTGAGTGAATATATACTTCAGCTCTTATGATCTGTGAACACCGCACCTTTGCACCATAAAGATAAGACCTCCAAATCTTCAGGGCAAAGACTACAAGACTCCATCTCCAAATCATGAGTAGGATAGTGCCTTCATGCACCCGAACTGCCGCGCGCATGCAATCACCTTCCCATGCTGCATCGAACACACCCCAAACCAACTCGGATGCATCCGTATAAACCACATAGGGTTCTCCCCTTCGTGCAAAGCCAATACCGGTGCAACATCTCCTTCAGGCTTGCAAAGCCTTCCTCACACTCTTCGACCGACAAAAGGAACATCCTTCCCTGTCAACTTAGTCACAGACGTGCTCGCTTGCAAACCCCGCACAAATCTCCCGTAATAGCCTGCCAATCCAAGGAAACTCCTTATCTCTCGTGGCATTCTGCGGTCTAGGCCAATCCCGATAGCCCGAATCTTCTCCGGATCCACGAAACCCCTTCGCGAAATGATATGACCCAGAAAGCCCATCTCACGCTGCCGAAACTGCACTTGCTAAACTTAGCAAACAACTCTCGCTCCCGCAGCTTCTCCATAACCGCCCTCAAATGCACCGCATGCTCCTCAGACTCTTAGAATAGACCAGATATCGTCGATGAAAATGATGATAGATACATCCGTAAACTCCCGAAACACACTGTTCATCAATCTCATAAACGCTGCTGGTGCGTTAGTCAACCCGAAAGGCATCACCACAAACTCATAATGCCCATACCTCGTCCCGAAAGCAGTCTTCCTCACATCTGCCTCATCTATCGGTATCCGATGATAACCCGACGCCGATCCACCTTAGAGAACCAAGTAGCTCCCCTCAACCGATCCAACAACTCATCGATCCTAGGAAGAGGATACTTGTTCTTCTCACAGTGACCCGGTTCAAACCCCGATAATCAATGCATAATCCGAAACTCCCATCCTTCTTCTTCACAAACAACACCGGCGCTCCCCATGGTGATACACTAGGACGGATGAATCCCTTACTCAACAAATCCTCTAGCTGCTTCTTCAGCTCGCCATCTCGCTGGAGCCATTCTCGTAAGGAGCCTTGGATAACGGTGTCGCCCCCGGTTCCAGTTCAATGGTGAAAGGATCTGACCGAGATGGTGGTAATCCGCAAAGACTCAAACACATCCTCAAACTCCTCTACTACCGGAATACCGCTAACCGTAGACTTCCCACTGACTCGGCATGGATATAGTGACCAAATAAGCCTCACGACCCTTCTCGATCATCTTCCCTGAATGGCTGAGATCACGAGACTCCGAAGTCGGTTTAATCCCTGAAAAACCAACTCTCTCCCGGACGCTCAAACTCCACTCTACCCCTATGGCAATCCAAATGCACCATATGCCGATGCAACCAATCCATCCCGAGAATGACATCATACAACTCCACCGGACTGATAAGCAAATCCGCTGGCCATGACTCTCCTGCGATCGAATATCAACCCCTCCAGCTCGTCCAATAACTCTCAGAACTTGCCTCCAGCAACTCTAACAACTCTGTACGCTCCCCGGGATCCCCTCCGATTCCCGCACACTCGCACACTCCGGGTAATGAAGCTATGAGAAGCTCCAGAATCAAACATAACGTGGGACTTAAACCCGCCCACCAACAAGGTCCCTACACAAACCTCATGTGTTGAGAACCTAGCACTTTATCACAGAACATATACAATCTGAACCTACTACAAATTCACAAAGTTAAAGTATCGAAATTATACGTGATCGCCCGGCACTGGTTCCGCCGTCTCTACCGTGTAAGCACGTGGCGTCTCGCTCAACGTGCCACCTGCTGACCTCCAGGTTGCACTGCCATGCTGCCACGGCTACCGGCTGCAACTTGGGACAAAAAGGCCGATGTGCCCCGTCTCCCTACGGTGATAACAAACCCGAGGCCCGCCGCCGAACACTCTTCGGGGCAAGTAGCAATCTTGTGATCCCTGCTCCCACAGCTGAAGCAACCAGCACCACTCGGCTTCGCGTAGCCTCCCACTTCCTCTTGGTTCCCTGGGCATGCCTACCGCCCCTGCTAGAACCACCCCTGCGCTGAGCCTTACTAGGCTGAACTGTGGAGTAACCGGCACCGACCGTGCCCGGATATCCTCCCCATCTCTCGCTGCTGTCTCAACCAACTCAGCACGCGTAGCATAACTCCGCCCTCTGCAGTGGACTCTCAAATCATCACGTAGAGCCCTCAAAAACCTCCCGATCCGAGCCTCCTCGACTCCATACTCCGACCCCCATAACATAGAAGTCGATGAACTCCAAGTCCAGCTCCCGCACTGACCGTGTCCCCCGAGACAACTGAAGGAACTGCACCTCCAAACGATCCAATGCCTCTCTAGGAAAATACTGCGGTTGAACTCCAAAACGAAGTCAGCCCAAGTCATCTCCCGCCGCACCCTCCTAGCAGCCCAGCACCTCCACCACAACTCAGCATCTCCACTCAAAAAGTAGACCCCTATGTCCACCGGAACTCCTCAGACATCTCAGAGTGTGGAAGTTACGTTCCACCTCGTCCTCCACGCATCCGCAGCAGTAGGATCTACACCTCCTGAGAACTGCTCGTCACGCAACTTGCCCATCTCTCGACAACATGTTGAGATAACGAGCATGAACCCCCACATCTCACAGAGCCTGCCGCTCCTCCGCCACCACTGGTGGCACTACCCGAGCCTGAGCCGGTACCACGTGGTAACCGCTCCAACACCTGTGCTAGCAAAGCCGCAATGTCAACACCAGGGACTCCACCCGCTGGGGCTCCCACACCCGGGACCCTAGCATCACCGACCACTGGAGCATCAACACCGCCCCTCCGGCCACACTCACTGAATCCCCGGTACACCCTGCGACTCGCCAACACCCTCAGCTGTCACACTCTGGTCCTCGGTCTCACTAACCACTGGGACTCTGCCCCTACCACGACCACGTCCGCGACCACGACCACGTCCGCGTCCACGACCACGACCAGCAACAGCACCACCTCTAACCATCTGCACTACCATGAACAGAAGGCTAAGCAAACAAGTACAATTTAACACAGAAATAGAAACTCACCGTGGAATCAACAATAGGCTCGAAGAGGATGTTCTAGGACTCCATGCCACACACAATTGACTAACTCACATAATCAATCAAGACATGCAATCCCAAACATCTACAGCACAAAGCCTAGTGAACCCAAACCTAGAACCGTAAGGGCTCTGATACCAAAATGAAACAACCGACCTTTTTTTTTTTAATAACAAATAATAAATAATAAATATATAATATAATAAAATAATAAACTACAACTAGTGGTCCCATACCCACTAGTCACCTAACCACAAACACAACCAACAGCGGAAATAATAATATCAATAACCAATCAAATAATAAATATCCAATATAAATTCCAATCTTAACTAAAGATCCAAACATCATAAACCAAATAACCAGCAATCCTAAACAATGCTCTAAGACTCAACTCTAGCAACCTAACAATGCCGGATCAACAACCAACCGAGTCCCTAGAACATCCTCCTCTTCATTGCCTGGATCCCACGGTCACACTTTGCCTTTACCTGCACCACAAACACATATTGCAATGCATGAGTATTTTACAAACACTCAGTAAGGCAATCCTCCATCTACTGGGCTATACACACAAGCAATAGAGTATCGTAATCTTCACACAACAATCAACAGACAATAACCAAACAGGACTTAGCATCGACCGATGCCACACCTGCATCGATCGATGCCAACAGGAGAAGCATCGATCGATACAGAAGCTGCATCGATCGATGCAAGTATAACTTGCATCGACCGATACCCTATCTGCATCGACCGACGCATGCTCGACGCACACGAAAAACCCTAAAGTTCATCGCGCCGTCCTCGCACTTGCATCGACCGATGCAAGCTATGCATCGATCGACGCAACGTCGAGCACCGTGTTTTCTCCGAAGTTTCTCGCCGGATCTCGTTCCTACAACCACAGAAACTCAATCCCAAGCCACAAGAAAGCTTCATAACGTCCATAACAACAACCTAATGCGTCTAACAACAAACAACAAGCAAATCACTGAATCCTCTAGCTTAGATAAGCCATGGTCCTGCACTTACCTTTGCCACAGGAGAAACTAAACCTTAAACAATCAAGAACACGCTCCCAGGAAGCTCCTACAACGATCCCAGCTACAGATCTCTACAGGAACGCCCCAAATCTCCAAGAAATCACCAAGAACTCTCAAGAACACTTCTCTTTCTCTTTTGTTTCTCAAAAACGGCTGAATACGTCTAATGAGACAAAAGGCACGACTTAAGGGTTTTCCCCTTTTCTTCTCCCCAAAACGCAGCGTTTGACTTAAGTCAAAACGCACAGAATTGAGTCAGCATCGATCGATGCTCCTACTGCATCGATCGATGCACACCCTAAACCGGAATTCCGGTTCACGGATGTTACAAGCATGTTGGCAGTGGATCAGTGACACTCTCCTCTTTCCTTGGTCCTCTTGTGAGAGAGTATGTGCCAGTACTGCTAGATGACTGGAGACATCTCGATGAAAGGACAAAAGACGTGATGTGGGAAGAAATTCAGGTAAGCTTGACTAAGTGTATATCTATTAATAATCTGTAAATGATTTTAATGTTTTAAGTTGGCAATGTCTGACAGGTGAGGTTCAATTTGAAAGAAGATTGGCAAAAAGAAGCACTCTTAAGGAAAATGGGTGGGTTGTGGAGGGCTTCTAAATCTACGCTTTCTAGAAAAGTTTGAACTACTAAAAGCAAGGTCAAATTACAGGAACTAAAGCCTAGCAACATCCAATGTGCATCAGCTTGGAACAGTTGGTGAATAGCAGGAATAGCACAGCTTCTAAGGTTATTTTAAAACTTCCCATTGATTATTTAACTTCTTTTTTTGTATATTACTTATGGCCATTTCTTTGTGTCAATAGGAAAAAAGTGAAAAATTCAGATGTATGAGGAAGGGTCAAATTCCTCACACCACCAGCCGCAAAGGAATGGTTCGCTTAGCTCATGAGATGGTATGTGTGCTTCTATATTGAACTGGTTGGTTGTATGACTACTTGAGATATTTTTGAATTGGTTGGTTGTATTTGTAGAAAAAAAAGAGTTCTGATCCTAGGAAAGTTACTAGAAGTAAGGTGTGGATAGCAGGACATACACATTCTGATGGAAGACCTGTGAGGGAAGAATTTGCAGAAACGATTGTAAGAATCACCTAAAATTATAATGTTTGTTCTTTAAGTTATTTGAAAGTAGTTTATATATGTTGTGTATCAATTTTGATTTCAGGAAAAGATTAAGACAATTGATAGTGAAATGGACTCCACAACCACGGATAATGTTAGAGACGATGCTGTGAGTCATGTACTTGGAAAAGACAAACCAGGAAGACTTAGGGGCATGGGCAGAGGCGCTACTGTTACCAAGATGGCATTCTTACAGACTAGAGACTCCCATGTCCAGAAGCTTGAAGCTACTCAAGCATAATTACTTACCAAGATTGCAGATTTGGAGAATGTGGTTAGTAACGTAGCTGGTAAAAAAGTAACTATTTTAAACTGGTTCTGTCATGATGTGAATTTTTAAGATGTAATTTTGATTTAGATACCAACTTATATGGATGTTTTGATTATCATGTCCTTGCAGAGTCATGATCCGGTTTCGCAGTCTGACTTAAGCGATGCTACCAAATGAGGAATTAGGTGCCAGCTACTGGATTGGTGTTCGGCTAATGATGTGGTTGTTGGTGAAGAAGAATACTGTTCCAGTGAACCTACAAATAAGATTGGTCGCATTCCATTGGATCCTAATGCAACAGCTGTAATTGTGAAGTATGCATCAATCCCAGAAGCATATATCTGGAGACCTACTCCAACCATTGTCTCACTTAGTCAAGCTGTAGGAGGTAAAATTGCATGGCCCACTGACAAGATAATATTGGACGATCCCCTATCCTAACCTCCTAACACTGCTAGTGAAGAGGTAAATTACGACTGCTGTATTTCTCTCTAGAATAATGTGACTTAGATTATAATTTGATTGTATGTTTTTTGCGACTCGTTAGCAAACGGATGCATCACTAGGAAGAGTTCACATCTTTGATTATTGGAATGGAAATGGGGATTTGATTGCTGAGGGTCTGTTGTTGTCAACTGATGCTAAACATTTGGTGAACGATATTGCACTGGGACCAAATGCTGCAGTTGTTAAGGTCCAGCTAGTGGTAAACCCGGATGCTTATTTATGGAGACCAATGCCTGAATTTTCAATCATGGTTGATGCACTAAATGAGACCATAGCATGGCCTATTGATAAGATAAACCTAATCGAAACACTTCCAACCGATGAATCAACCAGGAAATCAAGTCAGGTAAGTTTTTGCAACTAGTTTTTTTCATGTCTGAATGGTTGAAACTTTGATTGCAATTGTTGTTCTGATGATGTGTTATAATTTTTGGTTATAGAGTGCTAGTCCCAACACTGGTAGTAGCAGAAAATGTGCCAAACAGAAGTGTATTCTGTTAGATATTGATAACTCTGGGCAGAGAGTTGCAACCGGTCGTGTATCTTCAACTGATCCAGCATAGAAGGTTCATTTTGTCCCTTTAGGTCCCAATGCTAGCAAGGTATGGGTAGAGGTTTCAAAGGTTTATGGTGCTAGAGTATGGAGAGCAACTCTGAAGTTGAATATATAGTTGATGCAGTCGGAACCACTGTGGCTTGGCCTAATGACAAGATTATATTCATTTGAGGCTGACACATTTGAGTTTTATGTAGTACTATGAACTTGTATCTTTAGAATGTTTGTGGCTTTGTAACATTCAATCTTATTGGATATTTTAAATTTCTATTAAACAAATCTAAATTTTTATCAATAAAAAAATAATAAAAAATAATTAATAAAAATAAATAATAAAAAAATAAAAAAAAAAATAAATGTAAACAATTACATTTATATAAATGCTATAGTAATATTTAAAACAACAATTTAAAAACGCTGTTATAGAATATTTAATTGCAGATGCACAAACGCTATGGTAGCCGCGAATACGATAGCAGAACAAAAAAACGCTATATAAAGTGTCTGACCTATAATGACAGGCGCAGATATAGCGTTTGTTAAAACGCTATGGTATTGATAGATAGCGTTATTCAGATGCTATTAAAACTCAATTTTCTTGTAGTGTATCCTCGGATAGGTCTTCGGGTTGTTCTTCCTTCTCTTGAATCCTCCTCGATTGGGTTGGGGTTCGGACTGTTCTTCCTGCTCAATAGCTCCTTCGGGTACATGCTCGGATTTGACCTTGTTTCTCTCCATTTTAGACTCTAAAGCACCTATTTTCATCCAAAATGTGCAAATGCAAGAATGCAACACCCTAAAAGGCCTAAATGTGAAATCCTACAGTTAATTACCTAAAAGTGCTAAGGTTAAGGTAAATATAATGCAAATTATGGACAAAAAAGGATGCTTAAAACATGTAGATTAGAGAGTCCGCAACAAAATTTAGTAGTCAAACTTAAGCATCAACATTTTCTTAATGTAGCTCGTTCTTTACTCTTTCAATCAAATATTCCTTTACAGCATTTGAGTGATTGCATTTTGACAGCAGTGTTCTTAATCAATAGGATACCTTCCCCTTTACTAGCAAATAAATCTCCTTTTGAACTCCTTCTTAAGAAATTGCCTGATTACAGTCTTTTGGTTGTTTATGTTATACCTCTACTTACTGTAAGGATAGACATAAGTTTTCACCTAGAGCTACACCTTGTGTTTTCATTGGTTATCCTGCTGGTTTTAAAGGGTACAAAGTTCTTGATTTAGAGTCAAATTCGATTTCCATTTCCAGAAATGTTGTTTTTCGAGAAAACCAATTTCCTTTTAAAACTAGTGAACTTCTTTCATCATCTGTTGACATGTTTCCCAATCATATATTGCCTTTACCTCCTCCTTTACACTTTGTTGATTCTGAGTCTGCTGGTGATTTTGAAAGCTCTTTGATTGATCATTCATCTGATACATCTTCCACTTCAACTGCATCATCATCCTCTACATCTAATAGGCATTTGGATTCTAGCACCATCGATAATGCAGTTGAGTCTAACACTGAGAGTGATTCTCTGACTGTTACTAGGCCGAAACGAACAACTAAGCCCCATAGCTACTTGTCTGAGTATCACTGCTCTTTAGTCCCTTTCACTTCTACTTTACAACCTACTACAAAACTTACTACTCCATTTCCTATTACTTCTACTATATCTTATGACAAAATGTTCCCCAGAATTTCAATCCTATATCTTCTCTTATAATATTGAAACGGAACCAAAGTCGTTTGCTGAGGCTATGAAATCGGAGAAATGGACTAATACAGCTAATGAAGAGTTACAAGCTCTTGAACTGAACAAGACTTTTGAAGTTGAAACACTACCTGAGGGAAAGAATGTTGTGGGCTGCAAATGGATCTTCACCATAAAATACAATTCTGATGGCAGGCACGGTTGAGCGATACAAGGCTCGTTTGGTGGCAAAGGGTTTTACTCAACAAGAAGGAGTCGATTATTTTGATACTTTCTCACCTGTGGCTAAGTTGACTAGTGTGAAGTTTATACTTGGTCTTGCTGCTAAACAGGGTTGGACCCTCACGCAAATGGATGTATCGAATACTTTCCTACATGGTGATCTTGAAGAGGAGATTTACATGTGTTTGCCTCTCGGTTACACACCTCCTCCAAACACTACGTTGCCTCCCAATCCAGTATGCCGTCTACTTAAGTCCTTATATGGACTTAAACAAGCCTCTCGACAATGGTACAAACGTCTGTCCTCTGTCTTACTTGGTGCCAACTATATCCAGTCCCCCGCTGATAATACACTATTTTTCAAAGAAGGATCTGGTGTCTTTGTTGATGTTCTTGTCTACGTAGATGACATCATGATAGCAAGTGACAGTGACAAGACAATAGAGGACTTAAAGGATCTTTTAAAGTCTGAATTCAAGATTAAAGACTTAGGTCCGGCAAGGTTCTTTTTAGGCTTGGAGATAGCTAGATCTGAGAAGGGAATCTCTGTTTGTCAAAGAAAGTATGCCCAAAATTTGTTAACTGATGCTGGATTCCTAGATTGCAAACCGAGTTCTGTTCATATGGATCCTAATCTGCATCTCACTAAAGATATGGGCACTCTTCTTCCGAGTCTGAAAGCTTATAGAGAACTTGTAGGTCGATTGTTATATTTCACAATCACAAGGCCTGACATTAATTTTGCAGTACACCAACTGAGTCAGTTCATATCCGCTCCTACTGATGTACATCTGCAGGCTGCACATAAAGTTCTACGCTATATCAAAGCTAATCCGGTTCAAGGACTGATGTATTCTGCAGATACGGAGTTGTGCTTAAATGGTTTTGCAGATGCTGACTGGGGAACTTGCAAGGATACTAGGCGTTCAATTACAGGCTATTGTATCTACCTTGGTACTTCTCTTATCTCTTGGAAGTCGAAGAAGCAAGCTGTTACAAGCCGGAGTAGTACAGAGTCTAAATATCGAGTTATGGCACATGCGACTTGTGAAATCATATGGCTACAACAACTTCTCAAGGATCTACGCATCAAAGTTACATGTCCTAAGAAGTTGTTCTGCGATAACAAGTCTGCTCTTCACATTTCTATGAACATGGTATTTCATGAACGCACAAAATACATCGAATTTGATTGCCACACCGTTCGTAATCAGGTGAAAGCAGGTACTTTACGAACATTACATGTTCCAACCGAGAGCCAACACACTGACATACTCACGAAGCCGCTTCAACCAGGTCCTTTCCATCATCTCCTCAAGCTCATGTCACTATCAAGTCTTTATCTTCCTAACCAGACAGTTCGAAGCTAAACACTTGAAGGGGGTGTATTAGGAAGGATGGTTTATGATTTAAACCGGTTAATTCAGTTAACCAAGATTAGATTTTGGTTTAGTGTTAAGCTTATAAGCTCGTGTATTAGCATTAATCAGATTAACGTCTTGTAATAAACTTTTGGATCAGATTAATAAAATGGTGTTTCTCACCTTTTCTCTCCTCCGGTCGTTCTTCATCTTTTCAAGTTAATCGGAATTTAATAAACATCAAAAGAAACAGCATCAGAGAGAGGCAAAGATGGCCAATGCATAAAAAAGTGATTTACTACTCAATATATGGATCAAACACATTGTGTGTGATTCTCATTTTCACATAAACAAACAAAAAAGAGAATGAAAGTTATATTGAGGTTTGTGACCAAGTCGATATGATTCACACAAAACTTTGTATTAGGAGCACACAGTTGAGACTTTCTAACCTTAAAAGTATTAATATGAGAGGAGATATATTAGGAGCACACAGTTGAGACTTTCTAACCTTAAAAGTATTAATATGAGAGGAGATATATTGAATACGCATCTAGGGCCTATGTGAGCTGGAGTTTCAAAATCATCTTCTCTTGTCCTCATTCTCCAATTCCCAATCCGTTGTTTCTTTCTCTGCCACAACCAATATCATAAGCATCTTGCTTTTAACTTTTAGAAACCAAAAACTCAATTCCTAACTATTGACAATGCTTCTAGTTTTCGTAGTCTTTGTATTCTTATTTGATAAATTAGCATTTCTCAAGTTTTATAAGTGATGTCCTTATGATTGTGAAGATGATAAAATGAGAACAGTAAATGTTTTTTCTGATTTATTGTGATTTTACTAAGGAGTGACATTAACGATAATAAAATGGGTGAAATGGTGAAGATGAAAAGACAATGGTCTGGAATGGAATAGACCACTTTTTCAATTACATTTTGATTATCTACATGGCATCTCTTTAAGTGCTAATGTGGCAGAATGATGGAGAGAGTTGAGCAACTTTCATAGTATAGACTAGAATTTGTACCCGCGCACGCGCGAGGTTTTAGTTTTTTTTTTTATCAATAGAAATTGTTGAGCTCAAATATAATCATTTCAACTTTTGAGTATAAATCTATATAAATATTAAACTTACTTTACTCAGTGATATACAACTATATATTTTTGAAGATAATATCTATTTGTTATATCTATTTGCGATTTTTTAAGTGAGATTTTAATTAATATTTTTACCAATAAGAATCATTGAATATGAATATAATTTGAAGATTAAAAGATAAATTATATAAATGCGTACTTATTTTACTAATCTATATATAACATATATTGTCTAGTGTCGCAATAATATTGTCGACAATCTTCTGACCTTTTATCTTTAAAAGAGTTCATTCCATATTCATATCTCATGAAAACATAATTTTAAAAGTTCTAACTTCAATGTCGATCGTTGATCTAATTATAGAGACCATTTAAACATATCGATATCCTACATTAAATGTGAATATACAAAGTTTCATGAACAGTTTTAGTGATATGTCGCTACAATGAGGTTGTCGAAATGCATCATCTGCCATAATGGAATTTCCGACTAAGTCAAGAATGCTTAAATGATGAAACATTTAAACCCCATAATGAATATCTATTCACTAATCCATGTTACATATTTTCTAAAATCTCATATGTTATTTTCAGATGTTAATTTTGTGTACTTTAAATATGTTGTTTTTGCCATATATATATATATATATATATATATATATATATATATATATATATATATATATATGTTATATATGTTTTATATCATGTTATATAATTGTAGCTCTAGTTGATAATATACCTTATAAGATATGCTACACAAATCACATGCCACTTTTTGTAACGATTTACATATCATTTTTTTTATATATCTTGACCATTGATTTTGTTTTTTTAGATAGATTATTTTTTCAAAAAATATTTCAAAGTTTTCTTTAAAAAAAGTGTGCCCCTTACAATGTCTTTGTTTTAGTTCAAAACTTATAAGTTAAGTTAAATAATTAATCTTTTCTTTCTTACAAGTAAAATTTAATAATAAATCTTTATGGTATATGTTTCTTAGAAACTAATGTTTCACTTCAATTTTATTTTCATGTTTAGATTTTTATAAATACAATTACATAACTTGTTTTTTTACTCCACCATGCATTGAAATCTTACTTACATTCTAAAACTCATTGACCTATTCTAAATTTTGGAATATAATCATTTTTTGGTTATAATTTTAATAATAACATTATTACTAAAACAAATTTATAGTATTATTTTTACTATTTAAATTTTTTTATTTATTTTAATTAATTTATTTTTAGATAGTTATTATTTTTATTATTTACTAAAAAAATTAAATTATTGTTTATACTATTTTAAAATTTAATTAATTTTAGTTAATTCGTTTTTATTTATTTTTTATTACTATTAAATATAAGTAATAAATATGCAATGAATACAAATTAAAAATAATTTTTTTTATGTCAAAAAAAAATTGATTAGTTGGATGCTGATGTGGAGGAAGGAGGAGTGAGCAAAGTTAACTTTATATATATAGATTATTTGAATGAGATATGTTCTTTCAAAAAAAAAAAAAGAGAAATTCCTTTAAATACTACTAAAAGAGTTTTTTTCCAAAAATACCACATTTTAGTTTTTTTTTTCAAAAATAACACAAAAGTTTTTTTTTTTGCAAAATTACCACAAACACAAAAAAATTGAATTTTAAGGATGTAGAATTTTTATTTTTTTTTTATGTTTGGGTTGACAAATTTAGTTTTATGGTACAGTTTTTATGGTACAACTTTAGTTCAATTATGTGGTATTTTTGGAAAAAAATACATTTTAGTAGTACTTTTGGAAAAAAAAAACTAAATTGTGGTATTTTGGAATAAAAACCTATTTTAGTGGTATTTATGACAATTGCCCAAACCCCCCCCCCCCCTCTCAACATTTAGCCACCTAAAAAAACCCAACTAATATTTTTAGCCTTGTCAAAATAAATTTTTAAATATAAAAAATTGAATTACAAATGTAATGATATCGATAATGAAAAATATGTGTCATAATAATAACTAATTAAATTATATATATATATATATTATGACATATATATTAATCTAACGGAGGAGGATGTTATTAAAATTAAATTATTTTTGTGATTTGCATAATTTAATAAAAAAATTATATGGGATTAAGTCATCATAATGGTAAAGTAATGTAAAAAATGTAGTAAGTTAAAGGTTAAAACTCAAACTAACTTTGAAGCTGACACATCAATTTTTTTTTGACCAAAATGCTTCTCAATTGAAACTTTGAAACTTTAAAAAAGTTCTCTTCTCTCTCCTCGATAAAGTTTGCCCTAGCTGTCATTGCCGAGTCGACAAGAGAGCAACTGCTCTCCAGCGCCGGTGTAGCTAGGACTCGCCAGCGTTGGAACGTGCTGTCGATTTGCTGTTCTGTTTCTCTTCCGACATATCTAAATTTGTCTCGTTTCAAGGCTTTGTTCAAACCGCACTTCAGATTTCCACTCCAGTCTAACTTCCGCCGTAGCTTGTCTTCTCCTTCCGCCTTAGCCAATCTCCTTTCTTTGGCGGCTGCTTCTAGTGTTGTCTTATCTGAAGCATCCGCCTTGTTTCCACACTGGATCTGGTTGAGGTAATTCCTTCGAGTTGTTCCTCTCGTCGTATCCTGTCTCCTCCATCCACCTCTTTGCTCTACGGCTTGTCTCATGGTGTCTCGTCACCTCCATTCACCTCTTTGTCTTGTGGGTTTCCCGGATATTCCTTCGATGTTTGCCCATTTGTTCTTGGTCCTCAGTCTGAGTCCGGGCATGAGACCTCCTCAACATTCTTTTTTAGAGCCTTTCTCTCCCGATCCGCCGTTCTCCTCCTCCTATCAACGCCTTCATCCCCTCTTTCATTCTAGGTCAATTATTTGACTTCTGGGACATCCTTCCTCTAAGTGCATCCATTGACTCCACCTCCACCTCCTTTGCTAGTCTGAAGAATCAGATACCTTCTTCTGGTGTGATCCTCTGTTGTCGGGTTTCGGAACCACTGGAGTTAGGTCAATTGGTTAGTCTTTAGAGTTTTGATTTTTGGTGGGCTTGGTCCAATACTTCTTGGGACTGCACTGCCAGTCTTTTCTCCTTTTTTATATATATATTTCATCTTTTTTTTAGCCAATATGAATCTGCCACCTAATAAAAGTAAATAAAATAAAATTTTGAAATTATCCACATAAAATTGGGTTTTGATTTGATAAGGTTATATGTTGGTAATTAGAGTTTATGGCTGCAAATGGTTGCAAGGTTGAAGAGATTGAACAGGTTGAAAAAAATTATTCAACCAATTTTCACCATTTGCGTTTTAGAGGTTGAAGATGTTGGAAAAAAATTATTCAGCCCGTTCAACTCAAAAAGTTGAAAAAATAAACTAATCCTACAGCAAAAATCTTCAACTTGTTCAACCACTATTTTGAAGATGAATGAGTTGAATATTATTCAACCCAATTTTATTCAACCCATTTTTTCAATTTTGTACATCCATTTGCAGCCTATATTTTACAGTTAAACGAGATTATGTGCTGACTATGATTTAACAAAACTAATATTTTTGTCAATGATTTTACTTTTTAATATGTTTTATTTTTATAAGTTTACCTTTTGTTTAAATGTAATTTGACATGGTACAAGAGGTTGAATCGAAGGGTTCACCACGACACCACCCAAGTATTGTTCTTTTTCCCCAACATAAGTTTATGCTTTTGAATTGAATGGAGAAAGTGTATTCAACCAAATAAACAGTTTTGAATTTGTTAAACGGTATATAAGATGCATCACTTGTAATAAGACTTATGTGGGCTTCATGTAAGATGAAATCTTCATTGGTGATATCATGTGAAATTTTCATCTTAACACCACCGAATTCAAACGATGTTTACACCAATTTTGAGAAAATCGAACTGAAAAATAAATATATATGAGTATGAAATAAAGAGATATTATGATCAGAAAGTTGAAAACAGATACTGAAAACAACTCGAAAAGTATACAATCCCCTTAAAAGAATTTATCAACATTGGGCGAAGAAGATTACACATGACTGTCATGAGTGGTCAAAAAAAGTAAAGTCTTTAGATATGATTAACTAAAAATAGAAAATCTAAAAGCAACATTTTCGAGAAATAAAAATAATTTAAAGGCCAAAAATATTTTGACTAGTGACCGTTTGTAGGATGAGATTATGGCTGTCAAATATCTGGTCAAGTTATTAAATTAAGCCATAATTGTTTTTTTTGTAAATAGATGTTTTGGCTTTAAAATATTATAAGGTAGTCAAATAAACAACTATGCGTCACGCCACTTTTTATTGGACTCCATGTCTATTTTCGTCATATGGACCCATTTTTAATGGATCTCATATCCATTTCCGGTCCGTGGACCCACCAATAATTGATGACCAATTTGCTACGTCTGGAGACTTTGCAATAATTTTTCAAAGTTTGTTTATATTGAAAATTATCGAGTTTGACGCAACTCTTTGCTAAAATAACTAGAATGACACATAATCGAATGTGATTTCAACAAATTTCAAAAAGCGTGAAAACAAATTTCAACACTCTCGATTAAGAACCGTACACCAAAAACGTGAAAACAAATTTCCAATATTCTCGATTATGGTGAATGATGAAAGACAACACAAACATTTATGTGATTCAAATGTTTGTATGGTTTGTAATGGTGGAGTGTACACTATTCTGCATGTTCTGTGCGACTGTCCAACTATGTTGGCGTCGGGTGTGTGGTTGCGACTGATCCCAATACGAAAGAGGAATGTGTGTTTTGCTCAGTCGTTTCTGGAATGGCATTATAATAATTTGGGAGACGGAGTGACCAGAGGGGCCTGTCGATGGTCAATTACCTTTGCAATGAAATCAGGTTGGGTTGGAAGTGGCGGTGTAGAAATTTCTTTGGAGAGAGAGATAAAAGCAGAGATAGAGTCAGATTTCTCAAAGATCTAGCTTTGGAAGTGGCCATGAAAAATCAGAGTTGTGCGGAGGGTATTGTAATGTTAGGTCGGGTAGAACGAATGATAACTTGGGTGCCACCATAACATGGTTGGTTGAAAGTAAATACAGATGGGTCTCTCATGGTAATCCATGATTAGCTACTACAGGAGGGGTTCTACGTAATGAGATAGGTGAGTGGCAGGGTAGCTTTGCACTGATTATTGGGCGCTGCTCCGCTCCTTTGGCTGAACTGTGGGGTGTTTATTATGGTTTGTGTTGCCTTGGGAGCATCAAGCAACCCGGGTAGCTTTGGAGATTGACTCGGAAATGTTGGTGGGCTTTTTAACGATAGGGATTAGTGAGTATCATTCGCTGTATTTAATGGTACAGTTGTGTCATGGCTTTATTTTAAGAAACAATTTAGTCTGTATATCTCACATGTATATGGAAGCTAATTTTCTTGCCGATAGATTAGTTAACTATGTGTTCTCGTTACCGATAGGTTTTCATACTTTTGTTGTTGTTCTGTATGTAGTAGCACCATTTTTAGGGGATGATCTTCTTGAGCTTTCACGCTCTCAACGAGTCTGTTTGTAGTTCATTTTGATATTTTAACAAAACATGGGAGGCCTTGGTCGCCCAGTCTTCAACCAGAAATAAAAACTTGTATTATTGATCCCAAAAGCAAAAGAACTAAAATAAAATAATTGATTGAATAAGAACCGAAAAGGAAAGGAAAAAAACGATGCTCACTTATGAAAAGATAGGGGGCGACGATGGAGTTGTAAAAAAGTACTTTCTCCGTTTCAATTTAGTTGTCGTTTTAGGATCTAAATTTTGTTTTATAATAGTTATCGTTTTAAAATTTTAATGTAAATGTTTGGTGAATATTCCACTTCTATCCATGTTTTTTAATGTTTTAATTGTTAAAAAAATATAAAATATATTAATAAAGAGTAAAACAGAAAAACCGGTTTTTACATACCCTCATTATTGGAGTATGTTGAATTCTTACATGAACTATATTACTGTGCGAAAACATACCTTCACTAAACAATAAGTTGAATTTAGTACCTTCGCTTTTAATTTTGTGTGCAAAACCGTAACGGTGTTAACATAACCATTAACTTTTGCTGAAATAAATTATTTTATCCAACAAAACTTACGGTGCGGATATGCAAAGAACATTTTGGAACTACTAGCTTTGTGACCAATAAAAAGGTGGTTCCGAAGCCGTTGGGCGAAACCCGCCTTCAGGCCCGACTCAAATGGGTAGGACCAAAGGGCAGTGGCCCAGGGGACCATCAACATTTGCAAAACAAATTTTTGTAAAAAGGGTCCATTTTTAAAGAAAAAATAAGAATAAGCAATGAATTGAATGTTGTGAGATTGAAAAAAAATAAAAAGTTTTCATTTTTTGGGCTTAAGACTCTCTTCTTATGTTAGAGTATTCCAATCTTTAGAAGATAGAGCAAGTTGGGAGAAAAATAAGTGGTTACAAGACAGATCGCACTTTTAGTCCTTTAACCTACCTTTTTGCTCGAATTAGAGATCGAAATAAGGGTTTCTACCTCTTTACTGTAGCAAATTCTCGAAACCACGTTTTCTTTCCAGATTTCCTGATGTCGGATGCTATGGACCGAGCCTTGATGGCTATGTCTCTTGACGATGAAGAAGCTCCGTTCGAAATGCCGGATCTACCCCAATACAGCAGTTGAAAGAAATCATCTAAGCGTTATTGGGCGTCTTTTAAATCCTGCTCACCAAATTATGTCTCAGCTGATCATGAACATGCCAAGGAAGTGGCAAAAGCCCGACTGTATCAGAGGAGTTGCTCTCTCTAGAGAGAGATTTCAGTTCATCTTCAGAACTGAACATGATCTTATAGAAATTCTGGAGAAAGGAGTTCACTCCTTCAACGATTGGGCAATAGCAATCGAAAGATGGTAAGAGATTCCTCCTCCTAATTCCCTTCAATTCATCCAGATATGGGTCCAAATTCGTAATATTCCGATGAACTACTACACCAAGGAAGCGATTACATTGTTGGATGAACTTGTTGGACAGGTATTGGAAGTAGTCTTTGATCCAGACAAGCCCCAAAGTCAAGGATTTTTTCGGGTAAAAATCAAATTTGATGTCTCAAGGCCCCTCCGTAAATCGAAAGTCATCAACATGAAGAATGGCCTATCCACTACAATTTGGTCTCACTATGAAAAGGTTCAGAAGCGTTGTTTCCACTGTCAGCAGCTAACCCATGAATTAGAAGCGTGTCCAATCCTTATAAAACAGTCAGAAGATAGATTGATTGAGGAAAAATCGGGGAGAAAGGTGGAAAAGGCTCCCATTCAGCAAGTACTAAAGGAAGGGGTTATCTTGTTTGGAGTCCTTAGAGAAGACCAGGTAGGAACTCATCCAACTCTTGATCATCCTCGTATTGATCCAGTTCAATTGGAAGGTATGCGGCAAAATATCCTGGTTGGTTATGAGGGTGAAGACAAGAAAATCAGAACTGAGAGAGTTAAAAAACAGTTGCAGAGGCGAAAGTGATCCAATTTCTCAAAAGACTATCCTGAGAATGGAGCCAGCACCTATTATCTCTTCTGATTTCAACAGAGGTTAGGGCTTGGTATTAAACTATGATTCTACGAATGTCCCTATTATCTCCACTTAGAATGTAGTCAACACTGATCACTCTATGATGCAAGAAAGGATAGTTTCCGCGGGAGAAACTCAGCCTGCACTGGTTCTTTACTCAAATTCATCTTCTTCAGCTAGGTGTTGTTCAACGGAATATGTACCGGGGTTCTCTGAACCGGGTACATTCGAGACAACACAAAATAAAGCAAAGCCTAGAAGAAGACTCCACATCAGCAAAAGATCTCAACATAAAGTGGATTCTAATGAGTCATCTGATCTACAGAAGGCTAACAAGATGAAGGAAGATATTTCAGTGAAGAGGAAAGGATTTTAGGGGAAAGGAGTTGAGGGGAAAGAAGTTTCAAACAAAGTCGCAGAGCGCAAAAAACCCGAGGTGGTCCCAAATGAGGGACTGTCTAGTATCTAATGAGCATGATAAGCTGGAACTGCCAAGGATTGGGGCGGCCTCAAGACTTGACAGTTCAACGTCTTATGGAGATGCGTAAGAAACATTTCCTTGATATTTTGTTCTTAATGGAGACTATGAATATTAGGAATGTTCTTATAGATATTCAAGTATGGTTAGGTTATGATCATGTGGGCAGATGTGGTAGCTTGGCTTTATTTTGGAAAAAGAGCACCAACATTGATTTTCTTTTTGTTGATAAGAATTTCATGGATCCTGAAGTAACTAAGAAATGATCTCAGACATTGATCAATGTTTCGTGTATGTACAGGAATCCAAGAAATGATCTCAGACATCTAGTATGGGAGAAGATAACGAGAATTGGCTTGCAAAGGAAGACTACCTGGTGTCTGTTGGGAGATTTTAACGAGATACTTCACAATGGTGAAAAGCTAGGATGACCCAGAAGAAGTGAAAGTTCCTTTGTGGATTTCTCTAATATGCAAGTAGTATGACAGAATTGCCTAGTTCCGGTAACAATTTCACATGGGGTGGTAGAAGAGGTTATCTTTGGATCCAATGCAAACTTGATAGTTGTTTCGGAAATAAAGATTGGTTTAACACCTTCCCAGCTTCTAACCAAAATTCCTTGAGAAAAAAGGCTCAGATCACCGGCCATTCTTATTGAAGCTTTTCTCATCTCAAGACTCTTACAGAGGATCATTCCGGTTTGACAAGAGAATGTTACATCAACCTCTGGTTTTAGAATCAGTTCAACAAGCTTGGTATCCTTCCTCTTCGTCCTTTGGTCAATCAGTATCTGAACGATTACGAAGATGCAGGGAAGCCTTGAGTAATTGGAAAAGAGCCAATAATACAAATGCAAAGGAGAAAATCAACCAGATCCAAGGAAATATTGAAGTAGAACATGCGGGCAGGTATCCATCCTTTTCTCGCATGCCAATTCTGCAGAAAGAACTTGTGTTAGCTCACATGGAAGAAGACAGCTTTTGGACACAGAAGTGTAGAAGAAAGTGGCATAATTTTGGTGACAAAAACACCAAATACTTTCACGCTTTAGTCAAAGCTGACAGGAACATGAATGAAGTGGATAAACTGATGGATTCCAATAGGATAGTTCACTCGGCTGAAGCTTCAAAAGGAGATATAGCAGTGTCTTATTTCCAGAAGCTATTCACCACCTCGTACCAGGCCAACCCATCTGATCTTGTTGAGAATTTCACCCCCAGAGTTACCTCGGAAATGAATGACATCCTTTTAAAAAAAGTAACAAGAGAAGAGGTTAGACTGGCAGTTTTCACGGTTAGAGCTTCCAGTGCACCAGGGGCTGATGACGGGTCTCTTTTTCCAGAAATACTGGGACATAGTTGGTCCCCAGTTAACCTTAGAGATCCTCAGTTTTGTTGAGAAAGGTGAATTTCAGAAAGAGTGGAACTTCACCCACATTTTTCTAATTCCAAAAAAGCTGGACTCGGTTCTCATGTCAGATTTAAGACCTATAAGTCTCTGCTCTGTGATGTACAAATCCATCTCCAAGATTTTACTATCAAGACCGAAACCTCTCCTTTCAACTTTGGTATCACCTAATCAGTCTGCTTTTGTGGAGGATAGAATAATATCAGATAATATTCTGATAGCACATGAAGTGGTCCATGGGCTAAGAACGCATAATTCAATATCAAAGGAGTATATGGCGATCAAAACAGACATGTCCAAATCTTTTGACAGAGTCGAATGGAGTTATCTTCAGCATCTCCTTCTTGCTCTCGGTTTCAATGATGACTGGGTTGATTTGGTAATGAAATGTGTCACCACAGTCATTTACTCGGTTCTAATTAATGGCCACCCTCATGGACTGGTGGTGCCTCAACCTGGTTTGAGACAAGGAGATCCTCTCTCTCCCTTTTTGTTTGTCCTTTGCTCTGAAGATCTCACTCACCTACTGAATCAAGCAGAACTCAAGGGACAATTAACTGAAATGAGTTTCTCTGATGGTGGTCCTTCAATTCATCATTTGCTCTTTGCAGATGATACTCTTTTTGTCTGTAAAGCGGATGAGGATCAATGTGGAGTAATGAAAGACATTCTGGAAGATTTACGGAGAAGCCACATGACAAGTCATCAATCAAGACAAATCTTCCATTACTTTTGGAAACAAGGTGGAGGAAGATGTCAAGATTACAGTCAAAGCATCCCTTGGTATCACAAAAGAAGGAGGTGCTGGTACATATCTTGGTCTCCTAAAAATTTTCAGCGGTTCAAAGAAGGAGATGCTAGAATACATCCACGAAAAGCTTAAGAGTAGATTCTCAGGATTATCGCAAGGTGGCAAAGAGATCCTTCTGAAGACAGTTGCCATGGCAATGCCAGTCTTTGCTATGTCGTGTTTTAAGCTTCTAAAAGCTACATGTGAGTCTCTCTCAAGTGCAATGTCTTCTTTTTGGTGGAGTTCTATCGAGAATAAAAGGAAGATTCACTGGATTGTTTGGGAAATATTGTGTTTGGCCAAGGATCAAGGAGATTTAGGGTTTAAAGACATTGAACTGTTTAACCAAGCGCTGTTAGCAAAACAAGCTTGAAGATTAATCCAATTCTCCGACTCCCTTTTCTCTCGACTAATGAAAAGCAGGTATTTCAAGGATAATGAATTCCTAGTAGCGGATTGTGGTAGCACACCATCCTTTGCTTGGAGGAGTATCCTCTTTTGGAGAGAACTGTTAGAAAAAGGGCTCAAGCAAAGAGTAGGAAACGGATCTTCCTTAAATGTTTGGACCACTCTATGGCTTGAGGATGGTCTAATGCGAGCCCCATTCATGAAGAACATCTTGGTTGACTTGGAGCTAAAAGTGATGGATTTGATAGATCCAGTCACCAATGATTGGGACATCGAAGGTCTACATGAAAAAAATTTCCCCAGAGATGTGCAGCTGATTCGGTCAACTAAACCAGTAACATCCTCTCCAGACTTCTTAGTTTGGAGACATAACAAGTCTGGTGATTATAGTGTCAGATCAGGATATTGGCTGGCGTGTCTAGTGTATAAAGAAGATCAGGTCCTCTTAGCCACAATGCAACCTCTTTAAATGGAATTAAACACAGGATCTGGAAGCTGCTGCACCCTCCAAAATAAAAATCTTTCTATGGAAGGCAGTAAGTGGGGCCCTCCCTGTGGCTGAGCGGCTCAACTCTAGAGGCATGAAAATGGATCCTCGATGTCAGACTTTTGGGGTGGAAGGTGAATCAATTAATCACCTTCTTTTTGCGTGTTCATTGGCTAGACAAGTGTGGGCTCTTTCAGGATTTCCTCTCCCGGAAAATGGGTTTGATCAGAACTCTATCTACCAAAATGTTCACTTGGTTTTGGAGCTTACCAAAAACTCAAAGATCCCTGTAAATACCAGAAGAACCTTCCCCTGGATTATCTGGTTACTCTGGAAAAACCGCAACAACCTTGTTTTTGAGGGTAAGACCTTCTTCGTCCCTGATTTGGTAAAGAGGATAAGTGAAGATGCAGGTGAATGGTTCATGGCTTAGGAAGTGGATATACAGGAGGAAAATAGATTACAGAAGGCGGATCACTCCTCTTCCAAACACTGGAGACTCCCTGAAAAACTGATAACTCTCTAATTTACATGTTTTAGACACCCTTTTTTTGTCCATATTTTGCATTATATATACCCTAACCTTAGCATTTTTAGGTCATTATCTATAGGAATTCGCATTTAGGCCATTTAGGGTGTTGCATTCTTGCATTTGTGCATTTTGGATAAAAACAGGTGCTTTAGAGCCTAAAATGGGGGAAAATAAGGTCAAATCCGAGCATGTACCCGAAGGAGCTATTGAGCAGGAAGAACAGTCTGAACCTCAACCCGATTGAAGAGGATCTAAGAGCAGGAAGAACAACCCGAAGACCTACCCGAGGAACAACCCGACCTAATCCTCTTCTTCTTCTCACCCTAGCACGCCGCATACACTCAACACAGAGAGCGAGAGCTTCTGAGAGAGAATTTGAGCGACTCAAACACTTTTTCCACTTTATTTTCATTTCTTTTGCTATTCTTCTTAGTTTTCGATTATGTACTCTTCTACTTTATTTCTATTTTCAATACAATGCAATTTTTGTTTGTTTGTGTTTTTATGTTTTCTGCAATGAGATCTGAGTAGTGAAATAAAGTTTCTAGGGATGAAATAAAGTTTATGTGTTCTTGATCGGTTAGGATGTCTTAGCTTGATTGTTTATTTTATAGAAATTCCTTTCTAGATTGGTGTTCTTAGTGCTATTTTCAGACCGAGAGGTTGAGATTAGATCTAGGGTGTTTTGCCATCGAGAGATGTTGTTGAAATGCTTGAATCAATCAATGCTAGAGATTTACTCACTTAGCCTAAGAGATTAGATGTGTAAAGAGTTTATTGACAATAATGAATCGGTTTGTATTGCCTGCTTGGTCATGTTTCTACAACGAGAGTTGGGTAGGCGAGTGACCAAGGTTGATTGTTTCTATCAAGAGAGTGTTTTAACAAGATTTTAGAGATTCATTTTTCAGGGAATATTTGCTTAAGGTATGTAGGACATCCATACTGGTCAGGAACACTTATGAATCAATTACCCCATCCTTAGGAACTTTCTTATATCGATTGTTTAATTTCATTCTATAACTCGATCACTTACCCGAACTGGTACTCGATCACCAGCTTCGTGTACACCTTCGAGTTGTTCATCCTAGACTTCTTGATCCGATCACTCCACCCGATCATGTACTTGAATGCTTGCATCGAGTACGTAGGTCGTGTGGTTCTTGCCTTTTATTTCTTTTTGCTTATTTTAGGATTGTTAGATCAAACCCCAACTATTGCTTGGCTTAACTTGCTTGCTTCTGATCATATCTTATCTGCTAGCATAACAACCATTTGGATTGATAACCCTTTGTACTACACTTGCATAGGGAATTGATACCCTGGGTGAAAATTCTGTTATCAAAAACCTTGGCTAAAATGCAATATAGGCTCTTCTTAGGATAGAGAAAAAGAAACAAGTGGTGCAGCATGGGTTTTGAGAAACTCGGAAGGAACAGTCCTTCTGCATAGCAGAATCTCCTTTGCCGGTATATTTTCAAAGGACGAAGCAGAGCTTCGAAGCATCCTTTGGACTTTGGAAAGTATAAAGAGTTTAGAGGTTTGGAGAGTGGTTTTTGAAACAGAATCAAAGGATTTAGTAGGTGCTATTTTACGTCATGCTGCCTGGCCTAACTTCAAGGCGCAATCAGAACTCTTATTTCAGGCTTTAGCTCCTATTCCAGCTTGGAAGGTAGTAGGTGGAAGAAAGGAAGGCTAACCTCGGAGCCTCACTTATAGCAAGAAGTGTCACCCGGGATGATCGATCACAACTATATGTAGCTCAAGGCTACCCCTTTTGGTTACAGGAGGTTTTTGAAACAGATAAAATCTCAACCTGATTTCATATCCTGTATTATGATTGATCTCAAAGTTTATAAAGTTAAGAGAAACAAAAGCTTTTTTGAAAAAAATGTATGGTAATTATGGTACAAAAAATTAAATTTTATTCTAAATGAAATTGAAAATACTAACATTTTTCTATATATATGTTAAAAGGCTAAAAAAAAAAATTTTGCCCTAGGCTCTAAATTTTTTTGAGCCGGGGCTGCCCGCCTTCTGGATTATAAAACACAGACGGAAACAAAAACAACGATTAAATTAAACATGTGATTGGATTGCTTTATTCTTGTGGACGAAGAAAAATGATTTAATCTTTGAGGCCGTTATGAAGCAAATCAATAAGAACAGCCATTTCATGTTTCTTGAGCGAGAAGCCAACCTCCACACCGCCATTTCCATCTCTACTCTCCGCCAAAGAAATCGCTTCGCCTTGATCAATCGACACAACCACCACTTTCTCTGGTTTGCCCCACCCAAAATCCAACCCGTATACTCCAAACCGGGTGGATCCCGCAACAGTCAGAACCTGTGCTCCTTGTGGAAGAGTCATCAATGACCTTAAAAGCTCTGGGAACTTCCATACTGTACTCTCATCCAATGCCTCAACCGAATCACTAACCATTCTCGCAGCTGCTAAAAACCCTTCTTCACTCATAAAAGTCTCTGCCTTTAACTGCAATTTAAAACACGAAGCGACACAATTGCCGAAATAACTCGATGGCACCGGTGCGATACTTCGTAAATCCACCGCGAATACGTACCCCACCGGTCTATTCGGATCACCGCCCCGAGCTTTGATCATACACGTCAAAACATATGAGTAAACAGTTACAAACGTCGATAAACGAAGCTCCTTTGGTGATGATGAAACAGAGGATTCTCTCTTAAGTTGTTCTCTAAGCTTTTGAATATCTTCTCTAGTGAGGTTGAGCGTGTATCGGATGACGTCGGGACCGATCTCCGGCGACCACATGAGCTTTAAACTCTTGGGATTTTCTGGTTCTTTACCGCCGGTGAACATTTTGGCTTTTGAGTGCCAAATGTTCAAAACCTCTGTATCCATATCCGTCGGGCTTTTTATAACCGTACGATCATAATTTGGGATTAGATCCTCCGGCAGAGAAGAATCTTGATTTTTACATGCGTGCGCCCAAGATTTGAGAAACATGGTTGTTGTTTTTCCATCTAAAACGGCATGGTGTGCTTTTACGCCGATGCAAAACCCTTGGTTTGGAAATAACGTGGCTTGAAACGACACGACGGAGGCTGAGCCGTCGGAGACACGTAACTCGGGGACGAACGGGTATAGCTCGGTGGTGGGGTATGGTTCGTTACCGATTAAACGTGAGAAATCCGCGTTTGACTCGGCGATGGTGAATGAAACGGCGTCCTTTGGAGAGTAGACGATGCTTGGTTTGAGGTCAAGTTGTTCCCAGACGAGTTTGCCGGTGAGGGGGAGATAGTGAGAGAGGGACGAGGAGAGAGAGGTTTTGAGGTTGGGGACGATGACTGAGTCGAAGAAATGTCGAGTTGCTTCAGTGAGTCGATAGAAGATGACTCGTTCGACTGGATGGAGCTTGAACCAGAAAAGGTCGAAGAATGTGAGAGGGAGAGTGAGTGACTCGGACGAGTCGGAGTTTGAAGGGGTGACTCGTGCCACCTCAATGATGTTAAGTGATGAAACCATTTCTTTGCTCACCTCACCATTGTGTGTTTTGAGATACTTATCCGATGATTATATATATTTTTGTGGTAGGAATTTTTTATCACAGAGAAAAATACAAAGATGGATAGGAGGAATTCAATTTTGTTTCAAAAACCTAAGAAGATAATAACAATTAATAAATACAAAACAATAGAAGGAAATTCTCTTTTTGAAAAACAGAAAGATTGAAGTATGAATTCAAGCTGGTCAATGGTGGAAGAAAAAAAAAGGATTCAACCTGGTCAATGTTGAATGATTTTCAAAAAGAGTATTAGAACTTTTCCATTTTTAGTCACATATATCTTTAACTCATTTTATTTTAAAAAATGCCCCCTTTTTTTTTTTTTTACTGAAACATTTTCTTTTTGAAAGTCCTGAAATTGCAAAGTTTTTGAGAATTTGGATAAAGACCCAAGAAATACTTGCGTTTGGCTGTACATCCGGAACTCAATTCCTCGTGCGCATCTTGTTTCTCTTTTCAAGATTATTGTTGGATGACATGCGGAATTACACTTAGAGCATTGCCATTCCACATCCTCAAATGAATGTCTCTAACTTTTAATAATATTAAAAAATAATATTAATCCAAGTTTAGATATTCACACTTTTGTTTTTATTTTTTGTCTTCCTATTAGTCATCTTTTGATGTCAAATTTTTTTTAAAAAAATCAGATAACCTATTTTACAAGTAACAATCAAACAAACCAAAACCATTTTCCATCTAACTCTCAAACATCTTCTCATTGCACAATAATCACAGACAAAAACCAGTTTCAATAATTCAAATCATTGTATAATTTCAGACATAGACCATAGTTCCTCCCAAGCAATGATTGTTAACACTGGTATGTATATGAGATTTGAGCTAATTACAATTTGTTCAACTCCCTTAACTGTGAGAACCTGATAATATGGACTACAATGTAACAGTTGGCAAACGCATCACAAAATCAAATTCTAGACCAAAACGAATCCAAATCAAAGAGTACATGAACAAAGATCAAAGGACGGAGACAAGATTTTTCTTTAGTGACTTTCGTGTAACCTAAACAAAATAGTAACCAATACACACGGATGAAGAATAATTAAGGATCTGGAGACAGAGGAGACTTGGGGGTTTTTGTAAACTCACGAGAGTCAACGACCATGCGGTATGAGAAATTTGATCCATCGGTACCACTAGGTCTTCCCGCCGTCGGCTTTCTCTGCTGCATCGTCTCCGGCGAAATTGGGTAAGGTAAGTTTGGCGTCGATCGGAGATTGAAAGATTGGCATCGATCAGAACTTCCATCGTTTTGTTTTCCTCGATTTTGATTGATTCGTGTTTCATTGGTTTGTTGGAATCGAAAGAGAGAGAGAAGCAACTTAATAAAAGAGATAAAAAAAATCAAAAATAAAACAAAATAAACCGTAACCTCTAGATAAGTGACATGTTGCGTGTCTGTGGGTATGTAAAACACTCTCGGCAGAGACACAGATCTCTGGAAATTTCAGATAAAAACATTATTTTTCATTCACTTAATTATTAAAAAAATGAAATACATTCCAACGGGATGACCGATGGGAGTGTTCTTAGAGCTTCCTAGGATGTATGTGGCAAATTCTTTCTCTTCTGTTCTTTCTCCATATATATACATGCCATTTAAATACCTCGAGATTGGATGAAACACATTTTGGGACCGAATTTGGTTGGTTCCACGAAAGAGGGATATTTTTCTGGTGGGAAGATACTTATCTAAGAAACAACCAAAACAAAAACAAAAAAATTTGTTAGTGATACTCCAACGTAACTGCCCGCATTTGTTTAAGAGAGGAAGGAGTGTACATACATGATACATTGGTGATTAAAAGTTTTTAGGACAGGAGAATTTTTAAGCAAAAGTAGAAGTGGTTCCATCCAGTCTGGTTCCAATTGGTATATTTTAAGAACGGTAAGCCGAGGGAAGTAAACAGCACTGCAACAGTTATTCTGCAACGTGTACATCAACATAAGTAGATGAGCCAATGTGATCACACAAAAAAAAAAAAAAAAAAGAGCGAATGTACCGGGGTGCTGAAACATCGATTTACCATTGCATGGGTCATACAATAGATGAGAGATGTGGTTGAGGAAAAAGGTATCAGAAATTTTTCATTGACAAAAACATGGTGTTCACATTTCACAACATCTTTGGCCGGGAGAAACAATAATACTATGATTTACCGCGAGACAATATTTTTAATTTTAAAAATTTAAAATTTATATTGTATTTTTTTATTATTGTTTTATTAATTTTAAAAATATAAAATTTTACAGGTATTTGATTGAAGTATTCAAAATATAGGATTTTTGTAGTGTTTTCAAGGTTTTAACCGTGTGGTATATGTATAGTGTAGTAATACATTTATCTCCTGATACACATCTAAAAATGTTTAAAAAAAAAAACAATTTCACTTAATTCCCTTTAATGCCAACCCGTCTCACCAAAATCAAAATAAGGTTTTGCATAAAAAAATAATCAAAATAAGTTTTTTTATCAAGTTAATTATGTTAATTGTTTTACCAAATTAGCATATTTTATAGTTTATAATTTTTCTATGTCAATATATATAGTTTAAGATAATCAATAGAATTTCATTTTTTTGGTAATTCCTCAAAAATAAAAAATAAACCAAATTATATGGGGGTTTTCAGCATATTTAATGTGACCTTTATAATTGGATTTTCGGTTTAGGAAATTTATTAATGTTAATATAATTATGGAGATTGTAAACTTTTGTTTTGGAAAATATGTTGTATATCATTTAAATTTGAGAGATTCTAGCATCCATAAAAATAGTTTTGGAGATTTAATAGGTTAAAATTTTAATGGGTAGAGTTGTTTTTGGAAACATCGGAATGTATAGATGTTGTTAAGATTTTATGGCAATAAATGTAACAAATGTTGGTCAATTTAAGGAAGTTTAGTATTTGAATGTCTCTGCCATGTTATTTATGAAATTGTTTTAGGGGTTAATGTTATAAAAAAATTAATTCAAAAATGTTAGTATAGATGTGTATAAGCAAATCTTCACGCAATGCGCTTATTTTGTGTTCACAAATATTGTCCCCTTCCTGTCCTTGATAATATACTACTTCGAGTGATTCGGAAGTCACAGAAAACATTTTCCTGAAAATAAGAAAAATACATCATGATTTAATATTAAAAGCAAGAGACCATAACATTCAACGAAATTGCCCATCATCATTATTCACTTTGATAGAATCCAAAGAATTACAAAAATCGTTCTTTTCAGTTATAATTATTGTTTTTCTTTTTCTTTTGTATTATAACATTTTTTCTTCTTTAACGTTTTGCCTAAGTATATGTACCTATAATTTATAAAACATGAACTAACTAAGAATGATGTTAAAGAATGCACCAACGATTCTCCACGAAATTGGTTTTGCATGAAATATAAATATATTAAATATGTTGACTAAATGTAATTATTGTTAGAACTGCAATTTTCTGTAAAATTTGCAGGTTTTGGGACAATGACTTTCTGACGACTTTCCGGCCAAATTCCGATCAAATGACTGATCAGAATTGTCTGGTCGATAGTACAATGGAAATCTGGTAACGAGTACTACAAGATGGTATACTCATACGTCCAAAACAGAGTTGATTTGAATGAGAAATAAGAGTGTGAAGTGAACTACTTGGGATGGTTTGGGAAATATCCCACATCGGAAATATGACTGATTTTTCACTCATATATATATAGTTTCACACTCTTCTAGTTTCAAAAGTGTGTAGAAGGAAGAGAAAAGGTTCCCACACGCGAACCGAACCGAACCGGGCCGAGCACGGATGCGGGACGGGCCGGACGCGGGGCGGGCCGGACGCGGGGCGGGCCGGACGCGGGGCGGGCCGGACGCGGGGCGGGCCGGGCTGGTCTCGGATGCGGGCTGTGGTCTCTTGGGCTTTTGGGTTTTTGGGATTTTTGGCTCTTGAGACTGCTGTAGGCCCATCTAATTTTTTGGAAAGACTTGGTGTGAACTCCAAGCAAACTTGGACAGCAATCCGAGAATATTCACTGAATATTTTCTTGTGATCTCCCTCCTTCCACTATATATAGAGGCATAACCTCTCATTATTTTTCACACACAAAAACATAAACACTCCTTCCTCTGAAGATCTCTCTCCCTCTCCGTTGCTTAGTCCAAGTAAGTTCTTAGTTTAGTAGTCTCGAGAGTATAACATAGATCTGTTCGCTTGAGTTCTATTACTGGTGTGCTACTGTAATAGTTTGTGATGGTTGTATCCTGGGATTCATAAATCGTGATTGTCCGAAAGCACTTACGGCCGATTTATTGAATTAAGGAAAGAGATATCATATCTTGCCTCCGTGATTTATTTTATGCTTTATATTATGCTGTTGTAATTCGTTTCTGATTTCGTTAATTTAAATATAATTCGCATATTTTCTCAATTCGATTTTTGCGCTCCTAACAGTCTTAATTCAATAAATCTGCTTTCTGCTTATCGCTTTAAACGGATTGAGAATTTTTTGTTATTTATTTTAAAAACGATTTCAAAATTTTCTGAAAAATTGTTTCTGCTTTCATCTTTCGGTGCTTACGCGGAAAGTTTTTGAAGAACGCTTTTACTTTAATTATTTCTTCTCTACTCTCTCTGGTTTCCACGAACGCTCTTAATGGAGTGAGTTTGTGAAACAAGTTTCTGCGAACGCTTGTTAAGCGAGTTTGCAAAACTAATTCAGTGTAATTTAATTACTTGAATTGTTTGATTAATATATTAATCAGATCTGTTTATTGTGAAACAGAAAAATTTCTGGAGACAACACCAACGTTGACGGTGATAGGGTTCCTGCAACCCCTGTTGAAACTCCTGCGGAGTTGGCTTTACGCCTTGCTAAAGAACTTGAAAAGACGAAGCTTACCGATTCGGGTATGGAAAACGTGCGCCGAAATCTGTTCGGTATTGGATCAACCCACATGGGGATACCACCTTCGGCTTCCCAAGGGATGATGCCAGATAAGGTCGATGGCAAATCTGGGTTCAAAACGTGGCAAAACAAGATGCGCTACTACTTGGCCAGCATGAACATGGAAAGGTACCTCACAGAGGATCCACCAATGCTTCCACAAGGTGACACTGACGTGTATGTGGTTGGAAGTATGGATAGTTGGGCTCAAGGAGACTATTGTTGCAAAGGTCAGATTCTGAACCGTTTGGTCAATGATCTGTATGACCTCTACAGTATGTACAAGACTTCAAAAGCATTGTGGCTAGCTTTGGAGACCAAGTACAAGACTGATGAGTCTGGGATGCAGAAATTCTCAACTACGAAGTTCCTGAACTTCAAGATGGTGGATTCCAAACCAATTATGGAACAAGTGGAAGCTCTTCAACGCATCTTTCAGGAGATCGATTTGGATGGGATGTCGATCTGCAATGTCTTCAAGACGAATTGCCTGATCGAGAAGCTACCACCAGGCTGGTCGAATTTCAAGCATTACCTTAACTTCAAGCGTAAGGCAATGTCTCTTGATGATCTCATCCGTCGGTTGAGAGTTGAGGACAACAATCGTGGAGCTCATTCGGATGCTCAAAGCCAAGGGCATGATGTTCATGTAGCTGAGCATAAGGCCAAGTTTAAAGGCAAGGGTAAAGGGATCTCTATTCCTCATAAAACGTTGAAGGTTTCATCTGGACCAAACTTCAAGAAGAGCAACCTTGAGAGGAAGTTCAAAGGGAAGTGTCATCATTGTGGTAAGATTGGACACAAGGCTGATGTTTGCAAAAGCAAAGCAAAAGATCTCAAGTTGGAAGCAAACCTAACTGAAGAAGACATGGTTGCGGTGGTTACTGAATGTAACATGGTGGAAGACAACCCAGTGGAGTGGTACTACGACACTGGTGCTACCACACACATATGCTCTGATAGGACCATGTTCACCACCTATGTGCAGAACAAGTCAAATGAGCAGCTTTTCATGGGCAACACGGCGGTGTCCAAGATTGAAGGTAAAGGCAAAGTGGTTGTGAAGCTAACTTCTGATCGTGAGCTCACCTTGCAGAACGTGAAGCACGTACCTGACATGCGGAAGAATCTCATCTCTGGAACAGTGCTAAGCAAGCATGGTTTTTCCATTAATTTTGAGGCTGATAAGTTAGTTCTTAAGAAAAATGGGATGTAGTTGGGAAAGGGTTTTGTTAAGGGTGGACTGATCAAAATGTCTGTAACGACAGTCCATCCGAAAATTGTAGTTTCTGCTTCTGTTGCTGAAATGAAAGAAACCCCTATTGCTTACTTGGTTGAGTCGTTTACTACTAGGCATGAGAAGTTTGACAGTATGATGATGTCTAATGGTTTTCGCATTAATGAATGTGACAAATGCATATACTACAAAACTACTCCATCAGGGTACATTTTGTTATGCTTATATGTAGATGATATGCTCATCATTGGCAGTAACAAAGACATCATCACTCAAACGAAAAACATGCTCAAGAAAAATTTTGAGATGAAGGACTTGGGTTTAGCAGATGTAATTTTGGGATAAAAATCATCAGAACTGATGAGGGCCATATCTTGTCTCAAACCCACTATGCGGAAAAAGTGCTTGATAGATTCAAGCATTACTCAAATGGGACTGCAAAAACTCCAGAGGATCCTCGAATTCACTTAACCAAATATTCTGGTGAACTTATGCAACAGGTGGAGTATGCAAGAGTAATTGGCAGTCTAATGTACTTGACAAACTGTACAAGACCGGATTTAGCGCACTCTGTAAATGTACTTAGTCGCTACACAAGTAATCCAGGAAATAAGCATTGGATGGCTATAGCAAGAGTTTTGGACTATCTACGTTATACCAAAGATCATGGCTTTCACTATGGTAGAGAACCCGGAGTTTTGGAAGGTTACAGTGATGCCAACTGGATCACAGACTCGAGAAACTCAAAATCCACAAGTGGATATGTTTTTACACTTGGAGGTGAAGCAGTGTCCTGGAAGTCTTCCAAACAAACTCTGGCAGCTAAATCAACTATGGAATCTGAATTCATAGCTTTGGAGATAGCTATGTCGGAAGCTGAATCACTTCGTAATTTCTTAGAAGACATCCCAATGTGGGGGAATCCTGTGCCTGCAATACGTGTACACTGTGATAGCGAATCGGTTTTGGGCAGGGCAAGGAATACCCATTACAATGGCAAATCTCGTCACATCAGACGGAGACATAAAACTGTTAGACAACTTATCTCAACTGGTGTAGTTACGATTGATTAGATCAATACGAAAGAAAACCTAGCGGATCCATTTACAAAAGGTTTGGCACGAGATCAAGTTATAAAATTATCAAGATGAATGGGTTTAAAGCCTACGACTTAAGAGGATGTTTGATGGTAACCCCACCTACTCAGATTAGAGACCCCATGACCTAGGTTCAAAAGGACAACTAAATCAAGCTGAATCTGCTACAAGCACTAGAAGACTTTTGTCTTTTCCCAGTTCCTAGAGTGATGTAAAGTGCTTCATGTATGTTAGAGGTTAAGCATATGCTTTAAATGATTTGAAATGTAGCTTTGTGAAATATTTGAAATAATTACAGGATATTTCTTTAAATACAAGCAGCTTATAAAATCACTTTGTGAGTGTGAAATGGGGCCGTTTCTAGGAGAATATATGAGGATATACTCTCCAAGTTCACTCATGATTAACCAGGCATGTTCAAGGCCACAATGAATACAATAGAGAACCTCGTTCTACGAGAAAACGAAGCTGTGTTATGCCTGCTGTCTAAGTTTACATACAAATCCGGATGGTTCAAGACATCATGTTCACCAACTGGCCGAGTAAATTCGACAGGTATAACAATGAGTCGGTTCAAGGTTGAAAAACACCACCAACTCAGATACAGTTAGTTTTCGCATATACTCTCGAAAGTCTGTCTAGTCTAGATAGTCTAGCTAGTAGTGTTAGTCTATAGGGTTAGTCCTTTAGTTATATGTTTAGACTTATTTCTATTCATGTGGGGGATTGTTGGAACTGCAATTTTCTGTAAAATTTGCAGGTTTTGGGACAATGACTTTCCGGCGACTTTCCAGCCAAATTCCGGCCAAATGGCTGATCGGAATTGTCTGGTCGATAGTGCAATGGAAAGCTGGTAACGAGTACTACAAGATGGTATACTCATACGTCCAAAACGGAGTTGATTTGAATGAGAAATAAGAGTGTGAAGTGAGCTACTTGGGATGGTTTGGGAAATATCCTACATCGGAAATATGACTGATTTTTCACTCATATATATATATATAGTTTCACACTCTTCTAGTTTCAAAAGTGTGTAGAAGGAAGAGGGAAGGTTCCCACACGCGAACCGAACCGAACCGGGCCGAGCACGGATGCGGGATGGGCCGGACGCGGGGTGGGCTAGACCCGGCCGGGCTGGTCTTGGACGCGGGCTGTGGTCTCTTGGGCTTTTGGGTTTTTGGGCTTTTTGGCTCTTGAGACTGTTGTAGGCCCATTTAATTTTTTGAAAAGACTTGGTGTGAACTCCAAGCAAACTTGGGCACACTCCGAAAATATTCACTAAATATTTTCTTGAGAGCTCCCTCCTTCCACTATATATAGAGGCATAACCTCTCATTATTTTTCACACACAAAAACATAAACACTCCTTCCTCTGAAGATCTCTCTCCCTCTCCCTTGCTTAGTCCAAGTAAGTTATTAGTTTAGTAGTCTCGAGAGTATAACGTAGATCTGTTCGCTTGAGTTCTATTACTGGTGTGCTACTGTAATAGTTCGTGATCGGTTGTATCCTGGGATTCATAAATCGTGATTGTCCGAAAGCACTTACGGTCGATTTATTGAATTAAGGAAAGAGATATCATATCTTGCCTCCGTGATTTATTTTATGCTTTATATTATGCTGTTGTAATTCGTTTCTGATTTCGTTAATTTAAATATAATTCGCATATTTTCTCAATTCGATTTTTGCGCTCCTAACAATTATAACATTTCTGAAATTGGCACATGCAAGTGTTAAAGATGTTTACATATACCATTTCTGAAATTGGTTTTTAAAATGCATAACATCCCAAAACATTAAACATTAAATCAATAAAAAGACAGATATCAAAAGGAAGTACTTGGAGGAAAGTTGCAAACATAAAACTGTATATAAACAGATCATTACGCCATTCTTTTTACAAACACATAAAAATCAGCAAAGCAAAAAGTCGAAGAGACACAACAAAAAAAAAACATTTCATAATTTTGAGTCAGTGGTGAAATGGAGAAAGGCTAGAGCAGAGAACTAAGACATAGAAGAAGAGCTCACAACATGTCTTCTTCTTCTCTAAGGAAGAAAACAGACCTCCGAGTGATTCAGAAGGTTCCATACAAAGGTCTCTCTAATATTCAACAAGTCCTTCTCGGTACAAAGCTTGCCATTCTATTTCCGGCCATACCTGCCGCCATCATCTGCACCTATTGTGGCGTCACTCAGGTATACATATACTTTCCTCTGTTTCCTAAATCTTGATTTTTAGTCTATCAATTTTTTTATTAATGTTTAAGATGTTTTGGCAATCATTGATGTTTTTTAAAGTTAAGAGTTTGGTGTATTATGCCACATAATTGTGCACTTATTACAGCCTTGGATATTTGGACTGAGCTTGCTAGGACTGACACCTTTGGCTGAGCGAGTTAGCTTCCTGACAGAGTAAGTAGTATTCTTCATCCTCATCTCTTATTCTATTCATTTACATATTTTGTTATTTGAAATCTTCACATTATATTCACATTCTTTCGTGCAGGCAACTAGCTTTTTACACCGGTCCTACATGTAACGTCTTCTTAACCAACCTCTTTTTATTTCTAGTTTCAATCTACAAACGTTATTTACTTATGTTATCAGTATAAAACTCATTTTTATTTATGTTGTGTATGTTTTTGAACCGCAGTGGGTGGTCTATTGAACGCAACGTGTGGAAACGCAACTAAACTAATAATCGCGATTATGGCTTTGACCAATAACAAGGTAGCACTGGTGAAATATTCGCTGCTAGGTTCGATTTTGTCAAACCTTCACCTTCTATTGGTTCTCTGGACCTCACTTTTCTGCGGCGGAATCGCTAATCTCCGGAAGGATCAGCGGTTCGACCGGGTATGGCATCTCTTTAAAATATTTTGAGATAGTGTTAACCAAGATTTTAGTAAAAAGTTTAGCTTGAGAAACAAGCAAAGCATAGCAAAGATATAGTTTTTTTTTTTTTAGTAAAGATATAGTTAATTCATTTGTAAAACTAAGTAGTATGTTTAAACCAACTTTAATAGCGGGTTTGCTAAACCAAATCAATTCGTGTGGTCATGTGTTGTTGCAGAAAACAAGCCGATGTGAACTTCATCTTACTCCTAATGGGTTTATTGTGTCACATGCTCCCATTGTTGTTTAAATACATGGCAACCATAGAGACTCCAACTGCTATTATATCCGACATGTCACTGAATATATCGCTAGCAAGCAGTATCATTATGTTGATCTCTTACATTGCATATCTCGTTTTCAAGCATTCGACTCACCACCAATTGTTCAACGCACAAGATCAGGTAACTAAAATATGTTTAAACACACAATACAAGATAACAGAAAATGTTAAATACTAGCGATATATATTAGAACAAATTACTCAGATGTTATAGAAAAGTAGGAATATTGCTGGTATATTATATATTTTTAATATACTTCACATTCTTGTCACATCAGCACACAAAATATAGGGCAAAATCCAAGTCGAATTGTAAATTATGAAAATCAAAACACATGGATTTTGAAATAATATGTTTTATTCTTGGATTTGAATCCTTCATGTTTTACTTTTAAATCTATTTAAAACAGATTTTAAAATCCAAAAATAAATCATTATGTCTGGGGGTCATAAGAGATAAGAAGCCTCCTCTGAAGTCTGTTAAGAAATCAGCTCGTGAACAACTAACCGGAGGGAGTCGTTCCCATCATCATGCTTGAAAGTCTCGCTTTCAACACCTTTTGTCCATTGATGATGCAGATAAAAAAATTTTGCTATAACGTGAGGGGTTTAAATAATACCCTAATACAAGAAGAACTCAGGAATTGGGTCTTGTCTCATAGACCTCTTATAGGAGGCGTTTTGGAAACACACGTACAAGAAGAGAATGCTACCTCTATTTTGGCTCGTACATTTCCTGGATGGAGATATGAATGCAACTACTCACCACAAGCTTTAAATGGACGAATCTGGGTCGTGTGGGACCCTTCCCTCACAGTGTTTACTTATAGGAAATTTGATCAGGTCATTTCATGTGGAATATTTGATCCGGCTTCAAGCCAATCTTGCTCTATATCCTTTGTCTATGGTAGAAACTGTATGATCGCTAGGAGGGAGTTGTGGTCAACGTTGGAGGAGATTCATCACCATAGACACCAAAGCACTCATCCTTGGCTACTTCTGGGGGACTATAATCAGATACTTCATGCTGCTTATCATTACTCAATGCACCCATATCCTTTACCGCTTCAAGGAATGGAGGAGTTTCAGATCTGTGTTGATAATTGCAAGTTGATGGATCTAGAAGGAAGAGGTTCTTATCACACTTGGTACAATGGTCAGGGGTCTAACCCCATCACTCGAAAATTGGATCGAGCACTTGTAAATGATGAATGGCAGGCTGCTTTCCCTAACTCCAATGCTCTGTTTGATGCACCAGGTGGGTCGGACCATAGTCCTATCTTAGTACAAACTGGCTCGATCATGGATAGGAGGAAGGTTCCGTTTAAGTTCTACATTTTTTTCACTGCTCACCCTGATTATGCTCGTAGACTGGAGGAGGCTTGGAGCGGTCTAGTTATAAGGGGTACCTCAATGTATGGGTTATGTCAAAGACTTAAAGCTGTAAAGTTGAGCTGCAAGGATCTGAATAAAAAGAGCTTTAGTAATATCCAAGCAAGGACTGCTGAAGCACATGATGCATTAACAGCGATACAGACCAGAATCCTCACTTCTTCCTTACCCTTCTCTTTTCCAGGAGGAGAAAGAACTTAAGATGAAATGGTTGGAACTGTCGAAAGCAGAGGAATCCTTTCTTAAGCAGAAATCACACATCAGATGGTACACAGAAGGTGACTCAAACACTGGATTCTTCCATCGTTCGGTTAAAGGACATCAAGCAAGAAATAAAATCAACTCCCTCTTGAATGAGGATAATGAGAGGGTTGTGGAGAAGGAGCAATTGAAGGGTATGATAATAAGCTATTATCAGGCGCTCCTTGGTACTAGAAATCGCTCGGTACAATCATTGTCAATCCAGGAAATTAAGGACTTGACCTTCTACAGATGCGAAGCCTCTATGTCAGCTCGTCTACAAGTTATACCAACACCAGAGGAGATAACAGCCGCAATGTTCTCACTCCCTAGAAATAAAGCTCCTGGGCCAGACGGCTTCACAGCGGATTTCTTTGTCTCTTCCTGGACAACTGTTGGGCCTAGTGTCATTGAAGCAGTACTGGAATTCTTCAAAACTGGGAGGTTACTTAAACAGGTGAACGCAACTATTATTGCTCTGATACCAAAGACGGTTGTTTCAGAAAAACTGGGAGAGTTTCGACCAGTTTCATGCTGTAACACCATCTACAAAGTAATCTCAAGGATTCTAGCTAGGCGACTTAACCTACTCATGGATCAGGCGGTACAGAGAAATCAGGTCGCTTTCATTAAGGGCAGACTCTTATGTGAGAATGTCCTCCTGGCTGCTGAACTAGTCACTGACTTTCATAAGGAAGGACCTGTTACAAGGGGATGCCTCCAAATCGACATATCTAAAGCCTTTGATAATGTAGACTGGGAGTTCCTGACCAACATTCTCAAAGCTCTAGAGCTTCCTCAAATCTTTGTCAATTGGCTGGTTGTGTGCTTTACCACACCAACCTTCTCGGTGGCCTTTAACGGTGAGCTTATTGGTTATTTCTCGGGAGAAAAAGGATTGCGCCAAGGTGATTCTATCTCCACTCCATTATTTACTCTGGTCATGGACATTCTTTCCAAACAACTGGATTTGGCTTTGGAGCAGGAGCTGATAAAACCCCATCCTATGTGTGTTGACCCTTTAGTCACACACTTGAGCTTTGCAGATGATCTCCTGGTGTTCTTCACAGGAGATGAGGGTTCTTTGAGAGCAATACTTGATGTCTTATCTAAGTTCAAGATCGAATCAGGCCTAGGAATCAATCTATCCAAATCTTGCCTTTTCCTGGATGGTAATGATCGCACCACTATCTGTGACATGGCCTCTACTCTCAATCTTGTACATGGATCACTTCCTGTCCGGTACCTTGGAGTTCCTCTGATCACACAGAAGCTGTCCCCTTCGGACTATAGGCCCCTTGTAGACAAGGTCAAGATGTGTATTTCTGGCTGGACTCATCATTTTCTCTCCTTCGCTAGTCGTCTACAACTCCTCCAATCTGTTATCAGTAGCACCATAAACTTCTGGGCTTCTGTGTTTCTACTGCCAAACAAATGTATTTCAGAACTTGAAAAGGTTTGTAGTGCTTTTTTGTGGAAGGGCTCATCTGATTCGGCAAGAGGTGCGAAGGTCTCTTGGGAAATTGTTTGTACACCTAAATCTTCTGGTGGACTTGGACTAAGAAGATTGGAGGATTGGAACCGCATATTTGGTCTCAAGTTGATTTGGCTCTTATTCTCACAGGCGGGTTCTCTTTGGGTCTCATGGGTTAATAAACATTTGATAAGGGGTAAAAGCTTCTGGACAGCTGATTTCAGGACTACCGGGAGTTGGATCTGGAGGAGGCTGGTGAAGCTCAGACATTTGGCAAGACCTTTGATCACTTGTGAGGTTGTTTCTGGAAATAATTCGTTCTTCTGGCATGACAACTGGACTGGCTTGGGATCACTGCTTGAGATTATCGGTGAAACTGGTCCGAGGATCTCAGGTATTGGGCTTCTAAGTAAGGTCTCTCAGGCAGTGGTCAATGGGGATTGGTCCCTTCCTCGCGGGAGGAATCCACAAGTCCAACTGCTTCGTTCTTGCCTTCATGAACATCATCCTCCAACAGATCCAGTTGGGAGAGATCACTTTTTTGGAAACTTACTCCAGATCATGAGCAAGGCTCATTCTCCTCCCTCAAACTCTGGAAGCATTTGCATCCTAATGGTCCAATAGTTCCCTGGCATTCCCAAGTTTGGTTTAAGGAAAGAATCCCGAATTGGCTTTCATGACCTGGCTAACAGCGCTAAACAGACTCACAACTAGGGACCGCTTGAGAAGTTGGAACTTACAAGTGCCCTCGGATTGCCTTCTCTGTCAATCAGGAGAGGAGTCTCGAGATCACTTTTTCTTCCAGTGCTCTTACTCGAAGGTGCTATGGCTTGATTTCTTCTCATTCCTGCATCCTCCACCACAGCCTCTAACTTTTACAGGATACCTCAATTGGATCAAATCCCCTACCACAAACAGGCGGCTAAATGTCATTTGCAAGTTGGTTTTTCAGGCTCTCCTTTACGCTATTTGTGCTGAGCGCAATGCTAGGATCCACACTCCAACTTTCTCCTCTGTCGACAAGCTCAAAAAAGTTATCCAGTTACTACTCAGACGGAGATTCATTGGTCTTGATAACTCGAGCAGCTCTTCCATCAGTTCAATTCCACTACATGACACTTACCTCTACCATTGGTTTCAGAATTTCCAACTCACTTGAATTGTTGCTGTAAAAGTGTGTGGTCTCCCTCTATTTTCATCCATTCTTGTGCCATGGAAAAACTCAGATGTATCGTTCTCTTCTCTGATAAATAAAACGGTATCGTTCAAAAAAAAAAAAAAATTATACCTTTCATATTCTTTTTACCTTTCATTTTCTGATAGGTTTCTGGATTACCACCATAATCCTTACCCAACTCTATCATACTTTTTCATGATTTAGTAAAATTTTGGAATTGTATCGGGCATTAAGTACTGTGTCATGAACATCATGTACAGAACTTGATGTCAAATTTATTCCAAATTCCCAAAAATATATATTTTCAATCTTTACCCGTAATTTATGTCTACCCAAAATGAAGATGCCCACATTTCAAAAATATATCTCCTATTTAATAAAACGGAAGTACACGACTTCAAATTGGTAGACCATATAATATTAATATAGATTATAACTAAGATTAATTATTTGATAGGTTATATGAATTAATTATTTGATAGGTTATATATATTTAGGATTAGGATCTTATTAAAAAGGATATTCAAAAGAATAAAATAAAATCTCCAAAGAATATTCAACTAACCATATCTAGGCAAATAAAATTCCAGAAATTAATCACTTTTTGCAGATTACAAGTGATTTCCGATTATATTAAAATTAAATCTTACATAACTTTATCAGAAAATTTTAACTGAGTAACGGGTAGAAATTTGAATATTTATGTGCACTTCATATATATTTTTTGTTGAATTGTATAGTTTTATATACTATAATAAAAATTTAAATAATTTAATTTGATATTTGAAGAATATCATAAATATATGATAGATCAAAAAGTTAAAAATTGTAAACACTCTAATTTGATTTGTTATAGCGCATGTCAATAATATGTCACTATAATATGACAAAATTAAAAAATATGGTTTCTTGCTATAGCACGGGTTAAAATCTCAAAAATATGATTTCTCGGATTAAATTTAAGTTTGAAATAATGTTTTTTGGTAAGCTTTCTCGGTCACGATGATTTTGACAAACATACGTGACATATTTGGTCCTAAAATTAATATAGGTTAATTCATATAATTAACAATCAAAATACAATATATAATTTTAAACACTAAACAAATCAAACAAAATTAACAAACAAAAATTAATTTTTTTTATCACACAACTTAATCCGTGTTTTTTTACCGTGGGTCAAAATCTAGATATACTAGAATATATCTTACAAAATAGATGTTATTTTCATAAGTCATATTCAAGATATGATTTCATGGCATAGTGTTCCATCCTAAAAAACCTTTGAAAACAAATAAAATAATCACATATACGATACTAAACAAGCAAAAGGAAGAAATTTCAATCCGTGCTCTAGCACGGGTCATGTTCTAGTTTCATAATATATATCAAACATGAATCAAAAAAATTATGTCTGGTTGTGTTTATGTCATGTAATCCAAAATGAACATGCTTAAATTATTACTTAAAAGATTTCTTGTTATCTAAACTTTAGGTGTTATCAACTTGACATAATGATTTTCTCCTCCGATCTAGAATCATTTCCCACTCCAAACTCTTTGGGGAAGAGGGTTACTGGCAAATGGGTAATTAACCCATTTATATTCGGGCATTATCCGAATAGGTTCGGATAAACAGGTTTAGAGAAAAAGAACCCATTAGGTACTTTTTGATTTTTGATTTGGGTTTGGTTTTGGTGTATTCACCTATTCGGGTTGGGTACAAATTTCTCTATAAAACTCGGTTTGAATGGTGAACTTAACTGGAAAGAATTGTAGAAGATGTTGGTTATAGAAGAATATTTCTTAAGAGTTTATCATCTGTTTCCATTTGCTTCTTTCTTTATCGTCTAGTTCTAGTATCTGTTGTATCAACATTATTGATTTTACATGCGTATCCACATGTGACATATCTAATATAACTTATAAATTTTAGAGTTAACGATCCACTTTTTATCTAAAAAAAAAGATAATATTCTATTAGATTTGTTTTCAATATATATTTTAAACTACCTCCAGATTTTATATAATAATAGAAAAAGTTTTACAAAGATCACAATATTTGAAATATATATATACATAATCCCAAATTTTTATTACCACAATATATATATATATATATATTTTTTGTTTAGGAACCCTTTTAGAAAAAATTCCAAAACAAAGTTTTTGTATTTTGAACTTACTTTCTTTGTAATCAAAAGTGTTGTATTTAAAGTCATTCAAAACGTTTAATAACGCTTGAAACCGCCCGTTTCTGCAGCCGCAAACGCTGCGTTTGAACCAGTTAAACCCTTAATAAAACAAACATAAATCTTTGTTTGGATACATGTATAAGCTTTTCATATTCTATGTTTGCCCTTAATGAGTTTCCTATTTGTTCTTTAAATCAATGACATTTTATGTAATATTATATAAAACAAAAGTTTATCTCTTAAATGTATTTCATAAATGTTAATAAAAATAAAATTTACAATTTAGTAAGAAATAGTATATGTTTTCTTAAAATCTTTTCAGTTAAAAAAAAAAAAATGTTTCTTTTTCTTTCATATATATCTCTTGCTTCCATATATTGTTATTTAGAAGTATATCAATATTGAAAATTAATCAAATTTATAATTATTAATTAATGAGATAGTTAATTTTGAGTGGATGTTTAAAAACCTTATGATTTCTTCTACTAGCTGCGTAGACTTGAAAACGATGGCGATGACGATCTCTGATCTTCCAGAGGATCTGCAAAGGGAGATTGTGTGTAGAGTTACACAGAAAGATATGAGAGCAGTGCGGTTAACTTGCAAAACGTGGGACACTTTATGGAAAAGTGAGAGGTTTAGGATGATGCACATGTGTAACGAAGAAGCAGCAAGGGAAGAAGGGGAGTCTCGGGTGATAGCGTTGATAGATTGGAATCTTCATCTAATTAGCGTGGTGGTGGACGACGTAGATCATCCATCTACAGAGATTAAAGGAAAACTTATTTGCCTAGATGATCAACAACAACGACAACAAGACAATATAATGAAAGTCTGTCACTGCGACGGGTTACTGTTATGCGCCTTGAAAGACAGTTTTAGGCTGCTTGTTTTGAATCCGTTTTTGAGGCAAACCAGGTGGATCGAACCACCTAGTTTTTCTTTTCCCTGCTTGCGCGACCGCTATGTATATGACTGCTACAGGTACGCTCTGGGATACGATTATAATGATAAGAACTCACACAAGATCTTAAGGTTTATGGACGTAAAAATGTGGCTCCGAACTGGACATCTGTTTTGCTACGAAGTATACGAAATTTACGATTTCGACTCTAATTTATGGAAGACTCTCGATGTGGGTACTCCACACTGGAGTATAACGTATCATAATGATTGCGTTCCTCTCAAGGGGGACACTTACTGGCTTGCTACACTACATAGGAACTCAGACTGTGTATATGAAATATATGATGGCCTAGTCTGTTTTGATTTTACAAACGAGAGATTTGGTCCCGTTCTCCCTCTTCCTCCCGACGAGGATGATCTTCTTGTAAAGCATGCGGTTCTATCTCGTCTTAGAGGAGACAAGCTTGCCCTTCTGTTGGAGTTTCCTCAACCTACCGTGGATGAGATATGGGTTACGACTGTGATTGACCCCAGTCAGGTGTCCTGGAGCAAGTTCTTGATACTGGATAGGAGAGCCAGACGTCCCCGAGCTCTTTTTAAAACTGTTTCCTATTGGTTTCTTCATTGACGAGGAGAAGAAAGTCGCTATGGTTTTGGATCATAAAGGAAAACTTAGCATCTTCGGAGAGGATGGATTCTTTAGACAAGTGGATCTCCCCGTACATGCTCTTCACCCTAGCACCAATAACTATCATCAGGTGTGCTTTCTTTATACTCCTAGTTTAGTGCAACTCCACAAGTCTCTTTAAGAGTTTATAAGAGGAGGAAACAACTACACGAAGCAAGTTTGAGTTACGTCCATGTGACCAAAACAAGTCGAGAAGTAATGATAAGGAGGAGTACTCTGCAAAAAGGACGAGACCAACATGATTATTTATTTTATCTCTATTCTCTTATCTTCGTTGAGAGTATTCTTGTAATTTTTTTCAATCTTAGTTTATTGATGGTAGTAACAGCTTTTACATTATATGATGGATCATACAAATCTGTCATTTAGCCATATTGGAATAGTCAAAGCAAGAGAGAAGCCATTGGTGCCTATGTTAGAAATGATTGCTCTGCTTGCAGTGGTACGCATTGCCAAAAAAAATTGCTAAATCTCATGATCACAAGGGTTTGTGAAGATCATATGTGGAAGAATATATTGCAAATGAACTTTAAGATGCTGCAGAGGTTAAGGTTCACATAAGCAAAAATAAGATATTTCGAGCTATGGTTTCTAGCTATGGTTGTTCTTACCGTGCGAGTTTGAATTATAGAACTTGTAGTTTTAGGAAGTGTGATGTGTCTGCATTTTATAGGGTTTTAACTATAATTTTTAAGTTTGTTTTGAGTCTTTTCCTAGGTCCAAGTGTGCTTTTAGAATCCTTTTAGTCCTTTGTGAGTCTTTACAGGTTCTAGGTGACTTTGGAAGGAAACTGAGTGTTTTGGGGGTGAAAATATGCATCTGGAGCTAAATTGGTTGAAGACTGATCGAGCTAGTCAGCAGATGGAGTGAGAGCAGAAAACGTTCCGGATCGACTGATCCTTTCGAGATCGACCATTCCCGTCCCCGACGCAAGTTTTCCTTTTCGTTTTAAACCGACTTTTAGGGTTTTATTTTTATATTTAAGTTAGAGGCACGGCCTCCAGAGACATAAGCTTTATTTTTCTGAGACTATTTTGTATTGAGAGCAAAGGGAGAAGATCTCTAATCCTTCTTGACACTTTGGAGAAGATTTCTAAACCCTATTTTCTATTCTTTTGCAATTCAATTATGTTATCTTCATCATTGATTTGCTGTTTCTCCTTCTCCATGTCTGAGTAGTTTCACTGTTGGGTTTAGGGTTTCAGAAAGGGTTTTTATGATTTATTGATGCTAGATTTGTTAGATTAGGGATTGCTCTATTGAGTTCTTCATCTATTGTTGTTCTTAATGCTTAAGCTAGATTGATCACCTAGATTAAGATCTTAGGTTTAATTCATCGGGGCACCAAAAGTGTTGTTGAATTGCTTGAAAAGAACATAGGTGAGCAAGGTGATCCTTAGCCAACGAAAGTTGAAGTTAAGGCACCTTGTGAACAGATCAAACTTGAACTTGTTATTGCTTGCTTGGTTTGCTAGATCCAAACGACGGTTTAGGGTTTAGTGAATTCATTGCATAGATAGTTAATGCTGCGAAAGTAGGTTAGCTTTACAACTGTGATTTGAGTTCTAGAACGGTGTCTAATGCTATCCCAATTTATCATCTAATTTCGTGGTCATGTCCCCTAACTGATTCCCTGCGCCCAATGTTTCCTTTTTGATTCAAAACAACTTGTTTACTTTTCCGTTTTTAGATAGTTACTTGATTTCACAAACTTTTCCATTGTCTTAGCTATACTTGATCTTGATAATTTCTTAGTGCAATTGTTTGGTCTCTGTGGATTCGATCCTGAAGTGTTACAACGATACCACTAGATCGTGGTGGAGTACACATTAGGTTTTAATTGACCTGTTGATCAATTTGGCGCCGTTGCCGGGGACCAAAACGTTGCCTTTGAGATTCTAGATTTAAATTTAGTCTAAGATTTATTTTATTTTTTATTTACTAATTAGTTCTTGTGTTCTTTCTCTTGTGTTTCAGGTGCATGCAAACAAGAAGCCACAAGCCTACTGATTTGCGTAATCTGCGAAACGGAGAGTTAGCACAGCTTGAACGAGAGAACCGAAAAGCAAAAGCCCGGTCAGACACTATGGACGACACAAACAACGCTGAAATTCGTCAACCTAACCCTCAAGAGGTTCTTGTTCCGCCTCCTCCTCCTGCACCACAAATACAAGTTCCACAAGGGCAGAATGCGGCTGAGCTGAACCCACCAGCAAGACGAACTACTTTGAGGGACGAAGATGCTCACAACAGGCTATTTGCGAATCGGTCTGCGATTCAACCTCCTGCTCCTGCGAGACAAGACTATGAGATTAAGCACAGTCTCATCAGTTTGGTCCAGAACCGTGTGTTTAATGGATTAGCATCAGAGAGCCCTCTGGACCATATTGAAGCTTTTGAGAGATTGGCTAGTACAACAAGGTCTAATGGAGTTCCGTACGATTACCTCATGCTGACTTTGTTCCAATTCTCTTTAGGAGATAAAGCTTTGAGATGGCTAAATCTCTTGGACCGAGGATCACTTACCACCTGGGAGCAGTGTAGAGCAGCGTTTTTAAACCACTTCTACACTAAGTCACGATCCGCTATGTTAAGGAGCAAGATCACTACCTTCTCACAAGGTGGTACGGAGTCTTTTTGTGAAGCGTGGGAGAGATTCAAGGAGTATATGAGGGACTGTCCTCATCATGGCTTTTCACAAGAGAATCTTATGAACATCTTCTATGGAGGAATTGACCAGAAGTACCAGATGGCACTCGATACTGCCAGCAGAGGAGATTTTTCTACTAACACTGCCGCTGAAGCAAACCTCTTGATCGAAAACCTTGCAGCGAGTAACAGCAATCATAGCCATGAGAATGATCGTTCTATGCGTGTTGTTAGCTCCATGAATACAGATGTTATTAAGAGTCTCACTGCCAAGGTAGACCTTCTTCTGAAGAGAGATCAGCAAGCTGTCAACATATGCGACGGGCAGATGGGTGCGTATCAGCAGGTTGGAGTAAATTCAGGTTTTGAAGGAATAGAGGAGCTGAACTATGTAGGAGGACAAGGGTACTATCAGAATCATGGGTTTAATCAGAATTACAGAAATCATCCTCATCTCTCCTACAGAAGCACCAACGTCGAGAATCCTCAAGATCAAGTGTATCCTCCACATAATCAACAAGGTAACTTCTCGCAAGGATTTCAGAACAAAGGTGCTGGATTTAGTAGCTCAAATGTCCAAGGATACCACGCTCCATCTGCAGCTCCACAAGATAACAAACTCGAAATGATGATGCAAGCATTGCTGGATGGTCATAAGAAAAGTTCTGCTGAGATTAATGTCAAGATTGATAGCATGTACAATGATTTGAATGGGAAATTTGAGAGGTTGAGTTCACGTGTTGATTCCATTGATAAGAGGGTCTCTGCTATTTCTTCTAGCTCTAAGAACAAAGAGTCATGCAATGCTATAACACTCCATGGTGGGATCGAAGATGGGCTGAGTTGTGCTGTGAACAACTCATGCTTGGCTTCCGTAGAGACGGGATCAGTCAATCCTGAGACTAGACCAGCTAGTCCCATCCATTCTGATAATACGAGTTTGATCCCCAGAGAAGTTGGATCGACCGATCCCCCTTATAGATCGACCGATCCCGTCGATGACGCAGAACCAGTTTCAAAAAGTCTCAGATCGAGCGCTCCACGTCCAGACCAGTCGGTCCCTGTTGCAGGTATGGGAAAACCCAGCTCAGTTGCTCCTGATATGAATACCAAGGAATCACTTCTTGTGGAACCAAAGCCCTATAGGCCACAAATTCCATTTCCAAGAAGACATGTGAAGAAACCTCTGGATGAAAAGAAGTATGGTCGGTACAAAGAAGCTATAAGTGAGTTCATCACTGACATTCCCTTTACAGAGGCAGTAAAGCATATATCTTTATTTAAGAAGGTTTACAATGATGTTGTGGTTGAAGAAAAGGATTTGGTGGAGGTTAAGGCGTTTTTGGCTAGAGAGAAGAACATTCATGCTCCATCTTTGAAAAGACTACCCAAGTTAGAAGATCCAGGAAAATTTGTTGTTCCATGCTCCATCTTAGGAGTGAACTTTGAGGATTCCCTTTGTGACACTGGATCCAGTGTGAACGTGATGTCTAAGGCTATTGCAGAGAGATTGGGGATTGATGATATGAAGGCTTCTAAGGTCTCTCTCACATTTGCAAATGCTGTCTCCGCGACTCCACAAGGCTTCATTAACAATTTAGATGTTCGAGTTGGGAATTGCTTGGTTGCTACAGATTTTCATGTTGTGGAAATGAGCAAGGGTTCTGTTATGCCTTTGATTCTTGGGAGACCTTTCCTAGCAACAGTAGGAGCAGTTGTTGACTTGCCTAATAAGAGGATCAGTTTCTCTAACATTGATGATAAAGTCTTCTACAATGCAATCACTGCAAATAAAGCTATACAACATGGCTCTTGTCTAGTTGTAGAACATGAGAAGGAGGTGGATGTCGTGATATTGGGAGAGAATGGTGATAAGAATGAGGTCAACGAAGTCCTGGATGGAGACACTCATTCTTCTAAGAAGGTTAAGAAGAGAGACAAGCCGAAGATAGAGAGAGTAATACCAGATCTTCACATCACCTTGGTACCCCAGAGATATGTTAGAGACACCATTGAGTACAAGGTGAAGTGTAAAGGAATATCTCGTCCTTTCTCTAAAGTTAAAGCCATCCTCACTCCGTAGTTTAAAGAAAAAGGCCAAGAAGCAGTGGATGGTATGTTGAAAAAAGTTCTAGAGCTTAAGCTGACGAATTGGAGAGCTTGTTCTGATTTGAGTTCTCATCCTCCCATCACTTGACACCTGAAACCACGGTCAAGCTATAGACCTTAAACAAGCGCTTATGGGAGGCAACCCATGGGGTTTGTGCTGGCTTACCCTTTTATTTTTATTTATCTTAGGATTTTGGTTTTGTTTTTAGGATTTATTACGGTGAAATCACGTCTGCTGTTAAGTGTTTTCAGGAACAGGTTCGAAACGCAGAAGATGCGAAATTTTTTGTTCCAGGAGCTTAGGATCAGTCAATCCTCCTTAAAGATCGACCGATCCCGGTGGTTTTCTGCGGGTATCTCTAAGTTCAATAATGTTTCAGATCGGTCAATCCCATTCCAAGACTGATCGATCCACACCCTTGCCAACACCACCCCAACACCATATGCGAGATCACCGGTTTTTGTTTCTTTTCCTTTCTTTTTCTTTTTCATTTTTCTTATTTTCTTTGTCGGATTCATTCTTTTCTTGGCTTTGCTTTCACACCGGGACGGTGTGAAGTAAGTCCGGGGGAGGGATGTCTCCAAGTTACTAATTTTGTTTTCTTTGGTTGTTTTCTTTTGGTTTATCGAGTCTTTGAGTCATTTTTTTATTTTATTGAGTCAAAAATTGGGAAACTATGATCATTTCTAGGAATCTTTTGCTTTGAACTAACACTCTTATGATTGCTTTTGTACTTCTGATTTGGAATGAAGCTTGGAATGAACATGAGCAGGCTCAACACGCCCCAAAAGACACTCGCCAAAGAGAACACTAAGTTGAACCAGAAGTTGTCTCTAGCTTTGACAAGACTTAACCGGATTTAATTTCTTACCTTGGGGCTTGGTATACATCGGACAAGACTCCTCCCTTCAAGCCTTACAAGACGTGCATCTCCTCACAAAGTATGCTTCCCCTCTCTCTTCCCTTCAGTACTCAGTAAAAAAAAAAGAAAAGAAAAATATAAGAAGAAGAGGATAGAGGTAATAAAAGAAGTGAACCGAGGGGTGTGCGTAAACCCGTGCATCTTTCGGAACTCATGGAAACCTGTCCGCAAGAAGAGAGCAAAGGATTGATAAAAAAAATAAAATGATACCCTAGAAAATTAGGGAGAAATCAATCCTTTGGAAGTGAGAAAAGAGAGAGGAAAGGGAGCATATGAAGGAAGTCTTGGACGATAAGAGGTTGAAGGATTCAACAGTTCGATGATCGATACTCCCATGGTAAGACTGCACCTTTTTACTAATCTGATGTAGAGAGACAACGATGGGGAGACTGAATGTTCTCTAAGGCTGTGGAGTTCAGAGTAGGGAGTGTTGATCCTAATCATGGGCAGAGTACATAAAGTAGTTCTCAGTTTGATGTGATGAAGAGTGTAAAGAAGAGGTTCCCAAGAATATGTGAGTTTCCACTTTCAAACCTTTTCTCTGTTCTTGAGTTTTTGTCTGTTCTTGCTTGAGGACAAGCAAAGATTCAAGTCCGGGGGAATTGATGTGTCTGCATTTTATAGGGTTTTAACTATAATTTTTAAGTTTGTTTTGAGTCTTTTCCTAGGTCCAAGTGTGCTTTTAGAATCCTTTTAGTCCTTTGTGAGTCTTTACAGGTTCTAGGTGACTTTGGAAGGAAACTGAGTGTTTTGGGGGTGAAAATATGCAGCTGGAGCTAAATTGGTTGAAGACTGATCGAGCTAGTCAGCAGATGGAGTGAGAGCAGAAAAACGTTCCGGATCGACTGATCCTTTCGAGATCGACCATTCCCGTCCCCGACGCAAGTTTTCCTTTTTCGTTTTAAACCGACTTTTAGGGTTTTATTTTTATATTTAAGTTAGAGGCACGGCCTCCAGAGACATAAGCTTTATTTTTCTGAGACTATTTTGTATTGAGAGCAAAGGGAGAAGATCTCTAATCCTTCTTGACACTTTGGAGAAGATTTCTAAACCCTATTTTCTATTCTTTTGCAATTCAATTATGTTATCTTCATCATTGATTTGCTGTTTCTCCTTCTCCATGTCTGAGTAGTTTCACTGTTGGGTTTAGGGTTTCAGAAAGGGTTTTTATGATTTATTGATGCTAGATTTGTTAGATTAGGGATTGCTCTATTGAGTTCTTCATCTATTGTTGTTCTTAATGCTTAAGCTAGATTGATCACCTAGATTAAGATCTTAGGTTTAATTCATCGGGGCACCAAAAGTGTTGTTGAATTGCTTGAAAAGAACATAGGTGAGCAAGGTGATCCTTAGCCAACGAAAGTTGAAGTTAAGGCACCTTGTGAACAGATCAAACTTGAACTTGTTATTGCTTGCTTGGTTTGCTAGATCCAAACGACGGTTTAGGGTTTAGTGAATTCATTGCATAGATAGTTAATGCTGCGAAAGTAGGTTAGCTTTACAACTGTGATTTGAGTTCTAGAACGGTGTCTAATGCTATCCCAATTTATCATCTAATTTCGTGGTCATGTCCCCTAACTGATTCCCTTCGCCCAATGTTTCCTTTTTGATTCAAAACAACTTGTTTACTTTTCCGTTTTTAGATAGTTACTTGATTTCACAAACTTTTCCATTGTCTTAGCTATACTTGATCTTGATAATTTCTTAGTGCAATTGTTTGGTCTCTGTGGATTCGATCCTGAAGTGTTACAACGATACCACTAGATCGTGGTGGAGTACACATTAGGTTTTAATTGACCTGTTGATCAAAGTGGGAGATCAGAGGAATCCCTTGTGAGCATGCATATGGTATTATCATTAGGTTGAACTTAAAGCGAGGATTATGTCTGTCACTAACTTCGTACAACTCAGTGGAAGCAGAGAAATTCATACACCAATTAATAATCAACTCTGTTTCAGTGATTCTCTGTGCTGAAAATTAATAATCAACGTACGAGATACTGAATAGTGAATACCATTGTTTGCAAGCTTCACACTCATATTATCATCAAAGAAACAAAACAGATGAAAGGGAACCGGTACAAGTGACTCTTCATACTGCTATTATGTCTCGTCTTCGGATGATTCGTTCCCTTCCATTATGTCTGCAGCAGGTTCCCACTCCTCTTGACCTCTATCTCCTGATGGCTCCATAAGTTTCCACACTTCCATTATATTTCCACCTAGCTTTGCCTTGAGTTTGAACAGTGCAGCTACCCAGTTTTCTCGACCTTTACCAGCTAAAAACGACCCTAGCAGTCGAAGGGCCAAAGGAAGAAAGCCTGCGAGATGGACAGCACGAACTGCAAGCTGTTCGAAATCAGAAGGTGGATAAGGCTGCTTGAAAGCAAATTTAGAGAAGAGTTGAAGAGCTTCATCATATCTTAAAGATCTGACTTCATACACATGCTTTACTCCCGCGTCAACAAGCAAATCCTTGTTTTGGCTAATAAGAATGACTCTGCTTCCTGGAGCAAACCAGTTAACGTATTCAATGATCCACTTCCCTTGTTCGATGCCGTTCACATCATCAGCGATAAGGAGAACTTTCCGGTGTTTACGCCTTGCTTTGGCAATTTCAAGCCAGTCGTGATCTGAACACGTTACTACCGTTGGATCTTCTTCCCCTTCGAACCTAAGAACCTTGTCTTCAATGTTTTCAACATTATCTAGGAAAACACATGTCTGAAACTTGACAAAGATCTCGGCATAAATGTACCTTGCAAGTGTTGTCTTCCCAACACCACCGCTACCCCAAATGCCAATTGTACGAACCTCTTTGTCAACTTCTAAATCCAACAAGTCATGAACCACTTTCATGTGACGATCCATTGCAACAAGGCCATCTAAACCGTTAGGTGTGGAGTAGAGAGAGACAAGAGATATGTCATGAGCAATTTTGTTGAACCACTCAAACAGGTCCATACCTGCAGGATTTTGAGAAAACGGATACTCGGCTGCAATGTTGGTCAATTTGGTAAGTGCAGTTCTCCAACTTGGGGCCATGTCCGGATACTGTCGGCAGATCTCATCAGCATTAAAAGAGGAACCCGTAAGAAAAATGGGTATGACCATGAGTGAACCTCTTTGTTGGAACTCGAGTATTACTATGAGCTCTTCTAGGAACCCAATGGAACAAGGTTTCGTCTCAGACGTCATAACGACCGCGACTTTTGCCTCTTCCAAAGCCTTGACTGTCCGTTCACTTATTGGTCCGAATCTCGTCTCCAAGCATCTGTAGGATAAAAATGTTTTAATGCCATGTTTAATCAAATTGTTTTGAAAATATCCATGCCTAGTCTCGCAGCAAAAACTTAGGAAGACATCAACCTCCCTTCCAAGCAACAAAAAGGAAGTAGAAGATGAAGAAGAAGACATTTGGTTTGGTTCCAAGTTCCAACAACAAAGAAGAAAAACTAATGCTGCTGAAATGAATACTAACCCCCGAACTCAAAACCCACGTGTGAAACAACTTTACAACCAAACAGACCGCTTAATAAAACACTAAACACTACTAGTGCGAAACAAACAAGTCAAAGAAAGACAAAAACTTTACTTAGAAATATTCAAATAAAACAAAACAGTGATTGTTTCCAAAGTTTTAAATAATTTTCTATCAAAATGACAGCATAAAAAGTGGCATTTGGTTCTTTTTATATATATATCTATTTTTATGGCCGAACTGATACAAACTCCGGGATAAAAAGATATAACAAAAACAAATACTCACCGCTCTAAGACACGATCCACTAGCTTGATAGATAAAAAATTCTAAATTACCTGAAAGTGAAGACCTGGCCAAAGGGAAATCAAAAGCAAGTGATAATGGAAAGAGATTTGATCGCAACTGCTTCTTCTGTATCTTCCCATCAAGTGCTCTGCAATCCAATAAGTAAAGTGAGTTCAAGGGTTCTAATTCTACTGTAGCCATCTCCATCACCTACCTTCGTCCAGACTCGAACGGTAAGAGAGAGAACTATAATCTTTTTTTCTAAACACTCTGAAACTAAATATGTGTTTAAACAAGTCTTGCTTTTTTCTTTTCGTTTGAAATCCCTTTGATGTGTTGAAACAGAGCATCGAAACTTAAAGAAAAGATTTTGAGCCTCTTCTAAACCAAGTTTTTCCGACCATGGCTTCCTCATCCGCATCTCGTGCATCCAACTATGATGTCTTCCTCAGTTTCCGAGGGGAAGACACTCGACATTCTATCGTCAGCCATTTGTACGCAGCTCTTGCTAGCAGAGGAATTGCTACCTTCAAAGACGACAAAAGGCTTGAGCTAGGCGACCACATTTCTGAAGAACTCCACAGAGCAATTGAAGGTTCGGATTTCGTTGTCGTGGTTCTCTCAGAGAACTACCCTACTTCCAGGTGGTGCTTAATGGAGCTCCAAATGATAATGAAGCTTCAGGTGGAAGGAAGAATTGGTGTCTTTCCCGTCTTCTATAGAGTAGACCCCTCTGACGTGAGGCACCAGCAAGGAAGTTTCGATCTAGAAGGGTACGAACGTGATCCACAAATGGCAGATAAGGTTCTCAAGTGGAGAGAAGCTCTTAAAATGATAGCCGATCTTTCAGGCGTGGCATCTGGACAGTGGTATGTATGTTTCCTCAAAGAAACCTGAATTTTATAGTATGAATAACCAGCTACGGAAAAAGTTAATTATACTTGTGTTCTTTTTCGATTTCAGCATTGATGAGGCAACTATGGTTCAAAAAATTGTCGAAGATATTTCAAAGCGCAAGGCGATGATGCAAAAGATAGACTTCAGAAATATTGTTAGGGTAGATACTCACTTGCAAGAACTCAAGTCTCTCTTGGATATGGACTCCAATAATGATGAGGTTCGTATGATTGGAATATGGGGAATGGGAGGCATTGGCAAAACCACCATCGCCAAGTGTCTCTATGACCAGCTCATCTCATTTTACAACCAGGTATTTTACAGAAGACATCAAGGGTATCTATAAAGACCTTGATCTACTGCATTTGCAAAACAAACTTCTCTACAATACCCTTGGTGATGATATTACGCCGTGGAGCGTGGAAGCTGGTCGCGAGGTCATAGCGGCAAGACTGGGGAACCACAAGGTTCTTCTTGTGCTAGATGGTGTGGATAATTTGGTGCAGATCCATGCTCTGGCAAAAGAGACATGATGGTTTGGTCATGGGAGCCGAATCATCATAACCACCCGAGACAGGGGCTTGCTCAATAGTTGTGGAGTAAAAGCCATTTATGAGGTTAAGTGTCTGGACGATATGGATTCCCTGCAGATGTTTAAACAGATTGCTTTTGAAGGAGGTAGTCTTTCTTCTGTTGACTTTGAGCATCTCTTAATCCGGGCAGCTCGGCTTGCTCACGGGCTTCCTTCCGCAATTCAAGCGTATGCCTTATTTCTCCGTGGAAGAGCCAACTCTCCTGAGGAATGGGAAGAAGCAGTATGTGGACTTGAATGTACTCCTGACGAGAATATAACGGAAATCTTGAAAATTAGCTACGAGGGCTTAGCAAAAGCACATCAGAATGCTTTTCTTCATGTTGCATGTCTCTTTAATGGAGACACTTTCAGGCGAGTCACTTCACTACTTGCTATTAGCACACTTGAAAGTAACTTGTGGATGAGAGTTTTAGCAGAGAAATCTCTCATTGATATAACAAGTAACGGATATGTAATCCTGCATAAGTTGGTTGAACAGATGGGAAGGGAAATTATGCTTGATTGTGGAAAATTCATCGGGGATCCAGAGAAAATTCATGACACACTCGATTACCGTGAAGTAAGTATCTACAGTTAATCTTTGATATGCATCTTGTCATCCTGCAACTTATCCTGCTATTGTGTTTATGTTTCTGTTTACGCCAGCTGAATTAAATAGTTTCTATCATCAGGGCATGTGCCAAACTGAAAGCATCTCCCTACACACATGTGAAATGACCTATGCATTTTCGATGGAGGCCGGTGTTTTTGACAAAATGTATAAACTTAGGTTTGTCAAGGTCTACAAGCATATTGATGATAGAGAATCGAGGCTGCAGGTGATTCCTGAAGATCGTTACCCTTCCATGAACTGTACCTTACTCCACTGGGATGCATTTCCATTGAGCACATTGCCTCTCAGGTTTAATACATATGGTCTTGTGGAACTCAGTCTGCGTTACAGCAACCTAGAAACACTCTGGAGTGGAGTACAGGTAACCTTGCCTATGATTTCGACCATGTGTTAATGTTTTTGCTATAGCAACTTGCAAAATCCAACTATTCTCTGTTGTACGTTCCTCAGAAGTTCAGTAATTTGAAGAAACTGGATGTGACGGGATCTAAGAATCTCAAAGAACTTCCAGATCTTTCAATGTGCCAGAAGCTTGACGAGTTGATGCTAAAACAATGCAAGCGACTAAAAGGAATTCCAGAGTCAATTGGAGAAAAGTCTACCCTAGGCACGCTTACTCTATCATACTACGGTGGGCCAAAGAGTCCCTTGGGTGTTGTTATAGGGAATGTGTCTCAGACGCAACGTATTACAGTGGAGTTCCCAACTGCAAGAGTGGAAATGCAACTTGTGAATATATCGATTACGGGTGACATAAAATTTCATGTTTTTGCAGATTGTGAAGGATACGCTGAATACTTCTGCTTTAGTTCTGAGCAGAAGATCCATGGTGCAAAGACAGTAAATGTCCACCAAGCTCCTCGGCTCATCTCCGAGTTCAACAAATCTACTTCACTCAATATCAGGAGGTTCAGCTACAAAGAGAACAGGCAACCTGTCACCACCTTTCAGAGTTTTCCACCTATACCTGGCCTGAAAGAACTAAAACTAGTCAACCTAAATATCCAAAAGCTCTCGGATGCGATTGGTCACTTTGAATTCTTAGAAATATTGGACTTCAGCGGAAATGATTTGGACAGGTTACCAGAAGATATGAATAAACTTTCCCGGTTGAAAACTCTGTGTCTTCGAAACTGCAGCAAACTTAAGGAATTGCCAGAGCTAACTCAGGTGCAGTCACTCACTCTTACCAACTGTAGGAGCCTCAAATCATTGGTGGGACCCTCTGATGCAAGTCAAGATCCGAGAAATTACTGTTTGCTTGAACTTTGCCTTGACAATTGCAAGAACGTGATGTCATTATCAGACCAGCTAAGTCATTTCATCAAGTTGACATATTTAGATCTCAGCAGCCATGACTTTAAGACTCTGCCAGCAAGCATCAGAGATCTCACCTCATTAGTAACCATCTGCCTCAACAACTGCAAGAAACTCAAATCACTGGAAGAACTTCCACCGGAGCCTTCAGTTTCTCGATGCAGAGGGTTGTGATTCTCTTGACGCTGATGCTTTAGAACATTTTAAAGGGAGACTGAACAAAGAGGTGAATGAATATTCTAGTCTTGACCCATCTCTCATTCTCTCTACTATGGTTTATTTAGTCTCTACATAACCTTCCTTCTTTTCTAGGTACCATCACGGCCGCAGATTGCCAGCTTCCAAGAAACTGAGATGCCGAGTTATGAACACGATCACCAATCAACAAAGAGTCGTCTGCCCAAGTTCCTATGTTGCTCACATTTCTAGTCATTCCTACATGCCACTCTTTATAATTGTTATTTTCAATTTGTCCCGTGGGAACAGCTAGGTTTATGAGTTTGTAAAATATCTTTATGAAGAGATTTTTCATCAATATGATACCCATGTCTAGCAAGATCTGCCTGGAGGACCTCGTAGAGGTGTTTATAACCGCAATGTAACACAAGATATTAGTAACACTAGCTTCTCTCAAGATTTATCAGATATGTGTTCAAGCTATGTTACTAACTTTTCATAAGAGCACTCTACTACAGACATATCTACTCAACCATCTCTTTTTCAACCATTCCTAACATCTATTTTTCTGACATGTCGAGTTTTTGCTGCTAACAAGCAAACTACCAATAATGGAAAAGAAAAGAGAGAGTTGAAAGAAATTACCTTATACAGAGACTCAGAGTCAATGGTTAAGTATCAGTGACAAAGAGAGTGAAGCTGTTATCTACGTCTTGATTCCAGTCCAGCATTGGTCTCTATATATTTGAGTAAAAAAAAAAAATGCATTTGTTAGAGGAAAGTATCTGCTTGTTGTTGTTTTATCTACCATCCATAGCTACAAGCCTACACAGTATAACTAAAAGCCAATCTTATCTATTTCTGATTTCTCACTACGCATTTATCAACACACACAAATCCTTCTTCCTATTTTTTGCTATACATATGAATCAGTCTTATTGTAACCATCTCTAACTGTTCACAAGGCTGTAGTATTAGAATGTACCTAAACCCTAAATCCACATTTCCAATTAAGACTCAAAAGAGTAAAAAAAGAAAAAAGGAAAGCAATCAAACTCGTCACTCTAATCTTGACCCGATTCATAGAAACCTTGTAATTGGAAATCGGATTTAGGGTTTATCCAATTAAGACGTTCATCCAATTCAACCATTACATCCAATTCCACGAACCTTCATCGAATTAGACGTTCATCCAATTCCACCATTATAGCCGGAAATCGAATTCCTAGACTCCGATGAAACAGTGGCGGGAGACTGTACCAGAAAAATCTCAGTTAAGATCATAGCAGCCACGTCGGAAATGGAGAGCTTCGAGACGATGGCCAGAAGGAGAAATTTTAGCGAGTGCTTTGAGATTTGAGAGTTGAGACGGGAGAAGGTGAAACAGAGAGTAAACGGCACGATTAGATTTTTAAACCCAAAACCGAATTCGAACCAAATCCTAATTTTGTTAAACCGGATTAGATAATACCAAAATTTATATGGTTATTTCCGGTCAAGCTTTTTCTTTGTTGCTTCGGGTTCGTTTCTGTTCAAATTCAAGTGATTGTTTAGCTTGCCGTTCGGTTTGCCAAAAAAAAAAAAAAAAGTTTAGCTTGCCGTTTGAAGTTTACCACCAAAATTATCTGATACAGATTTCATTTGGTTAACCATTATTGTACGGATCAAGTAACTTATTTACGTATACAGTTTGAAAAACTTGATATTTGGACCTGGTTAACCATTATCGTTACTCTTATTAGTCTCTGACTTTTTGTCCATTCTTTTTTCCTTTCTTTTTTTTTTAAGTCAAAAAAAAAACTTTGAGAGGAAACAAAATAAATACATTACAAAAAATGGAATACATTACCCTTCATTTCCTCCAATGCAATAAAATTCAACATTTGATCTCTACTTAAGCTGTAAACTATCATTCTGAAAATGTACATATAACCTCATATTTTTCAGTTTTCGACACACTACTATTGTTTGTAAATGGTGAAGTGTGAACCGAATGGGTCACAAAGAATCTAACTTTGGGAAAAGGCAAAAAGAAAAGGTAACCAAACAATTGAAATAAACAGCCTATAACCACTCTTCAAAGTCTAAAAGATTGTGTCTTTCTCATCATTCACTACAGAAACACATATACATACAATACAAAATACATACGTACACCACCTACAATGCATAGACCTATCTGTAGTCTTAGCAACTAAGAATACAATTATTAATGTTAGCTTGTTTTACTCACTCTCCTTATGTTATCATTTCGTTACTTTATTCCCATGCAATAAAAATACAAAAAGATAAATTTTCAGTTATAAAAGTGTTCAGCTTTGAGCCTATTGTAGATAACTTGGAACTAGATATGGGATTCAATTTAGATTGTCAGAAAGCTATCTAACATCTGAGCTTGCTTGGTCAAAGGCCTCTCATATTTAAGACCAACATAGTCATCTAAAAAAAGTAAGTGAATCACTTATGTTTTTTATATAAAGATCATATTTTAATTTACTAGCAATTTAAAAGACCAATTTAATTTACTTACCCAGAAAAAAACATTTCAATATCACAATAACTAGACATTTCTAAGATCACAATAACTAGACATTACCTAAAAATTGGAGAAAATGTCTGTCAAAGTCATTGAAGAAAGAATACAAATTGAATTCCCAGAAACAAAGGGCAAAAAACATAAAGCAAAAAGTAGAAACTTTTTGAACATTCATAAAGCTGAAAACGACAGTATTGTTCTTGGTTATTTACAAACTTTGTTTTTGCATAAAGCAAACACACACATAATAATTGCATCAAACATGAAATTACCGTATTAATTAAGCTTTCCTTTTGAGCATGCTCATCTATTATACATATGACATATATCATCAACCTTTTAAATTAACGAAAAGTTTGACCAAGAATCACTAGCTTCATATCACTAATCTTCTGTCACCATACGAATATATGATTTAACTTCTCACTAATTGAGAGACTAGAGGTTTATTTATCTTTATAACACTTCAGTTTTTGTTTGGATGATACTTTGTTATAGTATTTCTATGGAGAGGAAGAGTACAACTTATATCTCATTAAAGAAATTTGTTTTGGGCAACAGGAACCTACCCTGCAGTGGAACTTTTTCAACATTCAAACAATGAGGTGGTGGATTTTCAATCCCCACCAAATCCTCTTCCTTAGTAGTGATGAGCTGGAACTGTCAAGGGCTTAGGAACCCCTTCACAGTTCGACGTCACAGAGAGATTCATAAAACAATTTCTCCTGACATAATGTTCCTAATGGAGACCAAAAACCCTGATGAATATATTTCTGAAAAATTTGATTGGATGGGTTTTTCCTCTAAATTCACGGTTCCCCCCATTGGTTTGAGTGGTGGTTTAGCCCTTCTCTGGAAAGACTCAGTCAAAGTCACGATTATACAATCTTTAGTGAACATGATTGATACTGAAATCAGTTTCAAGGGAATCTCTTCTTTCATTACCTTCATTTATGGTCCTCCTAATATGGAGAATAGGGCTGGTTTTTGGAGCCAAATGACTGAAATGGGGTCCCTCCGATCCTCCCCGTGGCTCCTCACAGGAGATTTCAACGACATTTTGGACAATTCAGAGAAACAAGGAGGCCCTGCACGATGGGAAGGATCTTTCCTCAACTTTCGTAATTTTGTGTCACAAAGCGGTTTGTGGGATCTCAAACATTCAGGATGCCCACTATCTTGGAGAGGCACAAGATACAGCCACTTTATTAAAGCTCGACTAGACAGATCCTTAGCAAACTGTTCTTGGTCTGAGACTTATCCTGCAGGTCGATGTCATTACCTCCGCTTTGAGGGCTCAGACCACCGCCCTTTAGTAACTTATTTTAATGTCTTGAAAGATAAAAAACGAGGCGTGTTTCGGTTTGATAGAAGACTAACTGAAAAAGCAGAGCTTACCGATCTTCTCAAGGAAACTTGGAATCTCTCTCAGGAGGACTCTGTATTAACAAGACTCAACCTATGCCGCAGAAAGATCATCTCTTGGACAAAGGCACAACAGCTCAATAGTGGCAAAGCAATCAAAGAATTTCAAGAAGGGCTAGAGAAAGCTCTTTCAGCCACTACACCAAATCCGGAGGAAATCTCTCACTACACTGAGTCCCTCGACAAAGCATACAAAGAGGAGGAAAGTTTCTGGCTTCAAAGAAGCCATATCCAATGGTTACAAAGCGGGGACCGTAATACTGCTTACTTCCATGCAATCACTAGAAGCAGACGTGCTCTAAATTCCTTCTCAGTCATTGAAGACGAACAAGGAACAGAGGTTCACGAAGAAGATCAAATCGCGACAGTCATTGCAGATTACTTTCAAAACATTTTTACCTCTAACTCGAATGAGGATCTTAGCATTGTTGAACAAGCCCTTCAACCAAAGATCACACCCGAGATCAATGCAAAGCTGATAACAATTCCAGATGAGAAGGAAATCAAAGAGGCTGCTTTCTCTATAAACCCAAGCAAAGCTCCCGGACCCGACGGGTTCTCATCAAGTTTTTACAAAGCGTATTGGAACTTTATAGGGAAGGATGTATCCCAAGATGTTCGATCCTTTTTCGAGTCAAGCTTTCTCGACCCAAGACAGAATGAAACTCACATACGATTGATCCCCAAAGGCACAGCCCCAAGGAAGGTTAGTGATTATCGGCCTATAGCTCTGTGTAATACCCATTACAAGATTATAGCGAAGATAATCACAGGGAGACTCCAACCTCTGCTTCCCAAACTTATATCCATTCATCAGTCGGCCTTTGTTCCTAATAGGGCTATATCAGATAACGTGTTAATCACGCATGAAATTCTCCACTTCCTCCGGACCTCGGAGGCTAAGAAATATTGCTCCATGGCGGTCAAAACCGACATGAGCAAGGCCTACGACCGTATCGAGTGGACTTTTCTAAAGGCTGTGCTCAAACGTTTTGGTTTCCACGAGACTTGGATCACCTGGATCATGGAATGTGTTACCTCTGTCTCCTATTCTTTCCTTGTTAATGGCATCCCACAAGGAAAAGTGATCCCCTCACGCGGCATTCGACAGGGAGATCCACTGTCTTCTTACTTATTCATCCTATGCACAGAGGTTCTCTCAGGATTATGCACCAAGGCTCAAAAAAAGGGCACCCTTCCAGGGATCAGAGTAGCAAGAGCAAGTCCTCTAGTCAACCATCTCCTCTTCGCAGATGACACAATGTTTTTCTGCAAATCTTCTACCACCTGCTGTGCAGCCCTTACTCACATTCTTGAGTCCTATGAAAAAGCTTCTGGACAATGCATCAATCGCATGAAATCGTCTATCACCTTCTCAGCTAAAACTTCCCCAGAATGCAAAACAAGAGTCAAAGCAACTCTGCAAATTGACGCTGAAGGTGGTATAGGCAAGTACCTAGGTCTTCCGGAGCATTTTGGCAGGAGAAAAAGAGACATTTTCTCCTCTATTGTAGATAGGGTTAGACAGAAAGCTCACAGTTGGTCTACTAAGTTTCTATCGGGAGCAGGGAAACAAGTTCTTTTAAAGTCTGTACTCGCAGCCATGCCCTTATACACGATGTCCTGCTTCAAACTCCCAAGCTCACTCTGCAAGCAAATCCAGTCGGTCCTCACTCGATTCTGGTGGGACGACAAACCTAACAAGAAGAAGATGTGTTGGGTCGCTTGGAACAAACTGACTCGACCTAAATATGCAGGAGGACTTGGTTTCCGTGACCTGGAAGCTTTCAATGATTCTCTCTTGGCCAAAATCAGTTGGAGAATCCTGAAAGAACCGACATCCCTTCTAGCGAGAGTTTTACTGGGCAAATATTGTCACTCCACCAGCTTCATGGAAGCCTCATCAAATCCACCGTCTGCATCCCACGGATGGAGAGGTATCCTGCTTGGTAGAGAAGTCCTTCGTAAGGGCCTCGGGTGGACCATAGGAAATGGAGCGGATATCAATGTGTGGAACAACTCTTGGCTCTCAACTTCCCACCCAATTTCTCCTATAGGTCCCCCAAATAGCGATAATGCATCCCTCAAAGTTAGTGACCTGCTTTGTCCTGACTCTAATGAGTGGAATGTTCATGCTATTCGATACCACTTACCTCAGTATGAGGATATGATCAGAAAGCTAATCACAAGCAATCACCCTCTTCGAGATTCCTTGGCTTGGCTCCCTGAGAAATCTGGTAACTATTCCACAAAGACGGGTTACTCTCTAGCTATTTTAGCTGCACCCTCTGATGCCAATTCTACCTTTAATTGGCAAAACAATATCTGGAATAAGCAGACTGCACCAAAACTAAAAAGCTTCCTTTGGAAAGTTGCCAACCACACCCTAGCGTTAGGTTCCAACTTAGCAAAACGTGGTATGGGATCTGCTAATTCTTGTAAAAGATGCGGAGCACCTGAAGACGAACTACATATCTTTCTCCTCTGTCCTTATGCGGCGAAAGTATGGGATCTGACCCCAGGCCTGAAGAAACCTACCGATAACCTCCCTGCTTCCATTTGCCAGTTTATAAAATCTGCAGGTCTAATGCAGAACCTTCCTCCAACAGGTATTGCATCCACTCCTATTTTCCCTTGGATTCTTTGGCATTTGTGGAAAGCACGTAACGGTTTGGTGTTTGAGGATCGTGTAATCACCGAAATAGAAACAACTACCAAGGCCATCAGGGAGGCCAAACTCTGGTACGAAGCACAAACCAAGTCTTCCAAATCATCAGGGACCACTCTGCAACCACAAGTTCGAGAACCTCTCGTCTCGGGATTCTCCTGCTTCGTTGATGCTGCGTGGTCACCCTCTTCATGCCAAAGCGGATTGGGATGGGTGATCAAAAGCCCGGTGTCCCTACAGTCATCTTCCTTCTCTGCGAATAGAGAATTTGTAGGCTCTGCTTTAGTAGCAGAGGCCTCGCCGTTCGCAGTGCTCTCGCCAGGACTGCAGAAATGTTTGGCGCCATTAATCTCTCAGTGTTTTCGGATTCTAAAATCCTCATGACACTCATCAATACAAAGGGTAGTACTACAGAGCTCAAGGGGATCCTCCATGATATAGCTCTGTTAAAGTCCTCCTTTGCTTCTATCTCTTTAACTTTATTCCAAGAACCTGCAATGTTGCAGCTGACTCTGTTGCTAAATTTGCCTTAATGGCTTTAAACAATTCCTCCAGCCATGGAGTGTAACCCTCTCCTTTCGTTTTATTAATGAAATCTTTGTTTGTCCAAAAAAAAAAATAAAGAAATTTGTTTTATATGGGTCATATCAAAAATATCTCTTAAATTTTTATTCATATGAAATTAAATAAGATTTATTAAGAGAAATTCTTTTAAATACCACTAAAAAGGTTTTTTTTTCAAAAATAACACATTTTTTTTTTCCAAAATTACCACTAACACAAAAAAATTGAATTTTAAGCATGTAGAATTTTTTTTTTAATGTTTGGGTTGACAAATTTAGTTTTAGGGTTTAGTTTTTAGGGGTAGGGTTTAGTATTTATAACTTAGGAATTAGTTTTTAGTATTATAACTTTAGTTCAATTATGTAGTATTTTGGGAAAAAAAATACATTTTAGTGGTAGTTTTGGAAAAAAAACTAAATTGTGGTATTTTTGGAATAAAAACCTATTTTAATGGTATTTATGACAATTGACCATTTATTAATATATACAGTATATATATGTATATTATTAAAGATCTGTTTTGAAATATTATTTATAAATTATTGGTAAAAAATCTAATTGGTTATCAATATTTAATTTTGCTAAAACCTTAAAGATGATATTTTTTTTTTTGTCAACCATTGGGCCACAACTGGCCGGCCTATTAGCCAAATTCTTACATTTGTAGGAGCCGAGACTTGATCCCGGGTGTGATGGTGCCTTCTACAAATGGACTTAACTCCTGCCATTGCACTAGGGTCACTTTACGATGAAATTTTTATTTTGTTAAAAAAAAAATGTTGAAAGAAAAAAACATCATCAATGTTCAATATGCAAAAACAGTTGAAAGCAGTCAAGCACACATGTGAATTCACAAAATCCCAACCTAAAGACAAATTCTCCAATCAATCAATAACTCTCTCACAAAGGACGTATCTTCACTTTACCAACCAAAAAACAAAAAAAAAACCTTGATTTTAATTTTTTTTTTTGTCAATCACCTTGATTTTAATTTTTACATCATAATGATGAATGAAACTACAAACAGAGCATGACCAAGTCCATCCATAGTTGTAACTTCTAAACAATAAAATCTCCCTCCCAAAAATCTCTCTTTTACGGTTTCCTCAAATCTCTCTCTCTCTCTCTCAATCCCACAAAAATCTCATCTTTTAAGGTTTCAAGAACATTCATGGGTCTTCTTCTTCAACAAAGCTTCAACTTTAGCTACTTCCACTCTGAAAAATCAAATCTTTAAATGGAGATTGAACGACCAGTCATCAACCTCATGGTTCTTCACTCTCAACACGACAAAAGCGACACCCTATCCCGACGAGAATCTCTCGCCGGCAAATCCAAATGGAGAATCTCACTATCCCGTTCCTCATCATCTTCTTCATCAAACAACAACTCTCCGACCAAACCAGAGATCCCATCGGAGTTTCTCTGTCCGATCTCAGGCTCATTAATGGCTGACCCAATCATAGTCTCTTCCGGTCACTCCTACGAAAGAGCTTGCGTCATCGCTTCTAAAAACCTAGGCTTTACTCCAACCCCACCTCCAGATTTCTCCACCGTGATACCAAACCTCGCCTTGAAATCCGCAATTCTCAGCTGGTGTGAACGCCGGTGTTTCCCACCGCCGAAGCCGCTAGATTCCGCCGCCGCGGAGAAGCTTATACTCACTTTAATGGAGAAAAAGCCACAAAGAAGAAAAGTCTCTGTTTCGGAGAAAGAGCTTATCCAAGCGATTAGAGACAAACCATCAGTGAGACTTAACCACGCCGCGACGGAGCTTGATCGGAGACCTAATTACTTCAATTCAAGCTCCGACGAGTCAGTAGCTTCATCGAGCCGTACGCTACAGTTAACAACTAAACCTAGTTGCTTCTCTTCACCTTCGTCTGGAGAAATCGATTCTTTAGAACCAAACCTAACTCCAGAAGAAGAAGCTTTACTCATAAAGCTAAAGAGTAATCGAATCTCAGAGATTGAAGAAGCTTTGGTTTCGATTCGACGCGTTACGAGAATCGACGAAGGTTCAAGAATCAGTTTATGTACGACGAGACTCATCTCTGCACTTAAGTCACTCATCGTCTCGAGGTACGCGACGGTTCAGGTGAACGTCACGGCGCTTCTTGTGAACTTGTCTTTGGAGAAATCTAATAAAGTTAAGATCGTACGGTCAGGAATCGTTCCGCCGTTGATCGACGTTTTGAAATGCGGCTCCGTCGAAGCGCAGGAGCATTCCGCCGGGGTTATCTTCAGTTTAGCTCTGGAAGACGAGAACAAGACGGCGATTGGTGTTCTCGGAGCTTTGGAGCCGCTGCTTCATCTGATCCGAGTTGGTACTGAGTTGACTCGTCATGACTCGGCGTTGGCTCTGTATCATCTCTCTCTAGTGCAGAGCAACAGAGGGAAGCTGGTTAAGCTCGGAGCTGTTCAGATGCTTTTGAACATGGTGAATTTAGGACAGATGATCGGTCGTGTTTTGTTGATTCTTTGTAACATGGCTTCGTGTCCGGTGAGTAGACCAGCTTTGCTTGACTCGGGAGGTGTTGAATGTATGGTTGGGGTTTTGAGAGGGGCAAGAGATGTTCACGAGTCGACTAGGGAGAGCTGTGTTGCGGTTCTGTATGGGCTGAGTCATGACGGTGGTTTGAGGTTTAAAGGGTTGGCTATGGCGGCGAATGCGGTGGAGGAGTTGGTGAAAGTGGAGAGGAGTGGGAGAGAGAGAGCTAAGCAGAAGGCGAGAAGAGTTTTGGAAGTGTTGAGAGCTAAAATGGAAGATGATGATTCGCCGGAGAATGAGGAGGTTGATTGGGAAGAGTTGCTTAATTCCGATGATGTTAGTCGGAGCCGGTATCGACTCGGTGGTGAGAAATCGTGTGTTAACTCGGCCGAGTTTTGACGTGTCCTTTTTTTTTTCTCGTTATTTATTTGCTTTTCTAAAAACAAGAATTAATTGTGGATTTTTTTTTTTAAGAAAAATTCTAAATAATAGGGTTTGGGGTTGTAATTAGTTGGAAATGATTATTTTCTTTTTTGAAATTAATATTTATGGCTGGGTGGATTCTTTGTATTTTCTTGCAATTTGGGTGGCTTTTCTTTTTTTGTTAATCCCATCTTTTCTTTTCTTATTATCTTTTGCTTTTGATTTTTTTTTTTTTTAGTAAAAGGAACTATGAAAAAAAAGTTGTAAAGGAACTAAGGGATGACTTTTTATTTTTTAATTCCTTAAGAGATGGGAACTGATTCTCCCACTGAAAAAAAATATCAATCTTAAGTTGAGTTTGATCTATCTAATTATTTGCATTACATTTACTGTAGTTTAAATTTGGAGGGGAATCATCAAGATTATACATTTGAATAAATTTGATTTTAACGTTGCATTCATTTTCATCTAGATTTCAATGAAAATTACTAAATTATAATTTCTTCTATAATATTTTTTGTTTCAATGCCAAGTTAATTTAATTGGTACTCATTCCAATTGCTTACCAAAAACAATTATATAAGTCTCAATTTCCTCTTTTTCTAATTTCTTCATTTTTATTGGTCAGATAAAATATGGGACAGTTTTGTCAATACCATAAAACGACGGGCAGTTTTGTAAACACCAAAAGGATATGGAACTGTTTCATAAATAATTACCATACACAATTATTGACTAAACGAGATGATGAGTAATTTAGTACTTGTAATACACAACTACTGAAGTAATGATGATAAAACAAGGGAAAATGTTTGTCAGCTACTTGAGGTATACCCCAACACAGCCACACATACAAACAATATAAATGTCTTCTTAACTACGTCAACTATTGTCATCACATAAGAACATCCATAAACAAACATAAGTTATGTGTACAACACCATAAACATTCAACTCCGGTGGTTGGTTCGCCGGAATTCGGCATTGACCAGTATTGACCGATATTGACCAGTTTTAACCGGCGTTGATCATTGTTGACCGGCATTGACCAGAAAAAAAAATTTCAAATTTTTTTTTTTTCCTGAAAATAAAATTATTTTTGTCATGTATTTTTGATAAATATATAAAAAGATAAATGATTTGTATAATTTACAAAAACAAAATATAACAACAAAAAGTTATACAACAAAATTTTATGTGTAGTAGATTTTTTCATAAAACTAAAATGTATATCTTTTCCTTTTGACAATCATTTTTTGTTTTGAATTTTCAAAGGTAGGGATTTTAAATATATCTTCTTTCTTTTTACTTATTTATAAGATTATGTCATTTGAAATATATCCAAGGAATTGCCAACTATTTCTTTGATTTTACAAGACCAACTTTTGATTTTACAAAATCAACTTTTGTTTTTTAAGTATTTTTTAGATATATGTCTTTCATTTAAATAAATACAATTTTCATTATTTTCATCCTTTTTTCTTCTTATTAAAAATAAAGAAATAGTTGGCAATGACTTGTATATATTTCAAATGATATAATCTTATAAATAAGTAAAAAAAAAATAATATATATATATATATATATTTAAAATCCCACCTTTGAAAATACAAAATAAAAAAATGATTTTTAAAAAGAAAAGGTATATATTTGTTATAGTTTTATGAAAAATCTACTACATATAAAATTTTGTTGGTATAGTTTTATTATATTATTTTTTGTATATTTTCTGTATTAACAAAATTAGTTACTATAATTGTCATATAATTTTCTGTTATTTTTTTGCCATATAAGTTTTACTTTGTTTTGGTATATAATTGTCTTGTATTTTTTTGGTTGTATAACTTTTTGTTGTTATATTTTGTTTTTGTAAATTATACAAATCATTTATCTTTTTATTTATTTATCAAAAATATATGAAAAAAATAATTTTCTTTTTAGGAAAAAAGAAAAAAAAAATTTTTTTTTGAATATTTTTTTTGGTCAACGCCGGTCAACACTGGTCAACACCAGTTAAAACTGGTCAATATCGGTCAATACTGGTCAACGCTGGATTCCGGCGAACCAACCACCGGAGTTGAATGTTTATGGTGTTGTACACATAACCTAAGTTTGTTTATGGATGTCCTTATGTGATGACAATAGTTGAGTAGTTAAGAAGACATTTATATTCTTTGTATATGTGGCTATGTGTTAGGATATACCTCAAGTAGCTGACAAATATTTTTCCTATTATTTGAATTTTAATCATAGTATTACTACGGCCAGATATCATAAGAAAGAGTATTATGAAAAAACTCTCTCTCGGGTACTATTATCGAGACAGTCAAGACTGCATCTCATTCTCTCTGGTTCTCCTTTGTTCCCTTGCTGTTTCCGGCCTCCTCGCCGAGCTTTCCATGCTCCGACTTGTACTTCAACGGCTAAATACTCTCTTTTGGAGCTGAGTCATTCTCGGTTTATAACCGAAGGTCTTCTCCTGACCACCGTATTTCATTTCGTCTCCAAGATCTGGTGGTCGGAGACCTTGAAGGCATCCATCTGCAACAACCGACTGTCGAATCCCTCGCCGCTTCAAACCCCGAACATAGATCTCTAGATCTGATTTTCTTGGCTCACTTCCGAAGTTCTTCTCTTCCCCAAACCACCACATGACTGCTCTACTCGCCAACCCCATCAGATGATATTCCGACCCACGGGGGTCGAGATTGTGTCTCGGTTTTTGACCGACGAGCCTCTTCACATGGACCTCCTGTAGAAGATTTTGCCTCTTCCGATTCCCTTGGACGTGGATCGAGTTTAGCCGTTGGTTGCTATATTGTTTTCTGCAAAGACCAAACCCGCATCTCGATCTATACGGCGGGTTCTTTTTTCGACGAGGCAGTACTCAGATTGCTAGTGGCCGGAGATCACTTTTTCACCGCGTCATCTGTATGTCCCCTCCTTCCTCCGCAAGTCTTGGTCGACGGAGAGATCTGTCTGCTCTATCCTCTGCGAAATCACAGATCCTTCGATCTTGAGGGCACAGATCTTTGTTCTGTTGGCTGCTCCGGTACCCCTTTTTTGGGCCTTCCCGATCTGGTGTCGTCGGTACCGGTGACGTCCTCTTCCAACGACAGTTTGTTGTCATCGTCTTCACTGTCCCATCAATGCGTTGAAAATGGTGTTTTAGTGACCGGTGATTGCGTCAGAGCTCACCACCGATGTGTGTGCCCAATCACCAACCTCGCCTCAGCCAGCCGTCGTTGTTGTGCATCCTATCTAGGGCATCAAACAAATGGATTAGGGTTGCAATTGTTAAATCCATTCTGGGCCAGGCCCAAGATTCTTTTAATTTTAGATGGACTAGCATATATTTTGAGATTAAAGCTTTTTTTGCCCATCAGATTAATATCACTTGAGATGTCCACCAATTTTTGGTTATGCACTTTTATTAACCCTATAAGAAATTTAGCTTTAAGGCCCAACTTCAAAATTCAGTTTTGGACTGTGTTGCCTAATTCCTCCTTAGTGGAGAGCATTTTCCTCTTATACTCAAGAAAGAGAGACTTTTGTATCTTTCGACTGTGTCTTTTGGAAGGCATAGTAATGGCAATTGAAGCTTCGTGCAATACAACACCCTCTCCAAGTGTCTTTTCAGGTTCTTGGTTTTCAAGACTCTCGTCTTGTCCAGCGTGTGACCACCCTTTCCAGGACTTTTGGTTCACGCACGGAATCCAAACACCGCGTTCGTTATTTTGCAACGTCTGCGGCAATGGTTATCAAGATGGCTGACTATGTGGCAGTGGTCGGTTATCCTTCACCACGAGTGGTCTCACTTTGTGTGGCAACTCTTTACCTTTAGGACTTGTTGTCCTCTTTATGTATCTTATCACCTTTATGGTTTTAAGTCAAGCTTTAAAGCTTGTTTTATGTACGTTTTAAGATTGATGTTTGTAGTTTATTTTATCCTCCTGTGTAAGTTTATTGGTGTATTTGGGTCCTCTTCAAAGGAAGCTTGTAAACCTTTAATCTAATATAATGGAGTGTTTGATGAAAAAAAAAAAAAAATCATAGTATTACTATTAACACATGAGCTTAGATCAATCTTAGCCCGAATCTTAAACTTTTCCTCTAAACGCACCAAACAATAAAATAAATAAACAAAACAAAAATACAAAATCTCACAAATCGTAAAAACAAATCTTAATTGATCGCATCACACCTTCGCCGGATCTCTCCTTGCCGTCCGGTCAAAACACCGTAAAGACTCAGCTTCTGCATAGCTCCGGCAAAGTCTTTAAAGAATTGATCCTGGTCTCTCGCGTATAGCTCAACGAAAGGTCGGGTTCTCGGGTCGGAGAATAACCCGTGATCCGACTCGAGTAGCCCGAGACCTTTCGGAATATTCTGGAAATACATATTGTCGAACTTGTTCGGAGTCATCACGTCGTTGAAGACGGAGAGCGTAGGGTCAGTTTTGTAATTCGAACAAGCTTTTCTTAAAGCATCAGCGAATCTCGGGTTATACCCGGTACTGTTATTCGGGTTGACCCGGTTAGTGAACTCTTTGCAATGTGAGAATCCGATGGTGTGAGCACCGCTCAAAGCGACCATCTCTTGAACGGAGAAGCCTTTGGAGCTGAACTGATCAATGAGCTTCGAGATCTGCATCGACGGAAGCGGGAGGAGATCGGAGACGAGAGACGATTTCGACGTTCGCGAATCGCGGCGGCCGAGGGAGATTTCGTAGTAAGGACCACCGACGGTGACGAGGAGATCGCGGACGGCGACAGCAATGATATCGGAGCATGAGACTGTGTTGGGACAAGCGAGCTCGAGAGCTGTTTTGGCGCGGATCACGACGTCGAATCCGTCGCCGGGGAGGGAGAGATTGATTGACGAATCGCGTTCGGCGGTGTTGAAAGCTGTGGAGGAAACGAGGACGGAGGCGTCGCAGCCGTTGGGGAAACAGTCGTGGAAGAAGAGGCGGAGAGCTGCGGCGGCGGTTGTTGGAGTTGAGATCTGTTTGTTGGTGATGGTTTCGCGGACTATGTCGAGGAATTTAGGGCATGATTTGGAGTAGAAATCGACGGTGAGGTGAGATTCGATGGCGGAGGATAAGCAGAGGAGGATGATGATGGTGAGATACTTAAGTTGAGATTGTTTCACCATTGTTGAAGGATATTGAGAACTCTCTGAGCTTGAGAGAGAGAGAGAGAGTGAGAGTGAGAGAGAGGCGGTGAGATTTTAATGGAAGTAGGAAGAAGAGTGAGAGAGCGAAGAGCACACGCGCTTGTGTAGTATACAGTACCACCACCAATCACGGGAAAGAGAATCCGGTTATTTTCTTATATAAGCCCGGTTTATTATGTATGTTATGTTAAACTGGCTGATTGTGTTCCGGTTATCTACGATTCAAATCGATCCAAACTCATCGACAGAAACAGTATATGATACAGAATGTTGCTGTCTTATTACAGTTACATTTGAATATAGTAGAGAAAAAAGGTAAGAAGTGATGATAGCTTAGGACCCGGTTGTGAACTTTTTTAGAGTTATGGTCCCATTCCCATGTCACATACACTTAGAACCTCTTTAAATTAACACTCTTTAAATTAATATTTGCTATAAATTAATAAAAAATTTTGATTCCGAGATGGACCGGCATAAAAAAATGACACATTTCGATAAAATAATAAGATAATATTTTTTTTTGAAATACTATGTAAAAATATGGTTTCATCAATATCATAAATTAATAATCATATAAACTATATATATATATATATCTAAGAAAATATAGTGAAATATGATTTTTGTTTGTCTATTCTTGAATTTGCATTCATGTTGGAGTTCATCTCTATTTTTTTCATTGTTGTATTCTCAAATGCATTTATAAATTGTGAAGAATCATAGATGTGATAATTTCTTATTTAGTTAAGGATAGTATTAACAATTTTTCTAAACTCCAAACTTCAAACATTTCTCAATTTTACCTACATAATCTATTAAACAATTGACATTCATCCTATTAAGATAACCAAGATTATAAATTAAGAAAATTCTTTAAAAATATGAATGATAACAAAAATATCTTATATTATAATAGAAAATTTTCAATATGAAAATGAGAAAATTTCTTCATAAATTAATAAAATATTAATTAACGATAAATTAATAGTTATTAATTTATCGATAAATTAAAACCTCTACAAATTAATAAAATTTCATGGTCTGTACCTTATTAATTTATAGAGGTTTTACTGTAATGTTTTCAATGCTTTCTCAATGTAACACGAATTTTTATCTTTATAGTATAACTATAAAGTAAATAGAACATGATTAGGGCTGGTCATATAGTTTACGTGGCCTAAAGCAAATTTATAGAAGTGAAATTATTTAAAATTGTGAAACTTTTAGATAACTATTAAAAATTAATTTTTTGTAATATTTATCTTTTTTTTTAAAGGTGTTTTAGTCAAGTTGTATATGTATATATGTGGAAAAGAAATAAAGTTCTTTTTTTTTTTTTGAAACACGAAATAAAGTTCTATGTATTATTAGTTTATACCTTTTTATGTGTTTTCCTATTTTCGTAAATATATTACAATTTTGGTTTTAAATTAACAATTGTAGATGTGAAATGTTATTAATAAAAGAATGAAGTAAAAGATGAGAAAACTAGTAGAACTGTAGAAGAAACGTATGTAAAGGATGGAAGGCGATTTTGGAAAATAAGAGAGAAAAAGAAAAATAATTTGATCAAATATGAGATCACTAAAGTAACTGAACCACACAGTTCTCCTTTGCACACCGTGGTTACTTTAGGGAACGGTCAATATTTGAATCTTCGAGTGGGCTTGAGCTTTCGGTTATAACACTCCACAAATCTCCACTTGATAACTCAATGAACAAGCAACAAGACCTGCAAGCTTAATGCTGCTCACATGCAGCCAAAATTTTGGTGAAAATATCTTTGTGGTTTCATTCTGTTGATATATTCAATACCTCAACTGTTCCATCAGCCAAATCTTGGTGAAACAAGACTAGAGAGAATCAGTGGCTGTCTCAGGGAAGGGGTTTCCGTTTGACTCCTCCCTGATGCGCAAGGAGCTTGGTATTATTAAGTTTACAGCGCAGTTTGTGGCGCAGTATGGGAGTCGTTTTCAGGACTCTCTGTGGGAAAGAGTGTCTACTGAAACTTTCTGAATGGAAATGATGTTTTTCTCTAAGCTTCATGTTGCATACGGTACTGTAATAACGCCTTGAACAAGTCATCCGGAAGCTGCTGTTGAAGGCTTTTTAGCTGCTCTTGATGCAAGAAAAAGCAAGAGGAGGAAGAGGACGTGCTATTGGAGAAGCTTGTGACTGATAGGGGTGATTTTGTGGTTAGTGATGAGTATTTTCATGACATTGAGTTTTGTCCTCCACGTGAAACCCCTCCACAACAAATCTCTCCAGTGCTTCATAATATTATATATAAGTACTAGTTACACACTTAATCGGGTTTCTTCTACCTTAAACACTTATAGTACTGCTGGTTTAGATTACAATACAAGTACACTAATGGCAAAATCCAGTTTAGTAATCTCAACCGGACAATTCAGAGTCTCATCAACTCTTTCTATATATCTCCAGCGGGCATTATCTTCAATAGCTTGACCAAATCATATGACTTGAAATCTCTTCCAAAGCACAGAGCCAAGTCCAAAGCTAATTTCCCATCCTGAAAAATAAAAGCAAGAAGAAACCAAAGTTGATTGGTGATCAAACGAAATCAATTACGCATATAATAATCTCAGCTCCTATTTCTCGACATATTTTCACTATTAACACCTTTGTTCTCCTTGTTTTATCAGCACCATTGCTCAACAAGATCTTAGTAATGTCTCGATTTCGGCTTTGTACAGCTATATGTAAAGGAGTCCATCCTTCCTGTAAAACAATGAATAATGTTTTATCAGATATTCCAAGAAATGTATCAAAATCAAAAAATTATGCTTCTTTTGTGGCTACTGACATTATCTGCAACATTGACGTCTACATTGTACTTGATGATCAGTAGTTTCACAGTCTGCAAGGCTCCAACTTGAACTGCGTAATGAAGCGGAGCTGCACCGTCCTGAATGTTTGAAGATTCCGGTTATGAAAGCTTGAAAACCTTTTCGAAATGGGTATATAATAAGTAAACGGAACCAGATAAGTTCTCTCACCCGATCTTGAAGATGCGGATTAGCTCCTTTTCTCAAAAGATGACTAATCACAGCCTCTTTTTTACCAAGGATTGCTTTATGAAGAGCGGTTTGGTTGTCCTGTTTTAGTAGATTCAATCATTCAGTGACATGATAAAGAATAGAAACCAGATTGTCTCAAAGCAAAACCTTGTCAACATCATCAATGTCTAGTCCATTTGCAATGAGGTTATCCATTAATGGAATCTGCATTGACAGAGCAAGTGTCTGAAGTGGCTTCCAACTCTTCTGCAAAATTCCATATTTAACATGGATAAGCTTATAAAACCATGTGAATCTAAACCGAAGCAAATGGCCATTAGATTGATATCTTACAGTTGAAATCATCTTGAGATTTGGTTTATCGTTTTGCTCAAGAATTGCTCTTTCTTCAGGTTCGAGAAGTTGTTCAACCTCTGCAAATACTCAATCCCATGTAAAGCAAGATACACATACACACACACAAAAGTACAAACTTTGAAACTATTTCAGTTGTTTATACTAAGATTGTTCAAACATAAAGATTGAATCTTTACTCGCAATTTGGAGAAAAAGAGTAAATTTAGAGATTCTAAGAGAGTTATGATTGAAAGAAGAAGAAGAAGAACCTCTTGCAAGCTCTTCCTCGTAGTTGTCTGTAGCATTAAGCTTCTGTGATCTCGAGTCATCTTCCCAATCACTCTCGTAATCTAAATCGTTGCCAATAGCATCTTCGTCTTCTTCATCTTCTTCGTTTTCGCTGTCGCTACCATCATCTGGGTCTTCCCAGAATTCATGTTTAGATTGCACGGAAGGTGTTCGACGATTTGTGTCAGTGAAACTGCGACTTCTTCTGGCCGTGGATTGTCTCTTGACGGAGACCCCTCGGACACTTGTGGAGCGACAGTACACGAAATTCGATTTGCAATTGTGAGAAGAATCAGAGATTGGTAACCGTGAAAGTAGCCAAGTTTGTGGAGGGATGGATAAAACCGAAGAGACCATTGTGTAATTTAAAAGCTTCTCTTTCAAGTGGGCATAATCTTTGAAAGTGTCCCAAAGTCAGTCGACACTTGACCCTGGTTTAGAAGACAGACAGACGTCAACTATATTCTATAACAACGTTACGGTATAGAAGAATATAGAAGGTTTAAAGTTTTTATTTTAGCAAAAAATTTCTAAACTAAAATCGTCTATATTATTTTCTTCTAACGATTTTTTTTTTTTAAAGTTTAGGAGTTTTTGCATTTAAATAAATCAAAATTAACAATGTAATTTACAGTATTAGGAAATATGTAAAGAATATTTTTTTAAAAATGTGATTGTGAGTTTGGCACATCAACAAGAATGACCCTCTTCTAGTCTAGTATATAAAGGATATATCTTATACTCAAATCTATAATAATCTATCTATACATTTTTGGAGTACAAATTTGTCTCCTTCTTTTTCACACCCGGATCGGGTTTTTTAAGAATTTAAACCGATTCAAAAAATCGGATTTTTCCTTTACTTATCATACGGGTCGGGTTTTTTAAAAACATTTAATCCGATTATGAAAATCGGATCTTCCCTAAAAATACAATCATATTTACATTCCTATATTATAGCAACAAATTAAAGATACAACTAGAATATGACCCGTGCTAGAGCACGAGTTTAAATTTGTTCTTTTTATTTATTTGGTAATTTTTTATTTAAAACATATATATTTTATTTGTTTTGAAATGTTTTTTTGGATGGAATACTATGGCATGAAATCATATATTAAATATGACTTATGAAAACATCTATTTTGTAAAATATATTCCACTATATCAATATTTTGACCTGCGGTATAACGCGGATTAAGTTGTGTGATAAAAAAAATTAATTTTTGTTTGTTAATTTTATTTGATTTGTTTAAAATTATATATTGTATTTTGATTGTTATTCTATGATTTAACCCTTTTAACCTATTGTATAACGCATATTAATTTTAGGACCAAATATGTAACATATCTTTGTCAAAATTATCGTGACCGAGAAAACCTACCAAACAACATTATTTCAAACTTAAGTTTAATCCGAGAAATCATATTTTTGAAATTTTAACCCGTGCTCTAGCAAAAAAAACATATTTCTTGAATTTTTTCATATTATTGTGATATATTATTGACCCGTGCTATAACAAATCAAATTAAAGTGTTTATAATTTTTAACTTTTTGATCTATCATATAATTATGATATTCTTAATAATATCAAACTAAACTATTTTTAATGATTCCAAATTAAATTATTAAAAAGGTTTATTATAGTATATAAAACTATACAACTAAACAAAAAAAATATATGACATGAATTTAAATCTTCAAATTTTGACTCGTTACTCAATTAAAATTTTCTGATAAAGTTAGGTAAAATTTTATTTTTTAGTATAATCCGAAATCACCTGTAATATATGGAAGAATTATTAATTTCTGAGATTTTATGTTTATATATGGGTAGTGAAATATTTTTTGAGATTTTATTTTATTCTTTAGAAGATCATTTTAAGATCATAATCTTATATTTATATAACCTATCAAATAATTAATTCATATAACCTATCAAATAATTAATCTTAATTATAACCTATATTAATATTATATGGTCTACCAATTTGAAGTTGTGTACTTCCCTTTTATTAAAAAGGGGATCATATTAGGTAAGATCTAATTAAGATATAAAACTCGAAAATGGAATAAGTCCGGATTTACTACTACTTTTTATGGGATAACTCTTAATAACAAATTAATTGATAATAAATGCTAACATTTCTCACAATAAAATCGAATTAAACTCTAAATTTTCTGTGACTAACTTAGGAGAGAATTAATTGAGTTAAATATAATGGCATATTCCTTATCTTCACATCTTATTCTTTTCTATTAATTCGTAATTGTATGATTAGCAAAGATATTTTCCTTTCACCAATTTCTTTTGCGATTTGATATCACAACTACTATTATCATCACAGTAAAACTCTATAAATACCAAGGTTATATTTCATCGAAAATACACAATCTCAAACCAACCCCTTAATTTCGAATGGCTGCTTTATGTTTGTTTATTGGTTGTTGATTTGTATTTTACATAAGTCCACGTCTTAATTGTTTTTGTATGTGAGTCATTGTTACAGATTGTTACAAATGTATAGATAGATAACTAATAACTCTATATATATATATATATATATAGAGTTAGTTTTATAATACTGAGGTTGTGCAAATATATTTAGTGTGTCTGAGCATGCTAAAAAAAAAAAATGATCTCGTGTACCACGGGATAAATCCTAGTTTTAATTTTATTTTCTAAGATACAGGCTTCAAGGCTAATGAAATAACAGAGTACTTTACATCCTTCAGTTAGTCTTTTGAAATAGAAAGAGTAGTTGAACTGTGTAGATTAATAACCAAGTATGTGATGTGAGTAGGAAACTGATTGTTTTACATATGATTCAACACCACAAAAAGAAAAAAGAAAAAAGAAACAATTCATCTCAAAGGCGAAATAACTTATGGAACAAGACCGGTTTGTATCGAGCAAGGGCTTGTCCGAACGCCAGTCCAAACAACACTCCGGGTCCAGAGCCTATTGCAGCTGCTTTCCAGTTCAACACGTGTTCTTCCTTTGGCAGTTCTGACTCTTGTGTCTGTGATGGTGTTGATTGTGCTCCATTCCCCTTGAAGCAACTCTCTTGAAGAGGAAGACCACAAAGATTGATATTCCCTTCAAATGAGGATTTAGGTTGTCCTCCAATCTGTGTACTCTGTGGTATTTGGCCGGTGAGTCTGTTATGTGACATGTTAACATATCCCAAGAACGTGAGGTCCCTTAGCTCTTGAGGAATACTTCCAGCGATTCGGTTTTGAGATAGATCCAGTGACTCGAGTTGTTTGAGTTTGGCCAAAGAAGATGGAATATGACCTGTGAAAGAGTTGTTAGATAAGTCCAGAACAATCAACGATTTCAAGAAACCTATTGATTCTGGAATCTGTCCTTCAAAACTATTCCCTGAGAAATCAATTGCTGTGTATGTGTCTGGGATCTTTCCCAGCTCCATGCTTCGTCCTTTGATTCTCAAATGAATGGAAGGGTAAGACCAAAGTGGGGTCTCGTATTTAGAGTGTTCATCTCCTGTGTATTGTGGCCAACGATAGCCTTGTGGAGTATTAACCAAAGGTACACTCCAATTCGAAAAGTAATTTTGTGGCAGGCTCCCGTTGAAGCTGTTACGAGAAATGTCAATGATCCGCAGTGCACTAAACGAAAGAGAGATCTCATCAGGAGAAGATATAGGACCATGGAATCTGTTTGATCTCAGAACAATGATTTCAAGACGCGGCAAAGCCTTCAACCAGAAAGGGAAAGTGTCGTCTATGTGGTTTCCTTCCACATTTAGAAACTCTAGGCTTGTGCAATTTACAAGAGACCTTGGAAGCTTCCCACTTATTTGGTTATGGCCAACATCAAGTAGTACTAAGCGATCTTCTATGTCCGGAAGTCTCCCTGTGAGGTTGTTGTTACTGAGTTTCAACGCTTGTAGTCCTAGTGATACATTTGTCAAGCATCTTGGAATTGAGCCACTGAAGTTGTTGTTTGATAGATCAAGGAGACTCAGTTTATATCTTTTGCAGAATGTAAGAGGTATGCCTCCAGTGAAATAATTATATGATGCAGCCATTATGTGGACGTAAGGTGGAATAATAGGAAACGATCCTTTAAAGGCATTTGAACTCAAATCTAAGTCCGAAATCGACGAATTAAGGATTACTTTTGGCGTACCTTCCAAGGAATCGAAGGAGTTGTGAGAGATATTTACATAGGCCATAGAAGGCAAATTCCATAACAACTCAGGCACTTTTCCTTTGATTCTGTTATTTGAAATGTCCAACCACCATAACCTTTGTAGGTCCTTAATATACATGGGGAACTCAGTGATGTTGCAGCTGGACAAGTGTAGATGTGTCAAATTTTCAGAACCGGTACCAACCACTGACACACTATTTCCGGAAAAATCCAGACGCTCTAGAGACTTGAAGAGCAAGAAATCGAAGTTGAATGTGTAGGGTGTCTTCTGAAAAGATAAGTCAAGACGCATGAGGTTGGCTAATTTTGAGAGAGGTTCTAGGATTCGATGACTCATAAGGTTATAGGCCATATCTAATTTTAAAAGCTTAGAGGTTGCTGAAGAATTTATATTTTCAAGAGGGTCACTAAGATGGTTTTGGCGAAGGTCAAGAGAAACTAGGAGAGGCATGGTTAATAGATAAGAAGGAATGGTTCCAGAAAAATTATTATATGATAGGTCTATATTCTCAAGAAGGGTTAAATTATGTAGATTGGGAATACGACCGGTGAGCTTGTTATATGAAAGGTCTAAGTTGGTCAACCGGTTTAGATTACCTAGTGAGGATGGGACTACTCCTATAAAACCATTTTTGCTAAGATCCAAGGATTCCAAGTAGGTGAGTCTGTCAAATCCTAAGGGGATAGGGGAAGAGTCAAAATGGTTTTCAGAGAGGTCGAGGTACCTTAGGTGTTGGAATCTGAAGAGGCTACTATTAGCCTTGAGAGTAGTGAGACATTGACGTCGAAGAGATAGCTCCTTCACCAAACCGGTCTCGCTATCAAAGGAAACACCACTAAAGGAGTCAGAGTCTTTGGTCCAGGAGCTTATATTTGCTCTGGTGTCCATTCGACCAAAGTAATCGAGTTTCCAAGTGAGGTCGCAGCTGAAGGATGGAAACTCATTCTTTAAAGCCAAGAGAATGTCAACTTGGTCTCGAGGGATAGGAAATGGTAGAGTAGAAACTGAGTCGCTGGTCACAACGACACAACAGAGGAAACAAGTGATGAAGAAAACGGACGATTTCATCATCTGAAAGAAAGATTCCAAACCAAAAGTAAGGAAGGATAAATGAAGAAGAAATTGGTATGTATGATTTGGTCAATTTTGCAGTCAAATTCTAACAATCATATATAGTGAAGATAAGAGTTACGTCACCTTGCTTGACTTGGAAAATTTGAGTCTTTCAACATGTAAGTATTGACCACCTCATATTTTAATTCGACCTAGACCGATACCAACCGGGTTATACAATGACCAATTCATAAATTTTGTTGTCTCGTTATTTCTACTCTGATTACAGTTGGACACTTGGGCTATATTACGTGCTTTTCAATTATCCAACCGTAGTCTTCTGGATAATTGTAACCATTGAACATGGTAAGACTTGGTCATTATAGATTTGATCTGGAAACTGTGAAAACTTTCCACTATTTTCGACCACACAGATCCGCTAAGACTTGCCAAATTGGAGTGATCTTGTTAAATCATATAATATAATCTATACAAAGGACGAGAATGAAGAAGAAATGAATATACTGCTTAATAATAGGAAGGGTCAATCATATGCAGGTGTTACAACTTGCAAGATTTGATTAGAGTTGATGCAAGTATTTTTTAACAAGATTTGATTAGATTTGATAAGCATTTTAGTAACATTTTAAGCAGTGAGTGCATGAATGGACATGTTAGACGATGGATGTTTAACATATATTCTTACTTCTTAGTATTTTTTTTTTTTTTTTGTGACCACACATTATTTCCACTCATCCAACATATTAACTACATACGTATAACGACGATTCATAAAAAGAATAAAATATGTAATGTGCGGTCAAATAAAATATCACTCTGGGAATTTCTTTTACTATAAATAGAAAATTAGTGTATATCAAAATTTAAATTACTTAGTTGGGTATTGAATTTGTATTTTAGAGGATTTGGTGGGATTTTAATAATGTAGAATTTTGAAAGATTTAATAAGATTTTAGAAGATTTGAGGAATTTGTTAGAGTTTTGGATATTAAATGATGAAAATGAAATGACAATCTGTGAGATTTTCACAGATTTTTCCAATGATTTTAGAAGATTTCAAAACAAACCATCATCTTCGTTATTAAACAAGAAATAACATTATTGATATCTTATCATTGGTAGCCTGCAAAAAAAAACACATTAGAGCAAACAAGAAACGATAAAATGGTCTTTTGATAAACAAGAAGTGAATATCATTATACTTCTAACCCCCAATTCACACAAGACATTAAAGAAAAGTCTAGGTAGATTCTGAGTTGTGTCAGAAGACACATTTGGTGTCTCGATTCCGAGTGTGACATGAAGTTTGCTTGAGTTGAAGAACTGGTATTTTCTTGAATTGAAGAACTGACAATTTTCCAGCTTTTGATGCAATGATGTGTGTCAGTGTCACTTTGTCGTTCAGCACCGCTTAGTGAGAGTGAGAGAGATAGGAGAACGTTTCTTCCAAAACTAGATGCCAAAGTTTGTACAGGAAGAGTCCGTCGGAGAGGTGAAAGACCCTGACCCCATCCATCTATAGCCGGAAAGGTTCTCTCGTCCCATTTCTCTACTTAATCATATTTTAGGGCCCATTCTTTAGACAAGTTCATTTGCACATTCTGAGATTCGATATTTAGAGTCTATATGATATAATCTTAGAGTAAAGCAAAAGATTCATTTATTAGATAACCAAAGGACTCGATACAACTTATGAGTTTGCATAATAAGCTAGTACAAGTTGTATAATCGATCCTAGCTACCCTTAACACCACCACTCATCTTCCCGGCCATGAGTCTCGCGCCAACGCTTTTCCTTTCCCGCGGTCACTCTCCTTTCCTGAAATCCAAGTAGCCATCAATAACTTTTCCCTTAAGCCATACAGTGTCATGCAATGCACGCTAAGTTCTATACATCCGTCCAGTAAAGCGGTAGGCCAGTAGAGAGTTATCCCGTGCATCAGTTTGGACGGTGTACCGAGGAATCCGTACGGAACCCCGTCCAACCGCCGAGCCACATTTACTTTTCTCCGGCCAGACCGTCCATACTCGGACACTCCGAATGGTACGATGATCGGTAGAGAGATAGCGTGCGCATCAGTTCAGTCATATCACGGTAAAACTGGCGGTTCCCGATCCACTTCTGAGCCGCACCCCCTTTCCTCCGACCAACTGGACCAAGCGAAGCATAGTATATGCTTATGCTCGATGATGCAACTACCCAATCCCTCAGAACCCATAAGGACAGTACTTCACCGTACCTCCATCGATCCAACCTTATTCGCCGTCTCTCGGCTTCAGAAACCCTTTCTCTCGATCTCTCTCGCAATTTCTACCGAGAGTTTCTATACATCTCTTATCGTTTCTTGTTTACTCTAATGTGTTTTTTTTCCAAGCTACCAATTCATTATGCTTTTAACCCCCAATTCACACAAGACATTAAAGAAAAGTCTAGGTAGATTCTGAGTTGTGTCAGAAGACACATTTGGTGTCTCGATTCCGAGTGTGGCATGAAGTTTGCTTGAGTTGAAGAACTGGTATTTTCTTGAATTGAAGAACTGACAATTTTCCAGCTTTTGATACAATGATGTGTGTCAGTGTCACTTTGTCGTTCAGCACCGCTTAGTGAGAATGAGAGAGATAGGAGAACGTTTCTTCCAAAACGAGATGTCGAAGTTTGTACAGGAAGAGTCCGTCGGAGAGGTGAAAGACCCTGACCCCAGCCATCTATAGCCAGAAAGGTGCTCTCGTCCCATTTCTCTACTTAATCATATTTTAGGGCCCATTCTTTAGACAAGTTCATTTGCACATTCTGAGATTCGATATTTAGAGTCTATATGATATAATCTTAGAGTAAAGCAAAAGATTCATTGTATTAGATAACCAAAGGATTCGAGACAACTTATGAGTTTGCATAATAAGCTAGTACAAGTTGTATAATCGATCCAAGCTACCCTTAACACCACCACTCATCTTCCCGGCCATGAGTCTCGCGCCTACGCTTTTCCTTTCCCGCGATCACTCTCTTTTCCTGAAATTCAAGTAGCCAGCAATAACTTTTCCCTTAAGCCGTACAATGTCATGCAATGCACGCTAAGTTCTATACATCCGTCCAGTAAAGCGGTAGGCCAGTAGAGAGTTATCCCGCACATCAGTTCGGACGGTGTACCGAGGAATCCGTACGGAACCCCGTCCAACCGCCGAGCCGCGTTTACTTTTCTCCGGCCAGAACGTCCGTACTCGGACACTCCGAATGGTACGATGATCGGTAGGGAGGTAGCGTGCGCATCAGTTCAGTCATATTACGGTGAACCTGGCGGTTCCCGATCCACTTCTGAGCCGCACCCCTTTTCCTCCGACCAACTGGACCAAGCAAAGCATAGTATATGCTTATGCTCGATGATGCAACTACCCAATCCCTCAGAACCCATAAGGACGGTACTTCACCGTACCTCCATCGATCCAACCTTATTTGCCGTCTCTCAGCTTCAGAAACCCTTTATCTCGATCTCTCTCGATTTCTACCGAGAGTTTCTGTATATTTTTCCTAGTTTCCGTGTCTCGAAAAATGAGCGTCTCGCCCTCTATATATAGGGTCTGGCCGATGTCTAAGCCTGAAAAGGTCCCTATCGTCGAGACCCTTTGATCACACCCGTTCGATCGTACACGTTCTATCGCACCGATTTGGTCACCGAGTCCCATAACTGTCCGCGAGCTTCCCAGCTGACCTTCACACTGTCCACTACAGTCCAGCTGGTCGAGCTTGGTCGAGCTCCACGGAAGCTGATCGAGCTAGTGGTAGCTGACTGGCAGCTGGTCGAGCTGACGCTAACTGCCGAGAGCTGTCCGCAGCTGATCGAGAGCTGTCGACAGCTGATCAAGAACTGTCGGCAACTGTCCACAGCTGACCGATCTTTTCCCACACTTGACGCATTTTCCCTCAATGTCCGAGCTAACGAGTAGCTCCTTCACGACTTGTCTGAGATCCCTCTTTCCTCTCGGACCAAGTCACGGCCTACGATCCTATTCAGGATCGCGAGTGTTACAAGTCTTCCCCCTTGAAAGGGATTCGTCCCTGAATCCGGATCAAGTTGATCTTCACCCATCTCCTTAAACCACTTAGGATATTCCGCCTTCATCTTGTTCTCGGTCTCCCAAGTAGCTTCTTCGCGTCCACCGCAATTCTACAAGATCTTTACCATGTTAATCTTTTTCCTGCGCATCCCTTTTTCCATTCGATCAATGATCCGAATAGGCGTTGCTTCCACTGTCAAGTTTTCTTGCAACTCGGGTGGGACATCCTCGACTACCTCGTCTTCTTCACTTAGGCATTTTCGTAGTTGTGATACATGAAAAACCTTATGAAAGGCGTCTAACTTTGGTGGTAACTCTAGCTTGTACGCCACCGTACCTACTCATTCGATCACCCTGTACGGACAACCATACCTTGGGCTCAAATTTTTCCTCTTCGTAAACTGCCCTTTTCCCTTATAGGTCGTTGCTTTAAGATATACTAGGTCGCCCACTTCAAATTCTAATTTCTCCGTCGTTTGTCCCCATAACTTTTCTGTCGTTTTTGGGCTTCCTTTATCTTGATTTTCAAGAATTTCAACTTCTCAGCCGTCTCGTCCACAATCTCGGGTCCAAACAGCGTCCGTTCCCCAAATGGCGTCCAGCACAAAGGCGTCCGACATGCCCGGCCATACAGCGCTTCATAAGGCGACATCCCGATACTAGCTTGGTAACTATTGTTGTACGCGAATTCCACTAAGTTTAAGTACTTTTCCCATCCTCCGCCCGAATCCAATACACAAGCTCGCAACATGTCTTCGAGTGTTTGAATTGTCCTCTTGGACTGTCCGTCAGATTGTGGGTGGTAGGCCGTACTTAGGTTCACCCTTGTTCCCAGCGCTTTTTAAAACGCTTTCGAAAAATGCAAGGTGAATCGCGTATCACGGTCCGAGACGATGCTTACCGGCACTCCGTGCAATCGGACAATCTCCTCGATGTATCTGACCGCGATTACCCCGACACCATCTGTTTCCGCGATTGCGATGAAGTGTGCAGATTTGGTCAATCTATCCACCACAACCCAGACCGCATCATGCTTCCTGTTACTCATAGGCAATCCGGTCACGAAGTCCATCGTCACATGATCCTACTTCCATTCTGGCATTGGTAGACTTTGGACTAGTCCGCTCGGCACTTGATGTTCGGCCTTGACAAGTTGACAGGTTTTACACTTAGCAACCCACGCGGCAACATCTCTTTTCATTCCTTTCCAATGATAGTATCTTTTCAGGTCGTGATACATCTTGGTCGAACCAGGGTGGATCGAGAACTTAGACTGGTGTGCCTCCTTTAGAATTTCTTCCCTTAAAGGCATCCGCAACTTCTCTCGACAATGCAACACACATACTCGTCCGTTCACCACAATGGTACCATTGTTCGATGTTTGGAACTTGGTCTTATTGTTCTCCGCCCAACCCTTAAGTTCCTCGTCCTTTTGCTGAGCCAACCGAATCCTACTAAGTAAATCCGCTTGATCGGCTGCTCCTAAGCCCAATGGCTCAACTTCTCTCGATAATGCATTCAAATGCAAAGTCCCCATCATAAAAACCAACGCTTCTTGGTTCTTCTCCGCCTCTACATCAAAGAATCTCCTACTCAAGGCATCCGCAACTTGATTTGCCTTTCCTGGATGAAAGGCAATATCTAGATTGTAGTCCGCTACAAATTCCATCCACCTTCTTTTCCTTAGATTTAGCTCTGGCTGGATGAATATGTATTTTAGACTCTTATGGTCGGTGAAGATTTGAACTTTGGCTCCATAGAGATATGAATGCCAAATCTTCAACACGAACACCACCGCGGCCATCTCCAAGTCGTGCGTTGGTTAATTCCCCTTGTGTTTACGCAACTGACTTGAAGCATATACGATTACACTATCCTTTTGCATTAAGACACAACCCAGCCCCGTGATGGAGGCATCAGTGTACACCACATATCGCTTGTCCGCCTCCGGTAGCACCAATACCGGGGCACTTGTAAGCATCGCCTTCAACTCCGAGAAACCTTTCTCGCATTCCTCTGTCCATACGAACTTCATATATTTCCCCGTCAATCGCATCATTGGCTGAGACATACTCGCGAAGCCCTTGACAAATCATCGGTAATAACCGGCCAACCCGAGAAAACTTCTTATCTCGGTGGCATTCTTCGGACGTGGCCAGTCCTTTATCGACTTGAATTTTTTCAGATCTACGGACACTCCCTGGTCCGAGACGATGTATCCCTGGTCCGAGACGATGTATCCAAGGAATCCGACACTCCTTTGCCAGAACGAGCATTTGCTTAACTTTGCGAAAAGCTTTTGCTCCCTTAACTGCTCCAAGACTGCCTTCAAGTGACTTTGATGAGTCTCCCAATCCTTTGAGTAAACAAGTATGTCATCGATGAAGATGATGACAAACTCGTCTAAGAACTCTCGGAACACACCATTCATCATCTTCATGAAGGCTGCCAGTGCATTGGTCAGTCCGAACGACATGACCACAAACTCGAAGTGGCCGTACCTGGTTCGAAAAGCCGTATTTCGAATGTCCGATGGCTCTATCAGAATCTGATGGTACCCCGAGGCCAAGTCTATCTTTGAGAACCGCTTTTCCCCTCGGAGATTATCCAAAAACTCGTCTATCCGGGGCAATGGGTACTTATTTTTCACCGAAACCCTATTCAGCCCCCGGTAATCGATGCATAGTCTGAAGCTACCATCCTTTTTCCTAACAAACAAGACCGGTGCACCCCATGGTGAACTACTCGGTCTAATAAATCCTTTCTCCAACAATTCTCCCAATTGTTTCTTTAACTCCGCCATTTCCGCTGGTGCCATCCGGTAAGACGCCTTAGATATTGGGTTTGTTCCCGATTCCAGCTCGATGGTGAACGGATCTGACCAATCCGGCGGCACTCCCTGTAACGCCCCCGAACCGTCCTAGGACCACGAAGGCCATCGGACAGCCACGGGACGCCACTTGCAGAATTGCGCCGAGGTGGTCCGGCCGAGGGACGGAAGCTGCAGACTTCCCGACCGATCCTCCCTAGCACAATCCCACCCGCAACCGAGGTTACTTAGGCTTTTCAACCCTCGCGGCCTGGTGCGTTGTGTTAGCCCGGACAAGGCCGAGTATCATTTGCAACTTGCATTGTTTTCCTGAAAACCGTATATATATTACTTTAGTAAAATAATTCATCACAAACAAATTATTAAAGCAATATATATATAGATAGTCGGAAAAATATATACATAACCGTTTGTAAAATCATAGGGTTTTACAAGGAACACAAGAAAACCCTATCCGGTACCCTAAAGTTTGCTCCGGCTCTAGACTCACTTAGGCTTCTCTGCAAAACCACAACAACTGAGACATGAGTAATCTAAGATTACTCAGTGAGTCTGGGTACCCCTTTATCCTAAACAGGATTCTACTTCCCCAACCCGACTACCCCGGCAAGCAAAGAAAACAAGCAAGTAATCAAAGCAACACAGCCGAAAGCAATAGCGGAAGCAAATAAAATCTCCATCAAACAAGAGAGGTTAGATCAACGTGACTCGACTCGACGCTCTAACTCTCTATACGCAACATAGGACGACTAAAGCTCACTTTAGACTCTCCACCTATACACACTCGCAAGGACAACTAGGATAAACAAGGAATACTTGAACTACCCTAAACTCCTTAAGCGAACCACCAACAAGACATCTAGAATATGACAAGGAACGCTTGAAATATCCTAGGCTCTTTTCACCTCGCAACACGCCACATGCAAAGACGCCTAGCCATAAACAAGAGACACTTGATTACTCTAGACTCTTTACACCTAGGGCCCTTCGATAATCTGTTACGTTCCATACCATCCCCCTCATGCCGAGACCACACAGGTCACCAGCAATGAGCCCACAACTTAGCTACATCGTCATGTAGCGGTTATGCTGGTAGCTAGCCAACCGTAACAATGTTCCCGCGTGAGTGGTCGTAGGGAACTCACGCGTGACAAACACTTATTGAACCAGAATTATCGACACACTACTCTAGCTAAGACTCAAGAAACAAATTCAAGAGACTAAGCTAAACTAAAACACATAACCACAAATTCAAGCAACGATTCATCAAGCACGCATGCAAGAAATGGAGCAAGAATAAAACATGCAATAATCACACAAGAAGCGAGATAGTAAATCAAGCAACTTAGGATTATTGTATACGCATGCAAGCAATCACGCAAGAAAACCCATCATGGAATAATCAACAAGAAGCAAGAAAATAAATCAAGCAACTTAAGATTATTCTACATGCATGCAACAATATAATCGACTTAAGCAAAACAATGCAACAAGTCCTAATATGCATGCAACCGATTAAGATTTAACCATTTAAATCCTAAGTCCAATTTAACATGCAGCCTAACCGATTTACTCATTTAACTTTATTTGCGCATGTTCCAACCTCGATTAAAATTATGCAAAACAATGCAAAATACTTAATATTTTCTTATGCATGCAACCGGATTTTATCAAGACATCACCAAGCAAAACTAGGTCCATTTAAGCATGCAATCCTAACCAAATTTTAAGTCCCAATTTACTTAAAATATAACCGAATTCAACATGCATGGTGATTCAAATTAGATGTGTTCCTACACCTTTCACTAAAATGAATCCTACTCGGCATGCAATCAATTCCAACCAAAACTACATGCATCCATCTTACATGCACTACCTCAGACTCACCTTTCGCGTATCGACGATGACTGCACAGACTCACGGCACCACACGATCAGACGGTCCTCACTTGACAATCCTCCGCTCCTTCAACCGTTCTCGTTCTCGACTTACTCAGTCCAACCGCGTCTCTTTCTCAACGGCCTCTTCGATAGAACCTCCTTTCTCTTCGACGGCTTGATCTCGACACTAACTCCGTGTTCTCTTGATGATCACTCGATAACAACTCCGCTCCTTCGTCTATGATTAATCCGACGGCAACTCCCTCTTTTACTCGATGATCTCTCTCTCTCGATGATCTCTCTTGTTCCTCTCTTGTCTTTGAGAGAAAGCAAAGCTTTATGTGTTTGATTGTTGAGAGAAGTGTGAGAAACTTTGGCAATGAGTCTCCCTTCCTCTATTTATAATGCTCGAATCTTCTTCCTTTCCTTAGTGCAAATCGACAAGTGTCCTCTCCTCTTCTTGTATATGCGACATGTAATTCTTCCTCCCATAATGGCTTGACAACTAGCCTTCTAATCCTTCTTTATTAGTGCATGAAATCCCTTTTATTAGAGCATGTAACTCTTTTTATTAGTGCATGTCTCTTAATTGCCACAAAAGTTTGTAAGGCAATGATGCATGAGACTTGGCGCCATGTTATCCACATCTTCTCCCTTGAATCACTTGGCCAAAATTGGTGAAACTTGGCTACTTTGGACACCACTTCTTCCTTAATCACCTTGATTAAGCTAATCTTCCACTAACCTCCTTAATCTCCTTGAATTTTTAATTCTCCCACTAACTCCTTTCTTGATATTGCATGACTTGGCCTAATTTGCTCCACTTCTTCTCTTTGGTGTAAAATTGCATGACTTGGCCTCCTTAAACACCACTTCTTCCTTAATCTCCTTGATTAAGCTAATCTCCCACTAACTTCCTTAATCTCCTTGAATTTTTAATTCTCCCACTAACTCCTTCCTTAATTAAATTAATCTCCCACTTATCTTGATTCTTATTGGCCGAAATTTGAGAAAATAATAATTTTTCCCAAAACACTCCATCCTTTGCCTATTACCTTCATTGTTTCCTTCCGGCATTCTTTGATTCATTCGGACCAGTTCCTTGATAGTTCGGTCAATGGCTATCGGTCCTCTCGACCATTGGTCAGTCGTTAGCGTTCCTCTCGGCAAGTTTTCTCGGCCACCTTTCTCGACTCCTCGACCAATTTTCTTGACTCCTCGATCATCCTTAGGGTCCTGGCCACACTCCCGGTCACTCCGTCTTGGTTTGGTCATTTTTCGACTCCTGACTTTTTCCTCGGACTTCTTCTGGTCGTTCTTCTTTGTTTTACATCTTCTTTCTTTTCAAGTCTTTTCTGGTCCATTCCCTTGATCTTTTATTTTGGGATTTTTACTCTTGGTGAGGGTCATTACATTCTCCCCCCCTTATAAGAATTCGTCCCGGAATTCTCACGTCTCCTTCTCCTTCTGGTGATGCTTATACTCCTGGCACAGATGTCGTTGCCCTATAATCACTATCATGTTTATATCTTTGCCGAAATCCTCCTTCCCTTGGCTGTCTCTTCTCCAACATTTCACTCCAAATTCATACCACCGTTTAACTTTGAACACTCGGTCCTTGTTTGCGGTTGCTTCTTGGAAAGCTTCTGCATCCCCAGCATTCACTTGGCTCCTCTTAATCTTTAAGTTCTCCATACATTGAGCCTTTTGACTGGTTGTACCATTGCTTAGTTACCATAAACTCCCTTGAGTCAATGCTTCTCTTTCTTCAGCTTGTTCCTGACTCTTCTCCCTTCTTTCCGTTCATAGCTTAACTCGTTTCTCCTTGACACCCCTCAATATAGAACTTGAATTGGCCTCAACACGATGCTTCTTCGATTTGCCTACTTCTTCATCCCTTCTTGCCTTAGGATTTTCCTATCACTTTTCCTTTGGCTGGTTTTTGCCTCTTTAGCCTATCAGGCTTTGCCATTGTTGCTCGTTATTTTCTTACGCCATCCTTGTCCCATTCCTTTTGCACTATCTTGGTCATGTCTACTTTGACTCTTTCTGCACGTTTGCCGCTGTTGATTGATTTGCACTATTCTTTCGGTTTCTTTGAGTTTGCCTCAACCTTCTTTATCATCCCTTTTTTTTTTTTTTTTTTCACTCCTCCTTCTTTTAGTTAATAATCTGAACTGACTGTTCTATCTTAGTCGAATTCTCTTGTACTTTCTTGAGCTTCTTGTCTGATCGCGCTTTGTGGTGACTTATGTGAATCTTCGTCGATCGCGTTAAATAATGCAAGGTAATTATGCAATATAAAACATGAAACATGCAAGGATTAGCAAGCAGTTAAATAGTAACAAACACCACGAACACGGCTAGAGAACATAAGGTACTTTTTACAAACCGATTGAAAAAGCTACGCAAGTTCTACACCAACCTAGCCGTTAATACTAAGGGTTCGGATCCTAGACAACACAACAAGGTTAGTTCTAGGTACACAAAAAGAAAATTATCCAACCCTTACACTTACGCCCAAAAAGAAAACAACCTTCCCTTACCCCCCAAGAGTTCTACGGGTTCCTGAGCCTAGTACATGCTTCGCAAAAGCATACGCACTCGCTAACTGGCTCATCAGGTGGCGGTTCAGCGGGAGACTCGGTTGAGGTAGAGGCAGCAGACGTCGAGGTTACAGCTTGGTTCATCGGGTTCTCTTCCACTCGTTCAGCTCGTCTTAACGGATTCTCTCTTGTCTCTTCCCATCGACCGACTGGGCTCATTCTCTCTCGTACCATCCGGTACGAACATTCATGGACATAGTGTCCTCTTCCACCACATACGGTACATACCATATCCTCCAGGTCTGGAAAGTGTTGTGGTCTTGTCCTCCAACAATGATTATTTGGATGCCCTGGTTCTCCACATGCTTCACATCTCCTCCAATACCTCATACGATTAGGGTTTGGGCAACAATAAGCAAAGTGCCCTCGCAGTCCACACCACTCACAATCTTGGTTCGTTGGGTCACATATGCGTCTTGACGCCATCCTCCAACAGTTCTTCGTCCAATGCCCGATGCCTTCGCACAGTTCGCAGTAGGGCGTGTTTCTCACGTGAACTTGATTCGGATGGACTACTCTCTTCCTGGCAGTGGCTCGCATTCTCAGCCTGCCTCTCGGTTGAAACGTCACGGAGTGCATCTCCAATTCCCCTTTCGCCTGCAGCTCTTGGTAGTACTCTTTCGTCCTTTTCAAACTTGAACTACTTTCTCCCATCTCCATCCTTAGTTGTTCTCGGTTCTGCTTTCTTAACTCATATCTCTTAGCAAGCATCTCCAAATCTCGGTCCATTGGTTCCTCCTCTTCCCCCGATAACACCATTTGCAATGGCACAGCTCGAATGGGGCTATCACGTCTTAGCACTATCTGGTTCGACACTACCGGGTCTGGTACTACTTGATCTTGATCTTCTTGATTGCTCAAAACTTGACTTGGTTCTCCTTGTTCCCTTACTACTCGTCTCGCACTAAATCTCATCCTCACGTCCTTCATAAACTCCGTACTCGCATCAGCTTCTTGTTCTCGACCACTTGGTATCGGGTCCTGCTCGTCTCTTGACTCCACCACAAAAGCTGGAATTCCTTCATCATCACTTGACACTAAGTCTATCACTTCCACAACTTTATCCCTTCTCGCCGCTGGTTCTCCGAACTCAGGATCCTCCTTAGTTAGTTCTTCTTTCTCCTTGACTCCCGGTACCTCAACTTCACCATCGTCTTCGTTCCCCCTGCCCGGTGAGCGCATCTCGTCTAACACCAATAATATTCTGGTACCCGTCCCTGCTTCCTCTTCCGCTGGTTGTTCACCACTCGGACCTCCGGCTTCGGGTACCACTCCTGTACCGCTTACAGCTCCTTCTTCCTCCAGCACATACACCTCCGTCAAGAAATCCAGAATCTTATCAATCGCCGCCGGGTATTCCCTTATAAAGTTTTCAGGACTGATATCCTCGCCTTGGTCCTCCACAAGATCCAATAATAATTTTTGCAGCTTGTCGGCTAGCTCCACTTCCGCTTCTCCATGATCTCCCACAGGGATAGTTTTAAACTTCCCTTGCGCGTCCATTCGTACTTGAAGTCGACTTGGCTCGCCAATCTCCAACACTATTGTCTGGTCATCTTGATTAACTTCCAACTCCTCTGATTCTTCCAAACATTCGGACGGATCGGTCTCGACAGACCAATTGGTGTCGTCAGCATCAAATACACCGTCCTCACTCTCATTACTTGAATCATATAGCCATTGGCCACTTTCTGATTCCGTTGACAAGAACCCGTTATGATGTCCCCAACCCTCATGTCTCGGCCCCTCATCTCCTGAACCATCCCCGCAACCTGAATCACCTGAATACATCTAAAATCCACAAGAAACAAGTTCAGACGCTTAGTTCACTCTAAGGTTCAACCTAAACTAGACAAGCAAACCACCGGATAAAATTTCTATGTTCTTGCGACACATTACTCGATAAAACTTTGAAATGCACAAGTGCTCGCGGGTTCAAAAACACTGCTCTGATACCACCGTTGTAACGCCCCCAAACCGTCCTAGGACCACGAAGGCCATCAGACAGCCACGGGACGCCACTTGCAGAATTGCGCCGAGGTGGTCCGGCCGAGGGACGGAAGCTGCAGACTTCCCGACCGATCCTCCCTAGCACAATCCCACCCGCAACCGAGGTTACTTAGGCTTTTCAACCCTCGCGACCTGGTGCGTTGTGTTAGCCCGGACAAGGCCGAGTATCATTTGCAACTTGCCATGTTTTCCTGAAAACCGTATATATATTACTTTAGTAAAATAATTCATCACAAACAAATTATTAAAGCAATATATATATAGATAGTTGGAAAAATATATACATAACCGTTTGTAAAATCATAGGGTTTTACAAGGAACACAAGAAAACCCTATCCGGTACCCTAAAGTTTGCTCCGGCTCTAGACTCACTTAGGCTTCCCTGCAAAACCACAACAACTGAGACATGAGTAATCTAAGATTACTCAGTGAGTCTGGGTACCCCTTTATCCTAAACAGGATTCTACTTCCCCAACCCGACTACCCCGGCAAGCAAAGAAAACAAGCAAGTAATCAAAGCAACACAGCCGAAAGCAATAGCGGAAGCAAATAAAATCTCCATCAAACAAGAGAGGTTAGATCAACGTGACTCGACTCGACGCTCTAACTCTCTATACGCAACATAGGACGACTAAAGCTCACTTTAGACTCTCCACCTATACACACTCGCAAGGACAACTAGGATAAACAAGGAATACTTGAACTACCCTAAACTCCTTAAGCGAACCACCAAACAAGACATCTAGAATATGACAAGGAACGCTTGAAATATCCTAGGCTCTTTTCACCTCGCAACACGCCACATGCAAAGACGCCTAGCCATAAACAAGAGACACTTGATTACTCTAAACTCTTTACACCTAGGGCCCTTCGATAATCTGTTCCGTTCCATGCCATCCCCCTCATGCCGAGACCACACAGGTCACCAGCAATGAGCCCACAACTTAGCTACATCGTCATGTAGCGGTTACGCTGGTAGCTAGCCAGCCGTAACAATGTCCCCGCGTGAGTGGTCGTCGGGAACTCACGCGTGACAAACACTTATGGAACCAGAATTATCGACACACTACTCTAGCTAAGACTCAAGAAACAAATTCAAGAGACTAAGCTAAACTAAAACACATAACCACAAATTCAAGCAACGATTCATCAAGCACGCATGCAAGAAATGGAGCAAGAATAAAACATGCAATAATCACACAAGAAGCGAGATAGTAAATCAAGCAACTTAGGATTATTGTATACGCATGCAAGCAATCACGCAAGAAAACCCATCATGGAATAATCAACAAGAAGCAAGAAAATAAATCAAGCAACTTAAGATTATTCTACATGCATGCAACAATATAATCGACTTAAGCAAAACAATGCAACAAGTCCTAATATGCATGCAACCGATTAAGATTTAACCATTTAAATCCTAAGTCCAATTTAACATGCAGCCTAACCGATTTACTCATTTAACTTTATTTGCGCATGTTCCAACCTCGATTAAAATTATGCAAAACAATGCAAAATACTTAATATTTTCTTATGCATGCAACCGGATTTTATCAAGACATCACCAAGCAAAACTAGGTCCATTTAAGCATGCAATCCTAACCAAATTTTAAGTCCCAATTTACTTAAAATATAACCGAATTCAACATGCATGGTGATTCAAATTAGATGTGTTCCTACACCTTTCACTAAAATGAATCCTACTCGGCATGCAATCAATTCCAACCAAAACTACATGCATCCATCTTACATGCACTACCTCAGACTCACCTTTCGCGTATCGACGATGACTGCACAGACTCACGGCACCACACGATCAGACGGTCCTCACTTGACAATCCTCCGCTCCTTCAACCGTTCTCGTTCTCGACTTACTCAGTCCAACCGCGTCTCTTTCTCAACGGCCTCTTCGATAGAAACTCCTTTCTCTTCGATGGCTTGATCTCGACACTAACTCCGTGTTCTCTCGATGATCACTCAATAACAACTCCGCTCCTTCGTCTATGATTAATCCGACGGCAACTCCCTCTTTTACTCGATGATCTCTCTCTCTCTCGATGATCTCTCTTGTTCCTCTCTTGTCTTTGAGAGAAAGCAAAGCTTTATGTGTTTGAGTGTTGAGAGAAGTGTGAGAAACTTTGACAATGAGTCTCCCTTCCTCTATTTATAATGCTCGAATCTTCTTCCTTTCCTTAGTGCAAATCGACAAGTGTCCTCTTCTCTTCTTGTATATGCGACATGTAATTCTTCCTCCCATAATGGCTTGACAACTAGCCTTCTAATCCTTCTTTATTAGTGCATGAAATCCCTTTTATTACAGCATGTAACTCTTTTTATTAGTGCATGTCTCTTAATTGCCACAAAATTTTGTAAGGCAATGATGCATGAGACTTGGCGCCATGTTATCCACATCTTCTCCCTTGAATCACTTGGCCAAAATTGGTGAAACTTGGCTACTTTGGACACCACTTCTTCCTTAATCACCTTGATTAAGCTAATCTTCCACTAACTTCCTTAATCTCCTTGAATTTTTAATTCTCCCACTAACTCCTTTCTTGATATTGCATGACTTGGCCTAATTTGCTCCACTTCTTCTCTTTGGTGTAAAATTGCATGACTTGGCCTCCTTAAACACCACTTCTTCCTTAATCTCCTTGATTAAGCTAATCCCCCATTAACTTCCTTAATCTCCTTGAATTTTTAATTCTCCCACTAACTCCTTCCTTAACTAAATTAATCTCCCACTTATCTTGATTCTTATTGGCCGAAATTTGAGAAAATAATAATTTTTCCCAAAACACTCCATCCTTTGCCTATTACCTTCATTGTTTCCTTCCGGCATTCTTTGATTCATTCGGACCAGTTCCTTGATAGTTCGGTCAATGGCTATCGGTCCTCTCGACCATTGGTCAGTCGTTAGCGTTCCTCTCGGCAAGTTTTCTCGGCCACCTTTCTCGACTCCTCGACCAATTTTCTTGACTCCTCGATCATCCTTAGGGTCCTGGCCACACTCCCGGTCACTCCGTCTTGGTTTGGTCATTTTTCGACTCCTGACTTTTTCCTCGGACTTCTTCTGGTCGTTCTTCTTTGTTTTACATCTTCTTTCTTTTCAAGTCTTTTCTGGTCCATTCCCTTGATCTTTTATTTTGGGATTTTTACTCTTGGTGAGGGTCATTACACTCCCCGTACCGCTTCGAACACATCGACAAATTCATTGGCTATTGGAATATCGTCTAATGCCGCACTTTCCCCGACTTCATTTGTTGTGGTTATGGCTAGATATGTCTCACAACCTTTCTCTAGCATCCTTTCCGCCTGGATTGCCGAGATAATCAAACTTCCCGAAGTTGACCTTATTCCTTGGAATCTCAACGTTCCTTCCTTTCTCTCAAAGTTTTCTCGCCCTCGGTGACTGTCAATATGAGCCTTGTACTTTCCCAACCAGTCCATCCCTAAGATAACATCATGTTTCATGAGTGGAACGATGATCAGGTCAGTAGGCATGTCAATATCATTGACAATGACCGAGATTCCGCGAACCATACCGTACGAGTGTATCACCAGCCCATCGGCTGCTTGAACCAATCCATATCCATTGTTTGGTTCTCGATTGAACCCACCTTTCCCTATCATTTACGGGCTCACAAAACAATGTGTGGCCCCTGAATCAAACAAGGTGTGCGTTTCTACACCCCCTATACATTCCTCTAGAATGCTAAGTACCCGTATCCCCCTTTCACATGCATCATGATGCTATGTAATGCACGAATTGAACTTAGATAAGTTTCCGTAACATACCAGTAATCGCCCGAAATCTCCAGCGGCAGTTTCCTCAAACAGCTCATACACACGCGGTGCGACAGACTATCTCTTTGGTTGTGGAGGTAAAGCATCCTCGCCACGGTTCCCACGTTGGTGGGTCTGTCTTCCCTCATCAAGCTTCGGACATTCTCTCTTAAAATGTCCTTCTTTTCCGCACAGGAAACAAGACCATGGCTCATCGCCACTTTCCATTCTCAGACAGTTCTGGATAGCATGATCCCTACTTCCGCAGCATCCACAGGCACCCACAGCCTTCCAGCAAGTTCCACTGTGGTGCCTTCCGCAAGTCTTACACTCCGCATACTTGGAGTCGGACTTTGCATTATCCACCTTGTCCCATTTCCGTTTTTGATCGGTGGTTTTGGCTGAGTGAGTCGAACGCGACGAAGTCTTCTCGTGTTTAAGCTGTTTCTCTTCCTCCAGTCCGTCTTCAAGCATGTCTGCCCTTTCCACTACTTCAACGTCCGAATTAAAAACACCGTTCATGCAATGGTTGTGGATATCGACCCTTAGTCCGTGGATAAAGTGACGGATTTGTGCTTTTTCATCCTCGATTTCCTTCCCAACAAAGCGCCTAAGACGGCTGAATACAGCTTCGTAAGCACGTACCGTCAGGTCCCCTTGTACCAGGTTCAGGTACTCAGTTTCCAAACGGTCCCAAGCCTCCGGTGGAAAGAATTTCTTGTTGAATTCTTCCTCAAAGTCTGCATAGGTTAGGACTTGACCACCTCTCTGTTTCTCAACCGATGCCCACCACTCATGGGCTTCCCCTTCAAGGAAATGAATGGCAATTTCCTTTTGATATTCCTCCGTGTAGCGAGTGGAATTGAAATTTCTTAGAAGTCGGCTCCTCTACTTGTCAGCCACGATCGGATCCGTACTCCCTAGAAAATGTTTGGTTTTCAGTATCATAATATGGTCCAACGCATCCAAGTAATCCCTTCTCTTTCTCGGAGAATCTTCAGGATCCACTTCAATGGTCCCCGTAACAACTTTGCTACGTACCGCTGGTACCACAGGATCTGGTACCAACGCCTTTGTGAGCACGTCCAACTGTGCCATCATTGCCTTCATCGTTTCCCACTGTTCTTGGGGCGATGGTACGGCATAAGGTTGCCCATTTACGTCCGTTGCACCGCTACTTTCCGGCTTATCATTATCCGATTGTTTCTCTCCAGCTACATGTCCGGCTGGATTCTGGGTGTCCGTGTTCCTTGTCCCCGCGTCGACCAGCGTCTCCGTGGGTTCAATAGTCTCATCGGCCACCTCCTTACCCTTTCGCTTCTTTTCCTTTCTGCTCTTACCCATCTGCAAAACTCATGCACTTTAGTCACGGTTTAAGATAAATAAACCGCTAACCAGTAAAAGCAACTACCGCGAGATCCCATAAGCCGATGAGTGGTGTGACCCAAAACCCGCACTACCGGTCCTAGAACCAAGCATGCTCTGATACCAACTTGAAAGACCCCTACCCCGGCCATCTATGGCCGGAGAGGTTCTCTCGTCCCATTTCTCTACTTAATCATATTTTAGGGCACATTCTTTAGACAAGTTCATTTGCACATTCTAAGATTCGATATTTAGAGTCTATATGATATAATCTTAGAGTAAAGCAAAAGATTCATTGTATTAGATAACCAAAGGATTTGATACAACTTATGAGTTTGCATAATAAGCTAGTACAAGTTGTATAATCGATCCTAGCTACCCTTAACACCACCACTCCTCTTCCCGGCCATGAGTCTCGCGCCTACGCTTTTCCTTTCCCGCGATCACTCTCCTTTCCTGAAATCCAAGTAGCCATCAATAACTTTTACCTTAAGCCGTACAATGTCATGCAATGCACGCTAAGTTTTATACATCCGTCTAGTACAGCGGTAGGCCGGTAGAGAGCTATCCTGCGCATCAGTTCAGACGGTGTACCGAGGAATCTGTACGGATCCCCGTCCAACCGCCGAGCCTCGTTTACTTTTCTCCAGCCAAACCGTCCGTACTCGGACACTCTGGATGGTACGATGATCGGTAGGGAGGTAGGAAGTGCATTAGTTCGGTCATATCACGGTGAACCTGGCGGTTCCCGATCCACTTCTGAGCCGCACCCCCTTTCCTCCAACCAACTGGACCAACCGAAGCATAGCATATGCTTATGCTCGATGATGCAACTACCCAATCCCTCAGAACCAATAAGGACGGTACTTCACCGTACCTCCGTCGATCCAACCTTATTCGCCGTCTCTTGGCTTCAGAAACCTTTTCTCTCGATCTCTCTCTCGATTTCTACCGAGAGTTTCTTTATATTTTTCTTGGTTTCCGTGTCTCGAAAAATGAGCGTCTCGCCCTCTATATATAGGGTCTGGCCGAAGTCTAAGCCCGGAAAGGTGTCTATCGTCGAGACCCTTCGATCACACCCGTTCGATCGTACACGTTCTATTGCACCGATTTGGTCACCGAGTCCCATAACCGCCTGCGAGTTTCCCAGCTGACCTTCACACTGTCCACTACCGTCTAGCTGGTCGAGCTCCGCGGCAGCTGATCGAGCTAGTGGTAGCTGACTGGCAGCTGGTCGAGCTGACACTAACTGCCGAGAGCTGTCCGCAGCTGATCGAGAGCTGAGGGCAGCTGATCAAAAACTGTCGGCAACTGTCCACAGCTGACCGATATTTTCCCACACTTGACACATTTTCCTCAACGTCCGAGCTAACGAGTAGCTTCTTCCCGACTTGTCCGAGATCCCTCTTTCCTCTCGAATCAAGCCACGGCCTATGATCCTATTCAGGATCGCGGGCGTTACAAGAAGAGGAAACTGTTACCGGAGGTAAAGTTTCGTTGACCTGCTTTAAGCCTCAAAGATACAGTAAAACTCAGTCTTCAGTTTGATATAAGTTTTTAATATTGGATTTGGTATGAAAGCTACTGAAATTGTTGTTCTATGTTTTTTTTCTTAAGGTAGTGTTGGAGACATGGGAACGGTCTGGAAAACGTGTTCGTGACTATAAACTGTATATTGGAATTCTTGGGACGGCTTATCTCTTGTTCAAGTCTTATCAAGTCTTAAGGAACGAAGATGATCTTAAGCATGCTTATTAGAGATTGTTGAGGCTTGTGATGTAGCTTCAAGAGATTTTGAGTAAAGTCCTTTCTTTTATTGAATAGCCATATGAAGAGATATCATGACTAATTTTATAACAGGCTAACTGAGGCATGATGAGTGTAATTTTTAACAGGCGTGTGACATTTATGTCATGCTGGTGTACGTGCTCTTGGTACTGTTACAGCAAAGCATTTAGGTGATGACTAGTTGCAGGATCGTTACTTAGCCTGTTTCAGTGAGGTTAGACTAATCCGTGTTATAGCCAGTTGCAGGAACAAAGTTTTTAAAAATTTGGAAATCCTTCAAAATTCCATCTTGAAGGCTGTGATTTTATGAGTCACATTTTTCAACTAAAAAAAGAGAAAAAGTCTCTTAAATCCTTCAAATTAGCTCTATTTAAAAAAGTTGTGATATTTTGGATAACAGTAGATTTTAAGTGAGTTTTACAAATTATGTTTGAATAACAAGAGATTGTGAATCATTTTAAATGAATTTACATAAATCATAAGTTCAATAACATAGAATTTTAAAAGATTTTTAAAAATTATCAGTTGAATAATAAGTGATTTTAAAAATACCTTAAAAATAGGTACTAACCCGCGAAGAACCGCAGGCATAACTTTTTTTTGATAAAATTTTGTAATAATTTATTTTGTTATTATGTTATTTGTAATAGTTTTTGATTAAAAATTTGGTTTGCTTATATTATAATTTTTGCATTTTAAAAATGTTTGTTGAAAACTTGTCAATAAAACATTTGCATGTAATGAATAAAATTGTTTAAACCTTTGTCAATTAAACGCAATCCTTACTAACATGTAAAAAAGATCAACTAAATATAGCTAGTAAAAGTTCTGAAAAACTTCTTTGAAAACAACATTCATTATTTTTTTTCCGTGGCTTCCTTTTCTTATCTGTAACAATTTTAACCTGTGGTGGAAAATGTTTTTGATAAAATTTGTAGTTGTATATTTTATTCGATTTTATTTTTAAAATCTTACCTATTAATTTTTTTAAGTACAAATTAGTTTTGGTTCTAATAGATTGTACTTTTCTACAATTTATTTTATTTGATGTGTCCCCGATTTTCAAATTTTAATTAATTATAGTTATTTAATTAATTAATTAATATTAATTAAGTTTTCTTAATGGCAATTGAATGTAATATTTACACATTGTAATGTTAGTTTCATATTTGTAATTTCCAATTAATATAGTAGAATAAAATTTATAGTTGTAGATTTTCTTCGATTAGATTTTTAAAATTTTAACTGTAATTTTTTTTAAATACGAATTAGTTTTGATTCTAATAGATTTTTTTTAATTTTTCTACAATTTATTTTATTTAAAGTATCCCCGATTTTCGTTTTTAATTAATTATATTTATTTAATTAATTAATTATTTTTAATTAAATTTTTCTAATGACAATTGAATGTAATTTTTTACACATTTTAAGGTTTGTTTCATATTTATACTTCCCAATTAATATAGTAGGATCCTCTAAAATACAAGTTTAATACCTCCCTCTTAGACACACATTTCAGAATCTATTAGATTATATAATAAATAAACATATTGCTTGCCATTTTCACAATGTGAATTCACTTTTTGGTTATTTTGTTAAGTAATATTAGTTTTATACCACATAGAAGACCAAATCTTTTAATACGCATTAATTTTTGTATCTTTAGATTTTTTTTCTTTCTTTTTCTACTTAATAACTCAAAACAGAATATGAATAGGTGCTCATACTTCACATTATGGTGGTAACTTTTTGGATAATTAGCGACATGCAGCGATGGACTCGTCATCAATCTTGCGGGGAAAATCAAAGAAAGTGACGATCTTAAGTGCATTGGCACCATATCTCTTGCTTTGTATGACTCTATTCTCCATCACTTTCGTCTTGATTCCTCGGAATTCTCTCAACCCCATCAACGATCACAATGTTCTCTACGTCGAACCTCAACCAAGTAAGTTTAAATGTTCTTTTTGTCGAAATGCAAATAGCCAAATACCAAATTGTAGAAATATTTTGTTATTAATTGTTTTTCGTTGGTTTAGATTTTAAGGACTGTGACTTGTCTAAAGGGCAATGGATTCCAGACGAAAGAGGGTCGGCGTACTCAAACTCTACCTGTCCTACAATACCCGACTCGAAAAACTGCTTAAAACATGGGAGACCAAACAGAGATTTCTTGTTCTGGAGATGGAAACCTGAAGGCTGTAAACTTCCGAGATTCAATCCCAAAGCTTTTCTTGATCTCGTTCGCGGCAAAAAGATGAATTTCATTGGTGATTCTGTGGCCAGAAACCACATGGAGTCTCTTCTCTGCCTCTTGTCAATGGTAAGACTCTGTTTGTAGAAGATCTTGTGACAAAACTTCTTAAGCAATTATAACTTAAGAAGTCTAGTTTCTTTGCTTTGGTTGCGCAGGAAGAAACTCCGAAAGATATCTACAAGGATGCAGAAGACAGAAACAGGATATGGTACTTTAGAGACCATGACTTCACTCTATCTACCTCATGGACTAAGTTTCTAGTGGCGGGATTCGAGAGGACTCGCGCTAACAAGACAGGAACAGGAATTTACGATATAGATGTCGACAAGATCGATGAGCAATGGGCGAAGGATCTGCCAAATACAGACATTGCCATTGTTTCAGCTGGTCATTGGTTTTTCAGACCAATATACATACATAGAGGAGATGAGACAATAGGTTGCATCTTCTGTAACTTACCAAACATGACTCAGATTAGCTTGAAAGAAGGGTTTAAGCTAGTTTTCTCAGCTGCTTTTAAGCACATCAATGGATGTCATAACTGCAAAGACAACTTAGTGACAGTTCTCAGGACATATTCGCCGTCCCATTTTGAGAATGGGACTTGGAACAGTGGAGGAGCTTGCGGGAGGTCGATCCCTTTAAGCGTAAATGAAATCAACCAGAAGAGTAGCGATATGGAACTCAGAACATCTCAGATAGATCAGCTTGAAGAGATTAAACGTGTCAGCTTAAAAAGAGGAGGTTCGCGGTTTTGGATGTGACTAGGGTTATGCTAATGAGACCAGACGGGCACCCAAATTCTTACTGGGGAAATAAATGGATGAAAGGTTTCAATGACTGTACTCACTGGTGCTTGCCCGGACCAATCGATGCCTGGAGCGAGGTTCTCATGGCGTTACTTAGACAAATCTTGTAAATCTAGAGGATAAGAGAACTTTTGTAATGGATAAGGTGATGTCTTTGAGTCAATTGTCATAGCAACCTTTAGTTATATGTTACAAAGAGAAGACACATATTTACAGGACATATACAAAACTACACATACCTGGCATTGTTTCATGTATTCATGATCATAGCCTGCAAAAAACATTAAGCAGAGGAATAACAGTTTCCACCATTCTTACTATTCATGTGAAGACATGAAACATAAAAACTGTCCTGGGATCTCTTCCAAAGAATCTCAAAGTGCATAAACTCAAAATGGATGACAATAGAATCATGAGAAACTCAAAACTCAAAATGCATCGATAGACTAAAAATTACAGACTGAGACAGCAATGATAACAGCTAACTTACTGACCAACCATGACTACAACAGAAGGCTTTTATTGTATCCTAACAGTTAAGTCTAGAAACCATAACATATCATTCAAATCAAAATACATATCGACAATATAATTAGAGAACTGAGAAAGGTGAGATTGACAAAATAGCAATTCTCCAACTATTCCTTACTCCTTTGTAATTGTGAGTTTGACTTTTAAAATCCTCGAAGCAAGTTATCAAAGTGGAGTTAATGGAAACATATCGACATAACCAAAAAGTTCAAGAGATCATTGAGTAACAGCTAAATTCTTCAGTTACCATGACTACAACACAAAGCTTCCATTATGTTTCTATCAGTTAACTCTAGCAATCATAACATCGCCCAAATCGATTAAAAGCTTAAAAGTGAAAGAGACAGCTCAGATTGATAAATAGCAATTCTCCAACTATTTCCTTAAGAAATTACGAGTTCAACAGTAAAGATCGATGCTTTACATGGAGAAACAAACTTACATGAAAAAAACAGTAAAGCTAAAAACCACCAAACCAACACAACACCACACAACACATATCAAGACTCCAAAGTGTTACCAAGAGGAAATGAGAAGACTTCACGAACCGGAGAAAACTCAACAAGACCAATCTCCATACCATAACCATTCACCGGAAGCTTCAAATCCCTCAAAACAGAGAAAGCCTCAGCCATACGCGACTTAGGCACATCGAGAGCTACAGGACAACACGGAACCCAAGAATCAACACGGTAATCTTCACCAATCTCAACAGACTCTTTCTTCAACGTATCGCATAGCTGAGTCTGCAGCTGAAGAAGCGAAAGAGACGGCGTCGGAGATAGGAAGAGCAAGTTGTTGTCGCTAGAGAAGCTGCCTATAGTGGAGAACGAGATCGAGATTGGTTCTTGCTTCGATACGAAGGTTTTGATTACGGATTCGAGTCGAGTTGAGTCGAAGAAAGAGGTGGAGAAGAGTGTTATGTGTGGACGAGACTCGGTGTTGATCAGTTTGGTGCTGATTTGACGGCGAGCGAAGACGTTCCAAGCTTTCAGAACTTGGTTTTCGAGTGCTGGGTCGAAGTAAAGCTCGATTGCGTAGCCTTCTGACATTTGATTTCGAGTCGCGAAATCGAAGATCGGAGATAGACGGATCACGATCGGAGACAGTGAGATCTCTCCAAAATCTGGAGATACGAACAAAGGAAGATGGTGGAAGTAACTCAAAAGGGAAAGTGAGAGAAGAAAATGAAAATTTCAGATTTGGTTTGTGCATTTTAACCGAATTAAACCAAAATCAAACCGAACCGAATTTAAATTGAAAATTAACCCAAATTTAACCGAACCAAATCTAAATTGAAAATTAACCCCGAAATGTTTCAGTTTTAAATTGTTTAAAACGTTACCTCAGAAATATTTGTTGGAACAGATTCTTGTTTCCGTGGAACGAGGAACAGACTGACTGTGAAAAGTAAACTGAAAGTGATAATCCATTGAATAAGAAGACTTGGCTATAAATAGCCTTATAACAACGAAAGAGTAACAACTGAAACAGCGAGGAAATAGGAACTACACAACTGACTCAACTCCACTAATGTCCTAAACAATCGGACTTACTTGACCAAAGACACGATTACACGAAACAGAACACGAAACAGAACAAGAGACCTATTCAACCAACTCCAACCAAACATTCCCTCCCTTAAGCTAAACTCGTCATGATTAGCTTACTTCAGACACATCAATCACACCAAGCATCTTGCGAAGCTTCAGAAACTGCTCCAACTTCAGAGGTTTGGTGAAGATATCTGCAATCTGTTCTTCGGTTGGACAGTGACAAAGCTTGACAGTTCCATCGTTTACCAGCTCTCTGAGATAGTGGTACCTCACATCAATGTGTTTGCTTTTCCCGTGAAAAACCGGATGCTTGGACAGCTGAATTGTAGAACTGTTATCACACATAATCACAGTCTCCTTATCTTCTGCAAAACCAACCTTTTCCAACACCCTCCGGAGCCAAACACACTGACAAACACATGTTGCTGCAGCTATATACTCTGCCTCAGTAGTAGAAAGTGCAACAACAGACTGTTTCTTAGATCCCCAAGAGATTGCTCCTGACGCCATCATGAACACAAAACCGGAAGTGCTTTTCCGATCGTCTACATCTCCTGCGTAATCACTATCAGTGTATCCCACAAGCCTCATGTTATCTTCTCCTCTTTTATAGAACACGCCCAGCTCCGTAGTGCCTCTCAAGTATCTTAAAATCCTCTTTGCTGCAAGCCAATGAGAGACTCTTGGACTCGCCATGAATCTGCTTAATAAACAAACTCCAAACATCAAATCTGGCCTTGTTACCGTAAGATACATGAGACTGCCGACTAGTTGCTTGAACAAGGTTTCATCGACACGCTCACCACCTTGATCTTTGTGAAGCTTTGTTCCTCGTACAATCGGATTCTTAACTGGATTACTTTCCTCCATACCAAAACGTGCCAGAACTTCTCTCGCATATCGTCTCTGACAAATAAAAATCCCATCTTGGCACTGCTTCACTTCCACTCCAAGGAAGTGTCTCATCTTCCCCAAATCAGACATCTCAAATTCAAGCATCACAGAACTTTTGAACTCATCACAGAAACTTTTATCATTCCCCGTAAAGATTAAGTCATCAACGTAAAGACTCACAATGATGAAGTTACCTCCCTTTGACTTAGTGAACAATGTGTGTTCACTCGGGCATCTCTCAAAGCCTTCCTTGATAAAATAAGCTTCGATCCTGCTGTACCATGCACGCGGTGCTTGCTTGAGACCGTACAACGCCTTTTTCAACTTGTAAACTTTTCCTTCTTCTCCCTTTTTGATGAATCCTTCAGGCATTGACATATACCTCTTCCTTGAGTTCACCATGTAAAAAGGCACTCTTGACATCAAGTTGGAACACTTCCCAACCTGATTGAGCAGCTACTGCAAGAATTGTTCGGACCGTATCTAACCTTGCCACCGGTGCAAACACCTCTGTGTAGTCAATACCATAGCTTTGTGCATAACCTTTAGCCACCAGTCTGGCTTTATACTTCTCTACCTCTCCATCTTCATTTAGCTTGGTTTTGTAAACCCACTTAACCCCAATTGGTTTCACGCCGACAGGTAACACCATGAGCTCCCATGTCTGATTTTTTCAATAGATTCTATCTCATTCACCATTGCTTCTCTCCATATTTTCTGTTTTTCAGCATCCTCAAATCGAGTAGGATCACTCTCTGCAACCATCAGCATCATCATTTGTGCTTCCAGAACTTCTTCTTCGTCCTCAATAACACCATCTCCAACTTCGTAATCTGCTAGATAAGTTGGTGTTCTTCTCGCACGCATACTGGCTCTAGCAGTTGGAATTGGCTGCGGACTTGCTTGTGAATCTGGTGGTGCAGAACTTGAACTGGCTCCATTAAGACTTGCCTCATGTTGAATTCCATTCACTTCATTCACTTCTTCGTCTTGTTGATCGGTCTCATCTCCACACTCTAAGATGTCTTTTGTACTCTCCTCTTCAGATTTGTTCCATTCCCAGCCTTTTTCTTCTTCAAATATAACATCTTTACTCACCAGAATCTTCTTAGCAACTGGATCATACAACCTCCACGCCTTTGATTCATCACTAACTCCCAAAAACACACACTTCTTACTCTTATCATCCAGTTTGCTTCGTCTTTGATCCGGCACATGTACATGTGCGATACATCCGAAAACCCGGAAATAGTCTACCCTTGGCTTTGTGCCACTCCATGCTTCCTCCGGAGTTATGTCTTCGAGTGCAGCAGTGGGACTGCGATTTTGAATGTGTACACTCCACTTTGCAGCTTCAGACCAGAATTCTTTTGGGACTTGTCTCTCACTCAGCATCGAGCGTACTGCATTCATGATTGTTCTGTTTTTCCTCTCTGCTACTCCGTTTTGTTGAGGCGTGTAAGCAGCCGTCAACTGTCTACTGATGCCTTGTGCCTTACAAAATTCTGAAAATTCAATCGAATTGAATTCTCCACCACGATCAGTCCTCAAACCAGCCACAACTGCTCCTAACTCCTTCTCCACACCAACTTTAAAGCTCTTAAAAACCGTAAACGCCTCTGATTTTTCAAGTAAGAAGTAAATCCAAGTTTTTCGTGAGAAGTCATCAATAAAGCTTAGAATGTACCGCTTATCACTGTGTGAGGCTGGTGTGATAGGCCCACAAATGTCTGAATGTATGAGCTGAAGTGGTTTCGATGCTCTCCAAAGGCTCTTCTTTGGCACTGCACTTCGATGTTGCTTCCCAACAATGCAGGTCTCGCATTTCTCCTTAGTAGTCTTCAACGCAGGGAGACCAACCACCATGTTCTTGTGAGTAAGCATCTTTATACCATCAAGGTTAAGATGCCCAAACCTACAATGCCATAGGTGAGCCTCTTTCTCCATCACCTCCTAAGCTTGTAGACACATGGAGTTCTTTGTTGCGTTGGACGCAAGTAGATAGAACATCCTATTTCCGCTCATGCTTGTCTGCATAATCACTCCTTTCTCAGAATGATACACTTTGCAGGCTCCATCTTGAATGAGAATCGCCAAACCCTTCTCTTGAAGCTGACCCATGCTTAGAAGATTATTTCTGAGTTCAGGTACATAATAGACATCAGATATAACCTGAGTGAAACCATCGACTTGTACTCTTACACTCCCCTTAGCCACCACAGATAGTATCATGTCATTTCCAAGCTTCACGGTTCTAGAGAAACCACCTTCCAGACTGCAGAACCACTCCTTGTTCCCCGTCATGTGATTGCTGCAACCTGAGTCAAGGAACCACACGTCTCCACGCTTTGTGTTGTTCATCTCCACATAAGACATTAGCAGCACCTCCTCTTCTGCTTCTAGCTCTGCGTAATTTACCTTTTTCTCCCATTGTGGACATTCATACTGAAAATGTCCGAGCCCATGACATTTAAAGCACTCCACCAACGCCTTATTCATGATAGTTCTTCCACGTCCTCTGCCACGGCCTCCCCTGAAACCTCCACGACCTCTTCCTCTGCTTGTTCTCTCGTCGTGAGAAACTTTCAGCGCCTGCTCTTCTTCTTGTTTCCCCAGATTCGTCCTTCATGGACCAATAGACTCCCATGGAGTTCATCAACACTCAAGATGCTCAAATCATTCGACTCTTCAATTGAGCAAACCACATAATTGAATTTTGGGGTTAGAGATCTGAGTATCTTGCTCACGATGGTACTCTGTTCCATATTCTCCCCATTACTCTTCATCTTGTTCACCACTGCTAGTGTTCTTCCCAGAAAGCTATCAACTTTTTCTCCCTCTTTCATAGCAAGAAGCTCAAACTCCTTTCTTAGGGCCTGAAGTTGTGCTCTCCTAACCTTGGTAGAACCTTGGTACTTCCTCCTCATTGACTCCCAAATCGCCTTAGAGGTGCTCTTGTCAAGAATTGTTTCCAGAATCTCCCTGTCGATGGCCTGGAACAGAAAGTTCTTGACCTTCAAATCCTTCAGCTTGGCATCTTCCACCGCTTTTCTCTGTGCCTCACTAGTTGGTGTTGTTCCAACGCTTGCCGTCGGGATTCCATCCTCCACCAGACTCCATAGTCATTGACCAGAAATCATAGTAGCCATCAAATCTCGGAATCGCCGGCTGCACAAACTTCTCGGATGATGTCGACATCTCTCTGTTTTCTTTTTATCTCTTTAAATCACTCTCTCACACAACTACTCTCTTTCACAATGCTCTGATACCAAATGTGAAAAGTAAACTGAAAGTGATAATCCATTGAATAAGAAGACTTGGCTATAAATAGCCTTACAACAATGAAAGAGAAACAACTGAAACAGCGAGGAAATAGGAACTACACAACTGACTCAACTCCACTAATGTCCTAAACAATCGGACTTACTTGACCAAAGACACGATTACACGAAACAGAACACGAAACAGAACAAGAGACCTATTCAACCAACTCCAACCACTAACACTGACCCTTCTTAGGGTTTTGTTTCAGTCTCATCATCTCTTCAAAGCTCTCTTTCTCTTCGAGTTTTACTGTCACCTTTCAGTCAAAAAGAGCGTTTGCTTTGCTCTAAGTCCCTTCTTCGATTACAACAAAGAATGGTTTGTTTCTCGTTCTGCTTCTTCTTTCTCTTGCTATCAGCTGGAGAGATATCATCGCAGTTGGGTTCTGGTCCACACATTACCGATGTTAACATACTATTATCTCCGAAGAACCCTGTTGAGTATCGCATTCAAGGAAGTGATGGCTGCTTCAAATGGTACCTATACCCTAAAACAAATTGTGATTAGGATGAGCTTGATTTAGGAATGATTGCTTTTTTTCTTAACTGAGTTTTTCTCTACAGTGAGGCCATGTATGCTGAACCTCATTCAACAGTCTATGTCATTATGGGAGCCACATTGACTTACATCAATAACAATCAGGATTCAAAAGATGTGAGATTAATTAATATATATTATTATTTCCTCTCTTTGAGAACCTTTTTTGTCTGCCCTTCCATTTGTTGCTACTTGCAAGTTCAACAACTTCTTCTTTCTATGGCAGGTTATGGTCTGTGAAAAATTGCAGTGCAGTGCAGGTTCTGCTCTTGATCATTCTGTAATAAGCCAACACTCAGATCTTCTCCCGCAAGGTTCTGAAAGTACTCTCAACAATGCTGTACCCTTACAGGTTACAACTTTTACAGGATATTCTCTATAACTTGATGTCGTATAGGTACCCATACATCTGTTATGATATCTGCAATTGGATATATTATGTCAGGTTTCATTAGAGGCCCATATCGTTCCTCAAAACCCGGTCATTCACACTGGAAATTTGTTAAATTTTAGCATAGCAGGTAAAATGTGAAATAGAATCTACAGAACAAAATGGATTTGGTCAATGTGTTACATCAAAGACACTTGTAAGTATAGGGACGGAGCATCAAATATCTGGTCAATGGGTTACATCAAACAGAAATGTCCTATCCGTCAATGTCGCATCTGGCCAAGCTAAAGCGATCAGCCAAGGCTCCGCTCACGGTATTATGTTTTCATTGCTTTTCCTTGTGCATCAGCTGGATTTCTAAAGGACACTAAAGAGACATGCTTTCTCTTGCTCGCTAATCTTTGTCGCATCTGCACAGTTACATTTGAAGGTCATGGGTTGAAACTGTAAACAGAAGTCACAGTGCTGCTTGGAAACACCATCTGTCCTGCTAACTCCGGAGGGATGTCTGAATCTGAAACTGGGCCAGAAAAGGTTATCAAGTTTATTTATTTATTTGTATTTATCAAAGAATGTTTTAAGTAAATCTTATTATTAATGTGAGTTTTCCTTGGAAATATTTCTTACAGGTGGATTCACAGAGTGTTCTTGAAGTAGTTACAACCATTTTAGGATGTGTTTTCGTATTAGTCTCTATGGTAGCTATTGCCTTTGTACTTGGCCTCAAGATTGACCAAGCTAAATTGGAGCGAAAACTTGAACAAGCAAAGCAAAGGAATCTCAAGAACTCTTTTTAGACATATGTTTTACCACTTCTTGGCACTTTTAAGATAACGTTCAATCATTTACGAGTTTGTTTTCTCTCACCTTTTAGACGTATCTGTGAATATCTCTCTTGTATCTCTGTCAGTTCCATCAATCTATTTTGCTAAAAGTTTGAAGATTGTCACTGTAAAAGCCAATTCCATAAGAAGGTTTTAGGTAAATCTTATGTTTAATATGTGTTTTACTTGGAAATATATGTTGCAGGTGGATTCACAGAGTTTTCTTGAACTAGTTACAAGTGTTTTCGTAGGTTTCTCTCTGGTGGGTATCGGCTTAGTACTTGGCTTCAAGATGGACCAAGCTGAATTGGAGGAAACACTTGAAAAAGCAAGGCAAAGGAATCTCAAGAAATATTCTTAGAGGAATATCAGTTTTATGTTTTACCACGCTTCTTGGCATTTTTAAGATAACGATACAATCATTTACAAGTTTGTTGTCTCTCACCTTTTAGACGTATCTATGAATATCTCTCTTGTATCTCCATCAATCTATTTTGCTCGTTTAGCAACGCTTGAAGATTGTCATGTGTAAAAGCAGATATAATCGGTGTTTTTTTTGTTTGTTTTTACCTCTTGTTTAATGGCAATACTTCTCTGTTGCATAGCAATCGCTTCTGGACCAAGCGAAGTCTCACTAGTCAGTTCATAAAAATCAGAGTTACGTTCATCGGCTTGAGGCTCCTCTTACACATACTAGGGATGTCAATCGGGTGGGCCCTGCCTAGGCCAAAAACCGATGACATCTGCTTTTACAGTGAAAATCTTCAAGCGTTGCTAAACGAGCAAAATAGATTTGATGGAATTGACGGAGATACAAGTGAGTTATTCACAGATACAAGCGATTGATATGTCATTTACCAATACTTCTTTGTTATTGCATAGCAATCGCTTCTGGACCAAGCAAAGCCTCGCTGTTCATACACAAACCAGAGTTATGTTCTACAGTTTGAGGTTGTAAGAAAATAAACGATTTGATTGTCAAAACTGCAAAAGGATTATACCTTTTTTGTTATCTTGACTTGGTTCGTTGAGTTTAGTCTGCACCTTGTTGATTAACATACTACGTAGTGGTCAACTGGTCATGAAATGCCTTTTTGTCTTTTAATGAGCTCTGTAGAGCATACAAGTGGGGACTATTGAAGATGAGAAGGTCCAATTCAAATAATGGGCCTAAATTCAGGCCCATGTACTTATATTCAGGGACGCACGACGGGAACAATGATCGCCGTTTCTTGGAATCCCTGTGCGATTACCTCACTCTCCGATTATAATAAACCCTAGCCGCGTCTTCTGGACAATTTCAATTTCAATTTCAATACAATCCAGAGGAAAAATATCACTTTTTTTCCTTCTGGGTTGAGGGAAAGAAGATGAAACCTTCTCAGAAGAGGGAACGCAAACACAAAAGACAAGATGCTTCATCGGCGGAAAACGCCGGCGGCGAAGTTAAAGAAGAAGCATCTTTACCTCAATCCCCTGAGCCAGTTTCAGCTTCCGAAGCCAACAACCCATCTCCCTCGCGACGCAACCGTGGGAGAGGGAAAAAGCGTAGACTGAACAATCAATCAGAAGACAATAACCAGAGGACGTCGTCTCCGGAGCGTAGAGCTCGTCACCATCACTCTGATCAGAAGAATGGTGATTGTAGCAATGGTATGGTTGTTTCAACAACTACTGATTCGATTCCTTCTGCTCCGAGTTGGGAGACTGTTGTTAAAGTTGTGCCTTCAATGGATGCTGTGGTTAAGGTCTTTTGTGTCCACACTGAGCCTAATTTCTCGTTGCCATGGCAAAGGAAACGACAGTATAGTTCTGGTAGTAGTGGTTTTATTATTGGAGGAAGAAGAGTTTTGACTAATGCACATTCCGTTGAGCATCATACTCAAGTTAAACTCAAGAAGCGTGGCTCTGATACTAAGTACTTGGCGACAGTATTGGCCATTGGAACTGAATGCGACATTGGTATGCATCTAGTCTCTAGTTTAAAAACATCTATTTTTTGTAGTTTGAGTCGCCATGTGAGTTTTGAGTAGTCAGAATAGATATTTAATGTAACAGTATCTCTATTTGTTATTAGTAGTCCTACCTACTTTTAGTGTAATTTGTGTTGCAATGGAAGGTTTTGAAGTAGTCTGTAATGATTGTGTACTATTCTTTGTCTCCTTAGTTATATACTCCTCTTTAGAAAAGTTTTTTGTTTTCTATGCAAATTTTAGATTAGTTTAGTATTTTATATTATGCAGTATTGTTTCTGATTGGTTGAACTCTTTAAAAGTAAAGACTTCTTAATCTGCGTGCTTTAGTTAAAACATCCATCCTATATTATGCAGTATTGTTTCTGATTGGTTGAACTGCGTGCTTTAGTTAAAACATCCTATATTGACAAATCACAAGTGTGAATTATGAAATTGACTGTTATTGTCTATGAGCTGATGATGTTATACACTGGGATTACAGCTTTGTTGACGGTTACGGATGATGAGTTTTGGGAAGGAGTATCTCCTGTGGAGTTTGGAGATTTACCAGCTTTGCAAGATGCTGTAACTGTTGTTGGTTACCCAATTGGTGGTGACACAATCTCTGTCACAAGTGGCGTTGTTTCACGTATGGAGATATTGTCTTATGTACATGGATCGACTGAGCTTTTGGGACTACAGGTTAGACGCCACATTTCAGAGGTCTTTTTTGTTTGTTGCAATGGTAGTTTTGGGCGCTTACGAATAGTGTCTTCTGTTTTTGTTTTTTCAGATAGACGCAGCTATAAATTCTGGGAATTCTGGTGGTCCAGCATTTAACGACAAAGGAAAATGTGTCGGCATTGCGTTTCAATCTCTAAAACATGAGGATGCCGAGAATATTGGTTATGTCATTCCCACACCAGTTATTGTACATTTCATCCAAGATTATGAGAAGCATGACAAATACACAGGTAAGTCTCACCAATGATTCTGTTGTTTGTTATCTCTACATGTACTATTTTCTCATACTTGTACTGTTTTAGGTTTTCCTGTTCTTGGAATTGAGTGGCAAAAGATGGAAAACCCTGATTTGCGTAAGTCAATGGGTATGGAATCTCATCAAAAGGGAGTGCGGATAAGAAGAATTGAGCCAACCGCCCCAGAATCACAGGTTTTGAAGCCATCCGATATTATCCTTAGCTTTGATGGGGTTAATATTGCTAATGACGGAACTGGTAATAATTCTTACAGATAGTTTACATATTCGAGCTTATTTCGGGTTAAGTCTAGACATTCCCTGGCTATAACGTTTCTGTTTTTGTTTTGGGGTTTTTCAGTTCCATTTAGGCATGGAGAACGAATTGGCTTTAGCTACCTTATATCTCAAAAGTACACTGGAGATTCTGCTCTTGTGAAGGTTCTACGTAACAAAGAAATACTTGAGTTCAACATAAAACTTGCAATCCACAAGAGACTAATCCCTGCACACATAAGCGGCAAACCTCCTTCTTACTTCATCGTTGCTGGCTTTGTATTTACAACTGTCTCTGTTCCATATCTTCGCTCTGAGGTCCTTTACTCTCTCTTCCTTACTTTCTCACTTTCTCTGATGCATCTATTCTCTGTTTATATAACTATGTCCCAATAATATGTTTTGCAGTATGGAAAAGAATATGAATTTGACGCACCTGTCAAGCTATTGGAGAAGCATCTTCATGCAATGGCTCAATCCGTGGACGAGCAGCTTGTTGTAGTTTCGCAGGTTAGTTTCTCCTGTTTTATACCGTTGTAACTTTTCTTCCCTATGTCGAAGCCTCAACACCCATATTCCTTCTTGCAGGTTCTTGTATCTGACATTAACATTGGTTACGAAGAGATTGTCAACACCCAGGTTTGTGAAATTTCATTATCATTTGTCACGCTGTTGATGTGTCTGTCACTCTAAATGTTTAACCGCTGTGTAGGTTGTCGCCTTTAATGGCAAACCTGTGAAAAACTTGAAAGGTTTAGCTGAGATGGTGGAGAATTGTGAGGATGAATACATGAAGTTTAATCTAGATTATGATCAGGTATATTATTTTTCTATCTCCCTAACTTTTAGGCAAACTTGTAACACAACTTCTAAAATTCTTTGTTGATATTACAGATTGTTGTTTTGAGCACTAAGACAGCAAAGGAAGCAACTTTAGATATTCTGACCACACATTGCATACCTTCTGCTATGTCTGATGATCTCAAGGCTGAAGAAAGAAACTGAGACAAAAGGAGGCACATCCATAAACAGGAGAGGAAGAGAGATTTTGGTCCATTGCAGGATACAGAAGCAAATACAGTCATAGAAAGACAGAGAAGCTCTTATTTTTCTTGTTCTGTTTGTTTTTTGTATTTGGAAAAATATGCAGGAAGAAAAACGTTGGTTTTCTCTATTATATTCTTCAGTCTGAACTTGGCAGAAGAATCATATATTCCCCAATAGAAATGGATGAGATATGATCATATACATTTTTTTAAGGTGAACAATCCTCTCCAAGATACAAGTGAATTATCATAGCTTCTTCTTGTCCCAAAATATTTCACTTATACGGTCATATCTGTTCTTATACGTCCCAAGTAGAACGACGTTGTTTCTCTAAGACCTTTTAAAGCAAGCCGTCACAGAAATTCTCTTCAACTGTAAACTTGCTCCAAGATTTGTCATTACTTGCGGTCCAAACAACTATCTGAGGCATGGTTTGGAACATGAATATGTACATTCCCACAAACCCTAGACATCCTCGTATTGCAAAGCATGTAGAATGCTTTGGATGTAAACCAATGAACCACAACTTCTGAGGATAGCAAAACTAGTTATAAGATTCAAGCTCCCAAATAACAAATTTCTTGTTTTATTCATATGTTTAGGTCATCCAGGATCTTGAATAAAGGTAACTAGAAAAATAAATATTCAGATGTAGTTCGTCAATCATAATTGGAGTTTTCAGACAATTAAATGTTCCAAAAAACTCATAATATCTACTCACCAAAAAAACGCATTTGCGAGAGCTCGTATGTGTTAGTCAAGTTTAATCCAATTAACATATTTAAAATTTTTAACGTAGTAAATTTTAATAACTTCAACTATATTTCGTGCAATATATTGAAGTACTTTAGAGGGGTTATAGTCACCAGTTATTTTTATATTGCTATAATTTCTTTTTCATCTTGATAGGAACCTTTTTTTTTTCGCATTTAGTAATCTACTTCTTTCCTTCTAACAAGACGATACATGATAAAAAAACACATACCTATACTAATTGAAACAAAATACTTAAACTGAGTTAATTGCACTTCTAAACGGATATAATATAAATGAAAAGTTTGAATCAAAAACATGACATACCAGATTTAATCAAAGTGGGTCAACCACAATCAGTAGCACCACTAATAGAGGAGCACCACTATTAATAGTGTAGGTACCTAGGCTGCATGGAATCGGAATCGGGTACGTGGAAGCGGAAGCGTTTGGAAACGTGGGAGCGACTTTTTAAAAAAATTTAGGAAGTGGGTACAAGTTGGAAGCGTGTACGTGTCAAATATATATATATATATATACACATATATATCATAAATTACCAAACATAACATCATTATTATAAAAGACTAGATAAGGGCCTGCACGATGTGCGGGTTTAAAAATTGTTGAAGAAAATAAATCTTAAATTTTAAACAAATTTTGAAAAATATAAAAAGAAATTTTATTTCCTAAATTAAATATATAAATAATTTAATTACAGAAAAACTCATTTTTTATCTACCTTCATACACTTTTTTATATTTATATATTTTTAATATATTATAATAATTATTACAATAATTTTAAACTAAATTATTATATCCCACCAAAATTTTTGCCAAATACCATCATTACGAATATTATTATTATCAAATTTTAAAAACGTTACACAACTTATTCACAAAATATTTTACATGCAAAAAGTTCATCAAAACAACATCTAATTAGTAAGCATGTACAATTTTACTCTATTTTTTACCATTAAAAATATGTTCTTACACCCCAAATTATTTTATTGTTATTATATGCTATTTATCACCATCTATAAAATATTATCTGAACAAATTAAACAAATTTATGTTGCTTTACTTTCATTTTGGCATAATTATAAAACTAATAATTACTAAAATTGTTTGGTGATATAATTTCTTTAACCATTAATTTTTTTTTTTGCTCCAAAGATATTCTGGATGAACAAATGGTGAAAATTATCTACTCTGTTACAATGATTTTATGACCACCTAATAAAAGTTGAGAAATTGAGAAAAAAGTTAATATAAAATAATAAAAATAAAAAATTGAAAATGATAATCACGATGATATATATAAATCTTAGATAATTCAAATATACAAAATAGAAACTTTATAAACAATCCAAAACATCATATATGTAATAATCACGTTAACGATCGACGACCTATTACTCCTCAGAAGTATCGCATTGTACCAAAACTTATTAAAACTATGACATTGTCTCAAATATTCTCGAATCGTAAATTCCCTACATATTTCTATCTGAATCAAAAGTTGTTATATATTTCTCCATATATTTGGGTTTAAACGATTTACGAACCAAATCTGATAGAAAACCACATAAATCCGGTTCAAAACCAATTTTAAAACGGTTTACCATTCCAACTTCCCATTTGAAAATCGTTTCTCAATTACTCGGTCAAGCAGCTTTTGTTCCAGTACCAGAATCATCAACATTATTCAGAAGAGAAAACTATAAATCTTAACCAAAAATATTAATAACTGACTAATCTTGCAAACTTATGAAGCTACTAACAGTAGAATAACTTTCGAAACCTCCATTAGTGTCTCCAGCCTCGATTAAATTAGCGGGATTTATATACTTTGATTCCATTTCATTCCATCTGGTAGCTTCTATTGAAGAATCTGCACGAATCAAAAATATAATGTTATTTTCATAATTAGGTGTCCTATTACGTTCCAATAATAATAATTCTTTTAACATAATTTTTGTTATTTTTCTTAAATTTGTTATTCACTATTTATTGATTAATAATAATATGCATGCTTAATGAATTATGTTTTTGTTTATACATGTCAAAATCTAATTAAGAAAAACATATAATATAATTAGCTTTCAATGGAAAATATATTAGTTTTGTTAATTTTCTTTTTTGATTTAAGAATTTTCTTTAAAATATAAACATGTAAATTTTATGGAAATTTAAATTTATTTTCTTAATTAGCTGTTTACATGTAAATTTTATGTAAATTTAAATTTATTTTCTTAATTAGCTGTTTGGAATGATAATAATTTATTGACACGTGTCAATATCTTATCAGTATATTTGACACGTGTCACGATCTGGTGAGTTACTAACTTTAAGAACCAAGGTTTATATAATAAGATTATATTGCAATCATGATTTTGAACAAAAAAAATATATATTACAATCATGAAAAATAAATATTAAAACCTAGACCTTAGCCGTTATATAACTTTGTAATCGGCTAGTATAGTAGTTATTGTAGTAGTGTAGTGGCAAGTAAGTATTTTAAGTAGTGTAAGTCTACGGTTCGAATCCTACAAAACACAAAACAAATTTTTTGTTTCGTTCTCTGCACTTTTTCCGTGTTTTTTCCAATCATTACCAAGTCCAGCAATGCTTCCTAACTACTTTTCCCACGCTTCCACTCGGAACCTTACGGTTCCACCATGATTCTAAAAAACTCTTTTTAGGAATCACAATTCCAAGCAGATTTCGAGCGATTCCGCTCCCGTTTCTGATTCCGGAGCGAGAATCAACACCTTTCCAACGATTCCGTGCAGCATAGGTAGGTATGTCTCACAACTTCAAACCTTTTCACATAATATTCTTAATTAATTAATAATATTAGTTTTTTTCTTACTTTTTAAAAGGGAAAAATCGAAAATATTAGTTTTAAAAAAGTATTAGATTAACTATGTTTTTATTGTAAATATTTATTGATATCAATGAATACTCCCTAACTAAAAGTTTTGGTAAACCGAATACGAGTCCACTAACAACATGTGTAGTTTAATTGGAATCATATTAAAAATTTATGTGACTTCTATGAAAAAGGCTGGTACTAACTGAAGAATTGTTGTACTAAAATTGTTGATTCATTCAATGTTTTGTATCTTATACTATTTAAAGATAGATTTTTGTTTATCCTAAAAGATTTGATAATACGAGTATGAATTCATTAATAAGTATGGTATTTTATTTTATATTAACACTAATTATAAAATTAATCAATATGATCATATATATTTTGAGGTGGTTTTAATGAGAAATAAATTTGTAATTTAATTTGTTGAAAAATTTAGGTCTGGAGGGGACTAAGTATTTGATTTATAGTCGTGCTTAATTATTTTTCTAAAAGATGTTGATTTGTAATTGTTGGTTTTTCTTTCTTTTATCTATTATTATATAAGTTCATATCAAACTTAATCCACACTACAAGAAAACAGGCAATTTACGACTACGATTGGCGACTAAACTCGTAGTCGCCAAATTTAGTGACTATATACCGATTGTTTAACTACTACTTTACAACTGCTAAAACTTAGTCGTAAATTAGTCGTTTTTTACCGACTGAAATGAATAGTTGGTTCAGTAGTCGTTAATTAGCGACTATTTTACGACTGAAAGACAAGAAAGTAATTTTGTCAGCAAACAGTAGCTAACTTGGCGACTACATGGTGACTACTGCGGCGAGTCGTTAATTTGGCTACTAACATACGACTAAATTAGTTAGTCGGATATTTGGCGACTACTAAGCGACTATTGAGGTGAGTCGCAAACATGTCGGCCTAAGCAACGTTAGGACTAGTCGAGTGCAACCTAAATGGATCGTGGGTGACCTGTGAAAAGTAATGGTTGCTCAGTGGGAGACTGAAGAAGCACAAGAAAGGAGTCGAATCTATTCCAAAGCTCGCATGTCAGACCGTAATGGTCTCGGTCCTCACATGCACTTATCTGGGCCAACATCTTATCAACAAGTCAAACAAGGCTTGGTGAGTAACTTTGTTTTTTTCTTACACCTTTGCAACTTAAACTTATATCTTAACCCTTTTCTTTGTTTTTGTAACATTCCGGGAAGAAAAACTTGGGAGACCAGTGAGTCTCGGTGAGGTTTTCAAAGAAACTCATATAAAGCCAGATGGTACATATGTGGATCGCAAGGCTGAGAAGATCTTTACAACTTATGAGAAAAACTTACAAGCTAAGCTATCGAGATTGAGTCGATCCTTCACAAGTTCGGAGCTCACAGCAGAAGATTATACTGCCATCTTTCTTCGGTAAAGTTACATTTCTCACAATCTATATTTAAAGAATCTTTAACATTCATATTCTCTATTTACAGTTTCACCTTTTTTTCTCAATCCACCGAGAAGGATTCACGAGGTAATATTTTTGGGCTCGGTAGCCTCAAGGATCATCTTCAGGGTCTTCTCAATGGCAGCAGCTATCATCAACAAGGACAGTCATCATCGTTTGTAGCATTGCAAGAGCAAATGAAGGAAGCTCAAAGGATCATTGAAGAACAAGTTGCTTATGCGACAAAACGTGATGCTGAGTTTGCTGCTCGTGAAGCGAACATTCCAAAGTTGTGGCTGAGCAAGAAGAAGATAGATCGCTTGGAAAAGTTCATGCAGAAACTTGATCCGGCCTTTCTCAAGTTCCATGAGTCTGAATCAAGTGATGCACCCATCGACCCTCCTACATAAAGTGCATCTCCTCCTTAGGTTAATTCTTAGGCTACTTATCTCTCTCTATTTCTTACTCTAATGAACTTGACAATTTGGGATGATGTGTTCTTCCTTATCACTTAAGAGAATCATAGTGTTAGGTTCTCTCTTTTGGTTGTGACAAAATATGGTTCTCTCTTTTGTAATGGCTTATGTGGTGTACTAATTACAATTATGGTTAACTTTTGGTAATTAAAAATGCAAATTTTAAGGCTTTCTTTGATTATAAATTTGAGTTATAAGCAAAACAAAAATAAAAGATTCTGGTTTTTAATCCCTATAGTCTTCAAATAGTCATTAAATCTAGATTAACATAGTCGCAACACAGTCGTCAAATAGTCGTCTCGTAGTAGCCAAGTAGTCGCTACAGTTGACGACTATATCACAACTATTCTCAAACTAATCTCCTTCACATCGCATTAATCGTTAAACTGTCAGCAAATAGTCGTAAATGTTTACTGACTACTTTACGACTATCTGTACACAATGACTATTCACATTTTAATTAATCGTAACTTAGTCACAAAACAGTCGTAAACTTTTACGACTACCTTACGACTACTTTTACGACTACGTGGATTAGTCGTAACGTAGTCGCTATTTACCGACTAAATTACAACTGAATTTCCTACCGACTAACGTTTTACGACAACAGTGATTAGTCGTAACATAGTCGTAATTTATGAAATAGCGACTACGAAACGACTACAAATGCAGTCGTAAATTGCCTGTTTTCTTGTAGTGCCATTACAAACGGTAAGAATAAAATTGGACATACCTACAATGCAAGTCTAAAGCAGTATAAAAAATTAACATAAAAAATTCTTGTAAATAGACAGAGCCACTTCGTAAAAAAAATCATACCTCATTTTATGTAGTCCAATTTGTGGACTTCCAGCAGAGTGGATTTCCATTCCAGTAACGATAAGTTTTGACGGCTGCCTCCAGTTCATTCTTTCTTTGCATTTCTAAAAGAATGTTTAAGTAAATAAATCTTATGCTTTATATAAGTTTTACTTGGAAATATATCTTGCAGGTGAATATATATCCAAGCAAGTCACTCAACAGAGCTTTCTTGAAGTAGTTATGATCGTTGTAGGAAGTGTTTTCGTAGGTTTCTTTTCGTGGGTATCGTCTTACTAGTTGCCTTTAAGGCGGACCAAGCTGAATGGGAGGAATAAATTGAAGAAGCAAGGCAAAGGAATATCAATAAATATTGTTAGAGGAATTGGTTCTTCTCTGAATATCAGCAGTTTGACCACTTCTTGGCATTCTTAAGATAACATACAGCCATTAACAAGTTGTTGTCGCTCAACTTTTAGACGTATCTGTGAATGATTAATTAATTACAAACGGTAAAAATAAAATTGGACATACCCAAAGTGCAAGTCTAAAACAATATAATAAACATAATAAGACCAAGCGTAGTGTCGATAGCTCAACTGGTAAAGACTTTCTGACAAAGTTTAGAGGTCGCCGGTTCGAGGGACGACACTTGGGAGGGGACCATATAAAATGCTCTGGTCCCTGGCCTGAGGGGATGTACGGGCCTAGGCCCAGAACCTCTTAGTAATTAAAAAAAAAACAAATTCTTTTAAAGAGACATAGCCAATTCGTAAAAGAATCATACCTCCCTTTATAGTCCAATTTGGGGGATTCTAGCAGAGTGGAGACGACGACAATGATCCATTCCAGTGACGATAAGTTTTGACGACTGCCTCCGGTTCTCATTCAAGGAGAGAATTAGGGCAACAAAAGAGCTTTTTATTTTGTTATTGTTGTTACATGTTAAATTTTGTGATACCATAAATTGTTGATTTCTCCATAGATTCATTAATTGCTTCACATCTATACTAGTATTTTTACAACACTTTTGCTCAAAAAAATATTTTTGAAAACATTTACCATTGAATGTCATTAAATGCTTATATTAATATCCAAACAGGTTTAGTTAACTCTCTCTACTATCCTTATAACCAAAGAAAATTAAAATATTTTAAATATCTATATGTATATATATATAACTAGATTAGGACCGCCCAATGTGCAGGTTTAGAATTTTTGAAATAAAATTAAATTTTAACAAAGAATATAAATTAAATATTTGCAATAAGTAAAAACTATCTATAAAAATAAATAGATACACCAAGGTGTCCAATGTGATGTTTAATGTAAAAAGTGTGACTCTGCGTAGACTATTAATCATGTTTCTTTAAATGTCTTCGCTCGTGTGAAATTTGGAATTTATCTCTGACTCCGGTCTCGTCAAAAAGTTTTCCATATGAGTCGGTATACTCGAAATTTGGATTTTGTTTTCTGGAGGGGTGCCTCTCAACAGGGTGATCCTGATCATCTTCTTGAATTACCATGGATTTTATGGGCACTCTAAAAGGCCATAAATAAAAGAGTTTATCTAAGGTTTAGAGATCGAGGCGAATGATATAATTTATCATGCTTTGGGGGATAAGTTAGCCTGAAAAGAGGCGCTCTCTTTTACGGCGGTCATGTCAGCTCCATCTCCGTCTTTAGATGTCCAGGTTTCTTCACCTGGTTGTCAGATTGATAGTTTTTGGAAAGCAACCAATGTGCATTCAGGATTGGGCTGGTGGTGTTGCATTGGTGAGGAGCAAACCTTGTTGTTGGGGGCCAAGTGTCTAAGACGGAGCTCCTCCCCCTACATTCGGAGTTAGAAGTGTTGTTGTGGACCATGGAGTAGATACGTGCTGCAGAGATAGCTTGTCAACATTTCGAGACTGATTGTCCTGAGTTACTTACTATGGTGCAGTCCCCTAAAGATTGACCGTCCTTCTCCAACATGTTCGATGTGTTTAACTCATTGGAGTCCTTCCCACTATTCTCCATCTCTTGGATCTTGCATGCATCAAATACTAAGGCAGATTGTCTTGACCGTGCTTCGTGTTCTCTTATCTCTGAAATTTCTTTTGTAACTCTCTTCCCTCCGCCTTGGACAACTAACCGAGAAATTTACTTTTAATTTATTGTTTGGTTGAAAAAAAAGAGAGTAAATAGATACACTTTTAGTTAAAGAAAATAGTTGTAGATGAGTTGAAAATCAAAATAAAATTAAATTTAACAAAGAACAAATATTTAAATATTTTCATAAGGAAAAACAATGTAAAAAAGTAAAGAGATAAAGTTTTAGTTGTAGAAAAAAGTTGTTTGTTTTTGCTATAAGACTACTTATAATGGTGTAGTTTTGAGCTATTGAATAAAAAATTCAACAGTTGAAGCAATGCAATGGGGAGTTGAAAAAAAGAAAATGGATCATGTGGAGACAACACAATTGAATGTTACCCAAAAGAAGTTGGTTTGCTCGCCACATGGCACATTCTCAATGGTTTACTTTTTTAATTATAGAATAATATATATATATATGTGTTTTGTTTTTATTGGATGATGAGATTTCAGTTATTTTTTACCCAATCCAATTATTTGAGATCAATTATCTTATACAATAACAAAATTTTATTTTATTATTTTTATACCAAAATTTATCATTTTCATTCTGTATAAATTCTGTATAAGTAGAAACTTGTTTCATTTAATTTGGACACAAAAAAAAACTTATCCTTTCTACTATATTTTTGCTATCAGCCTTCATAAACTCTTGTTTATTGTTTTACCGGTTTTTTAATGGATCCTCATAATTTATATATTTTATAAAATAAAAACAAAATCTCAATTTATTTTATACATTATTTAATTTTTGCTTGTTTTAATTTTATTTGATATTAACTATGATTAATAATATGTGATCACAAAAAATAAACACAAATAAGGTGGAAAATATGAAATAAAATTGGTGGGGTAAGGTGTTGTAAGTTTATTAAACAAAACTATTGTAGAAGATAAAAATAATGTAGGTGTTGAATTATGATGTGGAAAAAAGAGAAAATGATGTGGAGTGTTAAAAAGAAAAAAGTGGGTGTTGTAATTTTGGAACCATCGTACATAGTCTAATACACTAATGTATATCCATTTACAAATCTACTATCTATATTACAACTAAAAGTGTATTTGTACACACAAATATATTTTACTGTTATATGTCTTTTCACTTTAACATTTTAATAGTCACAAAACGCATATGTTAGTTTTACATATTCCTATCTTATATATGTGTCCTTGCAAACTAAAGATTTTCGTATGACAAATGTTAGTGGTTCAAAAGTAAAATAAGATGGCAATATATCTAGATTAACATTTCGAACGTAAACATTTCCATCGCCAGGGGTAACCTAGAAATATTTTAAAAGGTTTTTTACTTTTTATGCGTGTTATATTATTAGAAATATTTTATAATATTTTATATTAGTTATATTAATTTTAACCTACAATGGAAATGAAGTATTCGTTCTTCAATTCAATTTTGTTTTCTAGCATATCTAACATATTTTAAAATACGAATATAAATTAATTTAGTTATTTTTGTATTAAAGTTGTCTTTCATTATGTTAGAATTGGCCCTTACATATACAAGGCAAAGTGTGACACTATACTTATAAATACATATTCCCAAGTCATCTTTTTATAAATCTTCATTTGTGTTGTCTATTTATTTTAATCATCATTTTTAACAAAGATTTATAGTCTTATGCTGCATTTGACAATTCATTATGATATAAACTTATATACCTTTGCAGTTTTTTATGATATAGCAAATTTTTCTTGAAAAATAATTATTTAATATAAATGATAAATTTATTTAACATAAAATGGACAATGTATGCAAAGCAGCTAAACATTTTTAATATATAGTTACCATATTTTATTATGTCATATTTAAACTCACACAACAAGTGGGATATTTTTATAGTTTAATAAAAAAAGTCAATGAATTTAAAGAAACTAAACATTTTTCATATATATATTTATCATATTTTATTATATCAATTTTAAAGCCATGCGACGCGTGGGATATTTTCTAGTTTATTACTATAAAATAATTGATGTATTTAAAGCAGCTAAACATTTTAATATAGATTTATCAAATTTTACTATATCATTTTTTAGAGTTTAATATATAAAGTCAAAGTATTTAAAGCAGCTAAAACTTTTTCATATATTTATCATATTTTACTATATATATATCTTAAAGCAACGTGACGAGTTGGTCCCATAGACACCTCAGTCTCGCAGGCCGTTTCACGCTCATCTCCTCGGTCATTGCCGGAATACTTGGTTTCTGGAGTTCTGCCTTCCTTTTGCCAAAAAAGGTCATTCGTCTCATAAACACATTATCTAGTGCATATTTTTGGCATGGGTCTCTCGACTCTGCTAAAGGTGCAAAGGTGGCGTGGGATTCTCTAACTCTACCAAAACAGGAAGGAGGGTTGGGTCTAAGAAATCTGTCTACATGGATCGATACTTGCGGGCTTAAACTGATTTGGTTGCTCTACTTTAGAGCCGGGTCTATATGGGTAGCCTGGATGAGAAACCATTATCTATCTCATTCAACCTTTTGGGCTCTAAACGTAAAGAACTATCGGTTCTCGTGGATGTTTAGGAGACTCTTGAAGCTGCGGTCGAAAGCACTCTCATTCCTTAGGATCAAAATTGGGAATGGTGATGATACTTTCTTCTGGTGGGATCCTTGGACACCGTTTGGTCCATTAATCCACTACTTTGGACCTTCAGGTCCGGCGCTCCTTGGGGTTCCTCTATGTTCAACTGTCAGGGAGTCTCTTTCTCCTTCAGGGTGGAATCTTTCACCAGCAAGATCGGAGAAACAACTTCTGCTTTACACTTTCCTCACTACCGTTAATATCTCTCAAGATAGTGACAAAGCAGTGTGGATGATCGAAGATGTGATCCAAAAATCTTTCTGTTCGCGGAATGTTTGGAATCAAATCAGGGACTCTAAACCTGTTGTTCCTTGGTTCAAGCTGGTTTGGCACAAGGCCAAAATTCCAAAGCATGCTTTCTCGGTATGGCTGTTTATCCTTAACCGAAACCCAACTCTAGACAGATTGGTGAGATGGGGTTACGATGTTGAAAAAATATGCCTTCTATGCGGTGATCAAGAGGAATCAAGGGATCATCTTTTCTTCCAATGTTCTTACTCGGCTTTCATATGGAGACGTATTGTTGAGTTATTAACGTCTATGGTTGCTCCTCTGCAATGGGACGCTGTTTTGATCTGGCTAAATTCAGTTTCAGTCAATAAAGACACCTCACTTGCCCTCCTTCAAGCTTGGCAAGCGTGTATCTATGAGGTATGGAGCGAGAGGAATCGAAGGTATCACCAAGGTCTCACTCTTCCACCTCTTTCTGTTTACCGCAAGGTCTTATATTCCTGTACAAACAGAGCTCACAGTCTGGTCCTTAGTAACCCAGATCGAGTTTCACTCCTTCGCTGTTGGGTAACTGACTTATGATCCTCATCAAGTTGGTTTCGAATTTGATAACTCATCTTCTTCTTCCTTCCACCCACTCCCTCTGTTTTCTTCTTTTTCCGTATTTTTTACTGTATTTCTGAACTTGTTTGGTTATCTGGGCTCCTTTGTAATCTCCTTTTATTAATTCAAGAAAACCCTTTAACAAAAAAAAACGTGACGAGTGGGATATGTTCTAGTGTTCCATATTTATGTAATTGCGCCCCTATATATTTTTTCTTTGTTTTAGGGGTTGCCGCATTATTTACCCCTGTACTATTTTCATTCTCAACTTCCCATACATGAACTTTACTACTCTTAATAAAACACCAAAATTAAGTCTGTTCTTAATAATACTACATATACTTACGTTTTTATATTAATTCCTACACCTCCAATCGAACCCGATAATTTTGTGGTCTAAACCCAGTTAACCATAAACCATGTTTACTGTACCGTGATCTGGTTTACCCATTTAATTATCCACGACCCGGAACAAAACGATGTCGTTTTGTTTTTCTTCTTCTTCCTAATAAATACATGACCAAACGACATCGTTAAGTCCATTAAACCCATTTCAGATACGATTCGAGAGTGAAGAGAAAATTAGGGTTCATCGAAAAATTGGGGTTTTCTGGTTTTATCGATTATAATGCCTATCTCAGAGCATGTTCAACAGAGTGATCCAGATAATCCTGAGTTCGAAGTTCCAGAGAGTGATGTCGATAGAGATAGTGACAGCGACGGAGATGACGAGAGTGACAACGACGGAGATTACGAGAGTGACCGCGACGGAGACGATGAGAGTGACAGCGACGGAGACAGCGACAATAACGAGAGTGACGGAGACGAAAATAGTGTGAATGAGGGAGACGACGAAATGGAGAAGGAGGGAGACAAGGAAACAGAGAAGGAGGGAACCGAGGAAATGGATATGAATCGAACCGAGGAGGGAGACAAGGAAATGGAGAAGGAGGGAGACAATGGGGCGAGCAAAAAAGAAAAGAAGGAGGTCCAAAGCTGAACCTGAAGAAGACATAATGGAAAGGTATGAATATGAGGTAGAGGAAGCTGTAGCAAATTGGATTGATGAGTTTCAGATTCGTCATGATTGCATCCCAGATACGTCAGATGAAGATGAGGATCCTGTGATTACTAGAGAAAGGAAAATTAGGTTGGGAACAGATGATAGGTTAGCTATTGGAAGAACATTCCTCACTGGCTTTGAGTTCAAAGAGGCTGTGTTACATCATGCATTGAGGAATAGAGCTAATCTTAAACAGACTAGGTGGGAGAAGGATAAATTGGAATTCAAGTGTGCTGCGCCTGGAAAGAAGAGTTGTTGTTGGAAAGTGTACTGCTCATACGATTCTCTTAGGCTATTGTGGGTTTTGAAGACTAAATGTACAGAACATAGCTGTACTCCTAATGGAAAATGCAAGCTACTTAAAAGGCCAGTGATTGCAAGGTTGTTTATGGACAAATTGAGGATGCAACCGAATTACATGCCTCTTGATATTCAAAGGCATATCAAGGAGCAATGGAAGATTAATAGTACTATTGGTCAATGTCAGACAGGAAGACTTGTAGCACTCAATTGGTTAAAGGCTGAATATGATCAGCAGTTTGCGCATCTAAGAGGTTATGTTTCTGAAATCTTAAGCTCAAATCCAGGATCAACTGCTATTGTGGATACCATTACTGATGGAGCTGGAAACCATGTCTTTAACCGCATATATGTATGTCTTGGGGCAATGAAGAATGCATTCTATTTCTGTAGGCCACTTATTGGGGTAGATGGAACCTTTTTGAAGCATGCAGTTAAGGGTTGTCTTTTTACTGCTATTGCTCATGATGCAAACAATCAGATTTATCCAGTGGCTTGGGCAACTGTTCAAACTGAGAATGGAGACAATTGGTTATGGTTTTTGAATCTGCTGAAGGCTGACTTGAATTTAAAAGATGGCACCGATTATATTGTCATATCAGATCGTTGCAAGGTAAGAGTTTTTTGTATGTGATGAGTTATGATTTCTGTATATATGATTTCTGTCAAAGCTAGGGCAAAGGCATTGGTTCCCATGATGGAAACAATCAGAAGACAAGCAATGGCACGCATCACGAAGAGGAAGGAGAAAATTAGTAAATGGAAGAAGACCTTATCTAAGTACGCTTCAGAGATTCTTGCAAAAGAGGAAGAAGATGCTCTGAAATGTGAAGTCACAAAAGGAACTCATGGCCAGTTTGAGGTTTGGGTGGATGGGAATTCACACTCTGTCAACTTGACTACTGAATTATGGGACTGCTCATGCTGTAAATGGCAAGTTACAGGGATTCCTTGTGAACATGCCTATGCAGCAATCATGGATATTGGTAAGAATGTTGAAGATTACGTAGTTCCAATGTTTACTACTCAAGTGTGGAAAGAACAATATGAAACAGGGCCTAAGCCAGTTAGAGGGCAGAAGTATTGGATGACCAATGACTATGTTTTAATAACTGCACCACCAGAACCAATTTTACCTGGGAGAAAGAAAGGGAAGAAGAAGACCTTTAATCGAATCAAAGGTGCACTAGAGTCACCAAAGAAGAAGAAGAAGTAAGAGAAAAGGTTCACCGAGATACTCAAACTAGGAAGGAAAGGAAGGACAATGCATTGCAAATCATGTGGTGAAGCAGGACATAATGCAGCTGGATGTAAAACATTCCCCAAGGAGAAGAAGGCTAGGAAGACTAAGAAGAAGATTAAAGAGAACTCAGCTGAGTGTTTGGCAATAACTTTATTTGCTGAGGTATGTTTCTATTTCATCTGTTTATACTTCATATGGAAAGTCTACTTGAGCTGTTTCTAAGTGGATTGTTTTGTGTTTTAGCATGCTGGATCATCATCTCAAGGACTTGTGGAGAAGAAGAGTAAGAAGGCTAAGAAAAGTAAGAAGAGAAAGAAGACTAGTCATGGACCAGAATCAATCAAACTCACACAAAGAAGCAGTCAGTGGGACTAGATTTAGGTGCAGGCTTGAAGAGTGATGCTTATTCAAATGCTGTTGTTTTGTTGATGTTCGAATGTTGTTTGTTGATGTCCGCATATTGTTTTTTGGTTTGGATGATGTTTGGTTGAAGTTTGGATGTTAGTTTTTCAGATTTCTGCATAATAGAACACAAATTCATTGTTTCATTGTTGGAACATAGAACACAGATTTCTGCATAACAGAACATAACATAACACAACTAGATTTTTCCAAATAGCCAGACACTTGCACCTCCAATTAAAACAGTAACAATAGCAACAGTCTTCAACGATGACTTCAGGTTCATCGTTTCTTCAATCCTCTCTACCATCTTTTCCTCAATCTTCTTAAACATTTCCTTTTGGAGGTCCAAATTATGAATCAGTTGCTTCCTCAAATCATTCACATCCTCTTCAATTCTCTTAAGCTTCTCTTGGACCATCAAAATTTCCTCCGCCAATGCTTCATCAACCCATTTGAAGAAATGCTCCTCATTCTTCCTCTAATTAACAAGAATTCCCATTAATACTCATATCAACAATTAAAGGGTTAGATTCAAACATCTACCTTCATTGCAATTGAGCATCTAAAGAATCTCCGGTTAGGATTTTCCTCTGTCTTAGATGTAAATGTGATGATCTCTCCTCCACACCAGCACACGCAACTCGTCGGAATAATAGGAGGATAAACTCGATTTCCAGAACGGTTTGAGCTAGATGAGTGGCTCATGATTTTAAAGCTTGATAAGAAGAACGACAAGAACCCTAAATTCCCAAATCGATTTAGAAGAAGAACGACAAAGTCGTGTATTTATTAGGAAGAAGAAGAAAAACAAAACGACATCGTTTTGTTCCGGGTCGTGGATAATTAAATGGGTAAACCAGATCACGGTACAGTAAACATGGTTTATGGTTAACTGGGTTTAGACCACAAAATTATCGGGTTCGATTGGAGGTGTAGGAATTAATATAAAAACATAAGTATATGTAGTATTATTAAGAACAGACTTAATTTTGGTGTTTTATTAAGAGTAGTAAAGTTCATGTATGGAAGTTGAGAATGAAAATAGTACAGGGGTAAATAATGCGGCAACCCTTGTTTTAGATAATTTTATTTTTTTAAAGATAAGAAACCTTAAACACAACCATGAACCATGGAGAAGAGCCAACCATTCAAAGAGATATGATTCTTCCTGATGATGTGCTCTTAAAGTGCTTAGCTTGCGTCTCAAGAATCCACTACCCAACTCTCTCCTTAGTCTGTAAGAGATTTCGCTATTTCATTGCTTCAACAGAGCTTTACCAAACTCGAACCCTCTTGGGCCGGACCGAGAGTTCTCTCTATGTGTGCTTGCGTTTCGATACCGATTCCCAACTATTATGTTGGTTCATTCTCTGCCAGAGACCAAATAGCTCCAGAAAAGTTTTGGTCCCGATTTCATCACCCAAACTTTACTCTATATCCCTTCCTGGTGTTGCAGTGGTTGGTCCTAGTATCTATGCCATTGGCGGAGGAATAAATAACAATGCTTCGTCTAGAGTTATGGACTTATGGTCATGGACTCTTGTTCTCACACATGGCGTGAGGCTCCAAGCATGTTGGTGGCCCGCATGTGCCCATCTGCTTGCACCTTCGATTGGAAAATATATGTAACTGGAGGTTGTGACAATATCGATTCAACGAACTGGATGGAGATTTTTGATACGAAGACCCAAACTTGGGAGTTCTTACAGATCCTTAGCGAGGAGATATGCGGAGGCTCTCTGTACCAAAGTGCAAAGTATGAAGGAACCCTCTATGTGAGGTCTGAGGCAAAAGATGTGATCTATAAGCTGCATAAAAGTAGATGGAGGTCGGCAGACTTATCCATGAATTTTAGATGGGGGTGGCGGTCACTATCTTATTGTGTGATAGAGAATGTGTTCTACTGTTTTGGTGGTGGTTGTGGGATCTGTTGGTATAATCCGGAAGAAAGATTATGGAAAACTTTGAAGGGTTTAGAAGGATTGCCTAGCTTGCCTCTTTGTAATGGCAAAGTTAAATTGGCTTATCACTGTGGAAAAATGGCGATTTTGTGGGTGGAGTATATGTCTGTTGATAAGGTCCAGAAATTGATTTGGTGTGCAGAAATTGCGATTGAAAAACGCCAGAATGGAGAAATTTGGGGGACGCTCGAGTGGTTTGACAATGTGTTCACATCAAATGAGCCAAACCCTTTAGTGCATGCTCTTACTAGTACAGTTTGTTGAATGACTCAATATTCATCCATGCATTAAAATATCATCTTGTTTTTATTTCCCCTTTTTAATCAAGGCATAAGAATCGTATGTTCGATCTTCGAATGAACTAATGAATTTGGTTTGTGTGTAATCTATATAACGAACAAAGGCACTGGGAGAGATTTTTATATATGTTTCTTTGTGATCAATTATTTAATTTTATGGCTTCAGAACTGAAACTGGAAAGTGCAAGTTTTTTCAATACTCGGTTTCATCCATTTGTCTTTTTTTTTTGGACCTTTGATCCGTAGACCGTAGTTAAGATCATTGAGACTTGGATGGAGTGAGAGCGCAAGTGAGATGATTACTCGAGCATATCCTTGTTTTCACAATCAATAAAGTTTCATTGCAGAAATTTATTCAATCCGGTGTAAATCACATTACTCATTGCAAATTAAAGCGTCCCAAAGAGACAACAAATTTTATTTAGTTAATGATTATTCCAACACTGTCTTTGTTTGAATCTTCTTGGAGCGGTCCAAATTTAAAATTCCAAAACATGTACGTACTAAAATGATTTTGGAAATCAAAAGGATGATTAGTGCTGATATGAAATCACCAATGACGTCAAAGTTTATAGAACTTTTATATTCCTTTTGATCATTTAAGAATTTTTTTATATACAAATATGAAATATTACATACAAATGATGAATGAAGACTACAATTTTGTATTTGTGCACTTTGCTTTCTTTATTTGACTAATCAAAAACTCTAGAACACTGTCAGTAATGGCGAGGCGGTGATCGTTGTTTTATCTTCCACTCCACTCCCCTATAAAATCCCACTCGGATCTGCTTTCTCAATTCACCAAAACACATATTTTTCTTAAATCGTCTAAAGTTTTGATTCATCATCAATGGCAGAGGAAGCTTGCGGAGTGAGGAGGATAAAGCTTGGGAGCCAAGGCCTTGAGGTTTCGGCTCAGGGACTCGGCTGCATGGGTCTCTCCGCCTTCTACGGTGCTCCAACACCTGAGACTAACGCCGTTGCTCTCCTCCGTCACGCTATTAACGCCGGCGTCACATTCCTTGATACCTCTGACATCTACGGGCCCGAGACAAACGAGCTGCTCGTTTAGGAATTAGGGTTAATGATATTAATCACAAGCTTTGTTTTTTTTTTTTTTCCTTTTCTTATGGTGGCAGGCTTTGAAAGATGGGTTGAGGGAGAAAGTGGAGTTAGCAACAAAATTTGGGATCACTACTTCTGAAGATAGGAAATTTGGTTTCAGGGGTGATCCAGAGTATGTCAGATTTGCTTGTGAAGCAAGTTTGAAGCGTCTTGGGGTTGCCTCTCTATTGATCTTTATTACCAGCATCGAATTGATACAACTCTTCCCATCGAAGTCACGGTATGGCTTCTTGTTTTCGATATCTAATCTAACTTGCGTACAAGGCTACTTATGTATCTCATAGAACACCAAAAATTCCATAATGCTCTGTTTTTTGTTCTGTTTTTGGTTTCTTTATAATTTGGTTTGCTCTATGTTGCTGTTGAACTTATGGTTTGGGTGAAGATGGGAGCACTGAAGAAGCTAGTCGAAGAAGGTAAGATAAAGTATATTGGTTTGCATGAAGCTTCAGCTTCAACTATCAGAAGAGCGCATGCTGTTCATCCGCTAACCGCTGTGCAGATAGAATGGTCTTTATAGTCGAGAGACGTGGAGAAAGACATCATTCCTACATGCAGGTGTGAGGCAACAGAATCAGTCAGAATTACTTTCCCTCTTCGTTTACATGCTTAGTCCTATAACCCCTCTCCTTTGATTCCTATAGGGAACTAGGGATTGGAATTGTAGCTTATAGCCCTCTGGGAAGAGGCTTCTTTGCATCCGGACCCAAGCTTGTTGAGAATTTGGACCAAGATGACTATCGAAAGGCAAGTACTTGATTGATTCAGTTCTCTGTTCCAGGATGACTATCGAAAGGCAAGCCCTCTAGGATGGTCTTTTTGTACTCTCCAGTCCACTGGCCTACATGAACAAATATGGACCAAGTAGAGTCGTAAACGTGGAGACTATTTCCACTGTGACGACGAAGGCGTGCACTTACAGCTTCAGACCACACACACACATGAGACGTTAAGAAGATCACGCGGCTATAAGCAATCGTATTCGTAGTTAACGATAGGCCTGGGCACTAATACCCGTTACCCGTACTCGACCCGTTACTCGGCTCGTACTCATCCAAAAAAAGGTACCCGCAGCTTTAGGATCGAGTAAAGGGTATTATAATTAAATTACCCGTGAGTAAGGGACGAGTATAGGGTATTAGTTTAGTTTTCAATACCCGTCCCATTATTCGGCCCTTTACCTGTCCCGTTAATATTTTGTATTATTATTATTATTATTTATTATTAATTTATAGAGTTAGAGTTAAAACCTAAGTTCAACTTAGCCTAACTGAATTAATATATTATTTTTATTTTCAAAATTCGTAATTTTATAATTTTTGGAACTATATATTGCATAAATTTATGAATTTTTCATTTTTGGATTTCAAAAGATAAAATTATTATTGCGATTATTAACATTTTTTAATCGGGTATTCGTTTTCCGGGTAATAATAAAGGGTCGGGACGAGTAAAGGGTCAACTATTTTTTACCGGGTACCCGTTTCTCCGGGTACCCGTTATTTAAGGGCCGAGTATGAGTAAATTTTTTCTGTTACCCGTTAGGGTCGGGATGAGTAAAGGATCGGAGAAAATTCAAGGGTACCCGTTCCGTGCCCAGCACTAGTTAACGAGAATGATGTCGGTCCAAAGTCCCGTGACTCCTTTTTATGACACGTGTGCTTAGATATAGTCAGTGCCACTCTGCACGTTTTTTTTGGTACATTACCACGATCCACATTAACTTTCTAATTACACTTAAAAAAACTATTAAGGGAATTAATAATAGTTAAAATTATACTGTATATTACAATAACAGTTTTTTAAAATTTTTTTTTTCGGCCATTTTTTTCTTGGGTCAATTTGTGGTATAACCAAAATCACTAATATAATTAAGAATATAGCAGTATATTTGAAAGAATTAAAAAACTAACATAGAGGGTAGGAGAAATTACTATTTTAATGTTCTTTTATAAAAAATAAAAATTTCACCCCATCATATTCTTTTGGATCATTTATACTATTTATAAAATGATTCAAAATTTCAAATCTATCTTAAAAAATTGAAGATTTTTTTTCTGCATAAAATGTAATTTGAAATTTTTAAATCAGATATAAAAAAATTATAATAGCAAATAGTGTTTGTAGTTAGATACAAACTATACTATATAGAACATATATAAATAGAATAGTATACTATACTATTTTTTTGGAAACATAAATTAATCAAAAATAAAACAAAATAAAAAATGTTTATAACTACAATATTTTCTTATCTAAATAGAACACACAAAATGGGATATGATAAACAACATAAAAATATATAAAACAAGTTGTTTCAAAAGAATTATACAACATATAAAACCTAAATAGAACACATAAATAATGGAATAGTATAAAATGAAATGAAATATATGAAACAAGTTGTTTACTAAGAAAGATAAGACATATGAAAATAACATATATATTGAGTTCAATAGTTTCCTAAAAAAAACACTATACCCTAAGGGATACAACATAGAGAACCCAAACAATCGAGTCAAACACATATCGAGTTAAACACTAACCATTGTCTAGTTAAACACTAACCATTGTCGAGTTAAACAAATGTTGAATTAAAAATGCTATACCCTAAGGGCATCTTTATAGGGGGAACTATTTTGGGTGTTCTTAGAGTAAATATATTATGAAAATAATGTAAGATCAGTAGTTAAGATCTTTTGTTAAAAAGTTAGTTATTGGGAGAACATGTTTAAGATCATAAGATTTAATAATATAATAATGTTAAACATATTACAATTATAAAAACTTATAAAATAATATTTAAATTGCAAACTTATAAAACTTTTACTAAAATTCAGAATACAATACTAAAATTTTATGAAACAAAAAAACATTACAAAAAGAAAAAAAAAAACAAACATATTACTTAATTAAAGCACACAAACATTTTATTTAATTAATATATAGTTTAATGTCCAAATTTATTATATATATTTTCAATCAAATCCTCTTTTAATTTGTGAAAAATTGTTTACAAAAAATAATATCCATTCACAGCTTGCCACATCAGCTTAGAACTGAGCCAAGAACAGTTCTACATTAAGAACTGATCTTGGTGTTCTTATGCCACTATTCATTATTTTTCTATTTTTTTGGGCTAAGAACACACTTGGTGTTATGCCTATAAAGATGGCCTAAGGGATACAACATAGAGAACCCAACAAAATAATTTAAACGCACAACGACTAAGAAATTTATATCCTAAGAGATACAATAAAAGCAACTCAAACGACCAAACTAATCGCATACTGAGTATTTTACGTTATCCTAAGTGGTAATAATTATGAAAAAATTTGGAACAAAATAAAGATTATAATCTAAGAAATACAACTTAAGAGAATTTATAAAATGTTCATTTGAGTAATAGCATTTTTTCAAGCCCAAAACATATGTTTAAAAGAAGCCAAAATAAATTCAAAATTTGTAATTTTTTTTTAAATAGAATAGAATATAATATTTGTTTTGTTCTATATAATAAGAGACTTCATCATAATCAAATTAGTTTGTTTAAAAAAACACTAATCATAGTATAAACAAAAAAATATCTTTGTTTTTAAATGAAATTACATAGTTTAAATAATTCATATGAAAACTTTAGTATATATATATATATATTAAATTAAATGGAGATGAAAAATAAAAGAAAAGAAATAATGAAAAAGAAGAAGAAGAAAATAAAAGGACAAAACTGTCATTAATACATATAATATAAGGAATATTGTAGTTTGATGGTTAGAGTGGTTAGACATTAAATTATAGTTTTTTTGTTGGTTATACATTGCAATTCCTCTTTTTTCTTTCATTTAAAAGCCCAATTAAAATAGGCATAATACATACAAAGCATGATACAAGCTAAACTAAGCCCAATTTTAAATTAATCCAAACACATAAACAAAAGCTAGAAATAAAAGTGAATAACCCCATAAGGGGCATAGACACGTGTTCTTCCCTTAACCACGTATCTTGTTACAAAGCGTCACCGTTAAGCTTTTGTTAACACGTGTGTTCTGGATTCTTCTTGCTTCTTCTCGCCGATGAGATCTGTACCAAATATTGAAGCTAAAAGCCGGCGTCGAATTCTTCATATTAGATGAAGCTTGTAGTCATGTATTTGAAACCATCTCTCCACAGATTCATCCGCTGCTTTTAGTTGAAACACCTGATTTCGACTTCATCCTATCTCCAAGCTAAAGCTCCGCCTGTAGACCATGAGGTCTTCTTCAAGCCTGATCGGCGATTAGCAGCGAAGAAATTACTTAGTCTTTAGAGGAAGAACACAGCCGATGGTTAGTCCAATCACAAGCATACGGGATTTGCTCTTAAAACCCTGTAGAAAGAAGACAAAACAACCTATATCCAATCTTAGCTTAAAACGAACCTAGCTAAGATGGAAGATAGTTAAATCCGCCTAAAGCGGAAAATAGATCCGATTCATATATATAGAAATCGGAATAGCCGAAAAAACAAAAAAAGCCGGAAGAAGATTCCGGTTATTAGGAAATTTCTTTATGTAAAGTTAAGTATTTACATTTTTTTTAGAAACAGTATTTAATTGTATAATTTTTACAATCATTTCTTTATCTTATATAAAATTAATTTTTTTTCTTATAAAGTTAACAACTTAAAACTAAAATAAGTAAATAATATTATAATTTTGAATTTTATGATATCTTGTTATATAAAGTTCAATGACAAAAACTCTTATTAACGAGATCGTGACAAGTGTTAAAAATATTGATAAGATGTTGATATGTGTCAAATATAAATATAGAAACAAATTTGATTTTTACTATTTTACTAATCTACATGAATCTTATTATATAAAGTTCGATGACAAAATTACTAATTAACAAAATCATGACACATGTCAATTGTATCATTCATATGTTGAAATATATCAATTATAAAATTTATTAAAATTTTAAAAATAAAAATGTAAAAATTCAAAACCTACCATAAAAAGGTTTTCTATAAAACTAAAAAATAGAGAAAATAAAACCTAATTTTATTAAAAATAAATATATATATATATATATATATATATATCATAAAATTCGAATTATAATATAATTGATTTATTTTAATTTTAATTTGCTAATTTGGCAAGAAAAAATATTACTTTTTATATAAGATAAAAAAATAATGGTGAAAATATACAATTAATTACTGTTTATCAAAAACTGTAAGTACTCACCTTTACATAAAGAAAAGATGGTTGAAGTAAAAAAAAAATAGATCGTTTCATATTTTTTTCACCAATCAAATAATTTATTCAAAAGAGTGTTATTGTAATATATAAAATAGGATTATGTAATATTAATGTATGCGTTTTTTAACTATAAAAATATTAAAGTAAAGAGACATATAATAGATTATTTAATCTTATTATATAAAGTTCAATGACAAAATTTCTTATTAACGAGATCGTGACACGTGTAAAAATATTGATAAGATGTAGACACCAGTCAAAAACAAATATAGAAACAAATTTGATTTTTACTGTTTTACCAATCTACATGAATTAAAAACAAATATTGGCCACGTCTTTTTGTTTAAATATGTCAATTAATTTGATTTTTACTATTCTACGTTAATTATTGGCCACATTTCTAGAAAAAAAAAAGTTCAAAAAATATTTACCTATCACTATAAGGAAATTGAGTATATCTCTTATTATATAAAGATGTCTACTAAGTGGTATCCCATATCAAATAAAAACCTTGAGTACAGTAGAAAATCATGAACTCCAAAGAGACAGTTACAAACCATGAGACATCAGAAAACCATACTAGCAAAAGAAAACGAGGTATCATGAATGATAATCAGATTGCTATGATGGAAAAAATATTTGCAGATGAACCTCATATAAAGCTGGATTTAGCTACACTTCAAATATGGGTAGACAAACTAAATCAATATGTAAGTACAATCTTATTATATAAAGTTCGATGACAAAATTACTAATTAACGAGATTGTGACACATGTCAAATATATTGATAAGATGTTAACACATGTCAATTTTTTTTATAAACGTAATAAGACAGCTTATTATATTTACAGAATTTTACATGTTTATATTTTAAAACATTTATATTCCTAAATCAAAAAGGAAAACTAACAAAATCAATATATTTTCCATTGTATCCTAATTATATTATACATGGTTTCTCAATAAATTTGACATGTGTAACCAAAAATTTAATTCATTAAGCATGTATATTAACCAATAAATAATGAATAACAAAGTTAAAAAGAGTAACATAAGTTATTTAACATAATTTTAGTCGGATATAAATTATATTTATCGCTGTAATATAAATTATTGTAAGTAAGTACACAAAACCTTGAAACAATAAATAAATTTAAAAATCAATACATGATTTGTATAAGTATAGTTTTACATGTTTTATTTTAAAGTTTTAATGCATGTAGTAATATGATAAACCTGAAAGAAAATAGAAAAATGAGTTTGTTAGAATGAATATTTGGTTAATTGATTAAAATTGACAAAAGTATTACTTATAAAATTATGACATATAGAAGAATATATTTAGGATATTTTTGGATTTTCAAAAATTTTGTGGATGTTAACTGATTTTTTACTGATAATTTTTAATGTTAAATTTTAAATACTAACCAATATACATATTATCTCATATTATTTTTGTTATTAAATTTTTTAACTAATCCATGAAGAAGTGAATTATGGTTTTACGATGAAATAGATAGTTAGATGTGATTACTAAACTGAATGTCTAACGATGAAATTTATTTTAGATTAAATAGATTAAAAGTTTTCAAATATTAATTTGTATTATTTAAAAAAAAAATCATTCAAGAATATTAGTAAATTTTAATGTTTAAATTTATAATTTTAACACATGTATTTTTGTAATGCATATGTCAAAATATAAGATAATTTGAATACAAATTATAAATTACAGGAATAAATCTTTAGTTATCGAGAATTTCTCTGTATCTTTATATATGTTTTTATTTTATAAATTTTACTCATTTTTAAAATTGATTATGACATGAGGTAAAATTAGTACTTATGAGATAACAACATAACAAATATATCTTAAATAATGTTGATTGAGTTTTTTTTGGCAAATTATATTTTGTTAATTTTTATTTATATTTTCAGTTTTTACTAAGATATAGATTTGATATGATGTATTAATTGTGTTTGATATAAAGTACTTAGTTCTATAAATTAAGATAAAATGTGTAATTAAAATTAAAATATGGTCTCTTATGATGATATAAATATTTAAATGGTACTTCCTCTCCTATAAGAGTTTTTGGGTCAAAGTACAAAGATTAATAAATAATAAATATTATGTCATTTATAAAACTTCCACCAATAGAAAATATACTGCATAATTCAAATAGTCATAAATTGTTATATTAATAAAAATTATACATAAAAATTTGAGAAAATATTATAAAACTCTTATATAATGGAACCGAGAGAGTATTACATGAAATATGAGAGGTTTATATTCAATATTAAAATATTATAAGATAAAATCTAAAAACATGTATGTTACTACTTAACTATTCTCAATAAATTTTTTAATTTTTACCCGCGTTATTACGCGGGCCTTATCTAGTATATATATAATTTCTGATATTTTCTAAATTTTAAAGCTGTTAATATTTTTAAAACTGTTAAAAACAAAAGTTTTGTTTTACATTTGGAAGTTTACAAAGGTTTTTTTCTTTAAAAGATTTTCAATAAAATTAGGTATTCTTTTCTCTATTTTACTTTTATATAAAAAAAAAAATTATTGAAGGTTTTGAATTTTTACATTTATTAAAATTTAGAATTGACACGTGTCATGATCTTAAAAAAAAATAATCTCCTATCATCTCTTTTTGATTTTGAAATTTAAATGTAGTGAATCATCATATAATACATTTAAATTTCAAAATTTCAAAATATATCACAATATATGATTTTGAAATTTATCACAATATATGTATCGCAGAAAAAGATACATTTTTAAATCACAATATATGATTTCGAAATTTAAATCACAATATATACAGAAAAAATACATTTTTAAAATTTAAATAAGATAATTCTAATACAGATATAAAAAGATAATACTAATTCTAGTTTTAAGTTATTACTTCTACGAGAAAAAGGATTGTGGAAATTATACAACTAATTTAAAATTTTAAGTTTAGGTAGTTTTTAAAAAGCATTAATTAAGAGGATTCAAAGTCTCAACATATAATCACATAAAGTAAAAAAAAAAAAAAAAAAAAGTCCTGAAATTGGTCTTGACCTTAATAATACCAGTCTCCAAGTTATAAGTGAAAATCTACTTAGCTTCTTCATGTCCCAAATACTTCAGTTTCCGTTCATCTTTCTCCTTTGTGTCCCAAGTAAAGCGACGTAGTTTCTCTGAGACATCATCGTACTGCAAGTAAACCTCGGATCAATCCTTTAATACTCTTAGGAAAAGACTTGTACTCGAATGTCTCGGACGATAGATCAAAACTAAGGATAGTTTCGGATTCCACTCCGTTCTCCGGGTCGTTATTCACATGCCAGAAGATTTTATCGCCTGGAAGAGTCCGATCCCTCTTATGTCGAAGTGACGACGGATAAGGAAAATGATTGATACTCCAGCGCGAAGATGACTTCACTGTGAAAATTTGGCCTCGAGACCAATATTTTGGAGCCATTATGGTTTCAGACAATGCTGAGAAGATCACGATCTTGTAATCATCAATTGTATGATCAGAACCGAAACCTATCATATCATGAGAACTGATTGGCTTAGAGGATTTTGTTGATACCTTTCTTACTTGTCTCAGCAACGGATCGGATTCCAACCGCTAAAGTTCTTTCTTGGAGCCGAACAGTCCACCGCAATGTCTAAGCACATCGAAGTCGTTTTTTGTTACCGCACGTTAGATCAGCCTCTTCGAGTGTCATTTTGGGATGACCGTTGTTTTCTGTTCGTAAAAGATGCAACGAGGAAGAGAATCCCCATTGTCTTGGATCGCAAGAAGCTTTCTTGGAGCGTAAGTCATTTGCTATTTGATGAAGTTCTTGCGTCTTAGTAGTGATCTCCATCTTTTGTAGACACATATGACCGGAACAGATCCTTAACTGGAACCCTCGCGAGTATATATGTCAATGATCAACTAAGAGGGTAGTTCGATACCAGCCATCGATTTACTCTGAGACGATAGCCTAGAGAGAAAATCTGATGTATATATTTTGTAATGTATCATAATCAATTTCGAATCATTACTACTTTGGATTTATGGTAAAAAGTTGTAAAATAGATGACACATATCATCAATCTTTCAAAAAATATCACTTATAAAAAAATTAAACTGAATATTAAATATTTGCTTTTAGTAAACCAAGAGAGGAGCTTTATGTGAAGGAGACGACGACTCTATGGTTCCTAAAATGTCCACTTTGTCTTCCTTGGTTTTACCCCACAACACCATGTAAAATCCTATTGAGATAAATATTCCTCCTATCACACTGTGTAATCAAACAAACCAAAAAAGAGGAGAAATTAGAAACAAGATTATGGTCTATGAAAAAAAAAAAAAAAGATTATGGTCTATGGACATAGTGAAACTAATATTATGAAGAAAAAGAGATAAGTTTGTGTTATACCTTCCAAGGTATAGTGACTCGCCGAGGAAAATGAAAGTTGATGCGGCTGCGATCAGTATAGATACCGGTTTGAACATTGACAAATACACAGGTCCCTTATGACTCACAGCCCACGTATGTATAACATAGTATCCCGAATTCAAGGTCCCCTATGAAAAATTGTTTATTCCATTTATCATCAAGACCAAGAAAAACGAACAAATTAACAAACATCTAAAACCAAAAAAGTATTGCAAAATTTTGTAAATACCGTTGCTACAACACTAATCAAAGTTATGTCAAATCTTATGATCCATGCCTTTGGGTCGTCCTTCTCAGCGAAAAGACTAACGCATACACACACAACAGCGACGAAAACATTGTGCACGAGCGTCACAACGACCGCAGATGGGTACCGGCTCATTGTGTGAGCCTATAATTAATCACCCGAATACCAGAGTATACTAATTCAATGAAATTCTTGATATAACATTATCTTGTAGCGAGATTGTATTTTTTTTATTTTTAAGTGGATATAAAAATGTTTATGTGTATATACCATAACAAGGTAAGAGACGGAGACAAGGATGTACTGAAGAGCAAGAAGGCCACCGCCGATGACCCAATCGGAATGTGAAGACATTAACATTGGACCGTGGTAAAGAGTAACAACAAGTGCACCTATTATAGACACTATTGTCCCCAACACTTTGGCTATACTACTCTTTTTCTTAAGAGATATTTTCTCCATTCTTCACCAAAAAAAAAAAGTGCAAGTTAATTAGTAAACGTTTCATATCTTATTATAAATCAATATTGAAATAATTTTTGTTGGTATGATTTGATTGGTCAAGTTTCATATCTTATTGTAATTTGCATTCCATGTTTCCGCACGTTTTTGAGTGATATATGCTTTGTCAACACGTTTTCGGTAATATTAAAAAGAAACTTCTACACATTGTACAAATTTAATCTAATCCGTGGACACAACGCAAATCTCGCGGCGAGAAACGTGCCCCTAATGTAACCATGATTGGAGAGATTATTTGGACTAACTTTGAGTGACAACTACTACATACGCAACCAACCTTATAAAACATTTTAAAAAGCTAAATAATTTCAACTAACTATTTGGGATATTTAGGGGGAAAAGAAATTACCGGAAAATAACGGCGAGGATGAATGTAAAAGCAGGATTGACATTGCTCATGGCCGAAGATAAAGTCGGCGAGCTGTATTTGATCCCATTGTAGCCTGCGATTTGAAATGCACTTCTGTTCTTTTTATGAAAAAAAATTCAAATAAAATGAAAGTAAGGAATGTTATAAACAATATTTTTTATATAAAAGTAAGAATTTATTTGAATACGTGTTATTAATGCATCGTTTTGTTGAGTACACTCGCACACGGCTCAAGTATCAAATTCAAGAAGACAAGAACCATTGAAAAACTTAAAATGAAATAGAAATCTTTTATATAAAATTCAAGAACCAACCAATAACTGGTTTTAAAACCTAGCTAGGAAGACGTATGAATTCAAATTGCTTCTAAATTTAGGATTACAAAATAAAATAAAAAGTATACTTACGCAATCAGACCAAGAATCCCCATGTTCCATAGGATTGAAAACGTCAACGGAGGGAGAGATCTTGTTCTGTAGAGATAAGGTTATATATAAGAGTAGTTACTTATTAAATACTTGAAACAGAGTGGTGAGAATGAGAAGAGGAACCTGAAGGAGAAGAAGGTAAGTGGAAGAAGAAGAAGAGATCCAAAAGTGTAAGAATAGACAAGAACCACAAATGGGCTAAGTCCTTTGGAAGTTGCTGCTTTGACAAGAGTGTTTACTCCGACGTTAGAGAACTCCGTCGCAACCATTGCCGTCAAGATCCAGCCATCTATGTTGCATAACCTTCCCGGAGCCATTTTTAGTAGTACTTCTTGGCTTCTTCTTCTTCTTCTTCTCTCTCAAATTTGAGATTTTTATTAGTAATACATATATCATTATTTTGTTTTTTCTTAAATTTATTGGGGTCCTTATGAGAAAAGACCGGTGAAACAGTCCCCAGCAGATTAATGATTAATGTCATCTTGTAATTATAGTTGGTTAAACATTTGTAGTGTCATCTTCAAATGCTTTAGATGTAAAATCATTGCATCTGTTTAAATGTGAAAATTGCACGAGATTTACCATTAAATTTTCAAAATATCCACAACATAATGCAATCTTTTTTTTTTTAATCAAAAATAAAATATATATCATCTTTCAACTTTTTTTTTGTATATTCAATCATTTGTTGATTAATATAGTGATTGATCAGATAGTTTCCTAGGAAGACTTTTCTGTTTTGTTAAAAAAAAATAGAAAGAATTGAAGTTAAACAAAAGACACTGGAGTATTATATTAGTCCGTGTTAATAAAATGTAAAATTAATTTACAAGACGGAATTTGATGAAAATAATAATAATAGGTATACCTTTGGACATTTGGTAAGATAATCAATAAATTACAAAACCTATAACGCGTGACGCAAAATATAGAGACACAAGGATATATAGTGGACCATCTTCAAATGGGTACAAAATCAGTTAATGACTCCAAAGGGAGATACAACTAATGTTTTTGTTTATAACCATGTAAATATAGACATTTGACAAGGGCATCTTCTTCTAATGGGTCCATAAATAAATATCCCACTTGCATCTACCAATACCATATCTTCATGGTAATGTTTTCATCTTCTTTGTTGTGATTAGCCAACGAAAGTGATTGCTCAAAAATACTTGCTGTTTTGGTTGCATCCACTCTTGCTTTTGCCCCCAATCAGAGTATACAATCCAAATTAGCTAATATCATTGATCCAATTATCAAAATGCCCACAACACAGATATGCAAAATAGTAAACATGAGGCTAAATATTTTAACAGGTGGACGTAATTTTCTTACCACTTTTCTCAAGAAAGAGACACACTATAATTAAAAGATATGGTAGCTCCCAAGGTTGAGTGCATCGCCAAGGTATAAAAGCACCCATGACGACTGCAATTGCAAAAGACCATGGTTTGAACAAAGGATACATAGACTGGACCCTTCAGATGCAGACCCCTTGTGTGCATAACTGATCAGCCAATGATGAAACAAATACTCCCTGAAATAGAATGTTAGTTTTTTGAGCTTAAGATAAGAGTCAGTATTTGAAGCAAGTTATATAAGGTTTGACTTCCAACTGAGTATATGAATGCAGAGAGGGCCATATCCGGTTGAAGCTGCCAAGAAGTAGAGTCTTTTTCTGCAAATAGACATACTGGTGGTGAGATTAGCATTGCACATAAGTTGTAGAGGAAGATTACGGTTATTTATTCAGGGTAGTATCTCCATATATGATCTGATTCTGAATCGTGTACAGCCCCAAAGTTGTAAAATGGATGACACATATCACTATATCATCAAACTTTCTAAAATATCATTTATAAAAAATTGAAACTGAATATTAAATATTTGCTTTTAGTTAACCAAGAGAGGAACTTTGTGTGAAGAAGATGACGAGTCCATGGTTCTTAAAATGTCCACTTTGTCTTCCTTGGCTTTACCCCACAACACCATGTAAAATCCTATTGATATAAATAATCCACCTATCACACTGTGTAATGTAATCAAACAAACAAAAAAAAAGAGGAGAATTGATAAATAAGATTAGACATAATAGTGAAACCAAAGAGATAAGTTTGTGGTATACCTTCCAAGGTAGAGTGACTCGCCGAGGAAAATGAAACTTGACGTGGCTGCAATCAATATAGATAACGGTTTGAACATCGACAAATACACAGGTCCCTTATGACTCACAGCCCACGTATGTATAACATAGTTTCCCGAATTCAAAGTCCCCTATGAAAAAATGTTTACTCCAGTTATCATCAAGACCAAGACAAACGAACGAATTAACAAACATCTAAAACCAAAAAGTATTGCAAAATTTTGTAAATATATACCATTGCTACAACGCTAATCAAATTTATGTCAAATCTTATGATCCATGCCTTTGGATCGTCCTTCTCCGCGAAAAGACTAACAAATGCACACACAACAGCAATGCAAACATTGTGCACGAGCGTCACAACGACCGCAGATGGATACCGGCTCATTGTGTGAGCCTATAATTACCGGAATTTTGAGTTAATTATCATCTATTAGGCCAAAGTATACTAGTTTAATCATATTTTAGATATAACATTATCGTGAGATTGTATATTTTTCTTAATCATATATATATATATATATAAAGATGTGTTTGTATATCTATATATACCATAACAAGGTATGAGACGGATATAAGGATGTATTGAAGAGCAAGAAGACCACCGCCGATGGCCCAGTCGGAATGTGAAGACATTAACTTTGGACCGTGGTAAAGAGTAACAACAAGTGCACCTATTATAGACATTAGTGTTCCCAACACTTTGGCTACACTACTCTTTTCCCTTAGAGATATATTCTCCATTCTTCAGCAAAAAAATGCAAGTTAGTATAAATAAAAAGTCAAAAGCTACTCCAGTGTCTTTAACAACAACAAAAAGAAAAGAAACAAAATCTACTCTATCGATCATACCCTAAAACCCCTCGACACACTGGATAATCTGGTCTAAAACTAATATATACATACATTGCTTTGCTTTTCACACACATACATGTGCACACGTTTCAATAATATTAAAATGAGACTTGTGGTACACATTTTTCAATTACACAATTAATTAATTATTAAGGATCTAAACTAGTAACAATAATCCCGTGGACTCATCACCGCGAGCTAGTCTTGCGGCGAGATGAAACGATGATTGGGAGGACTATTATTTGTACATATGGGAGAGACTAAGTGAATAAAGAGCACGTATTACAATACCATGGAGAGATGTCTCTCTCTTTTCAATTATACTTTTTCCCTGTCAACAAACATATTACAACTTAAAGTTTACCGTTGGCCTCCTTAAAGTAAAGCAAACAAAATCAGAAAGCTGTGAACGATTTCAACTAATTACTAACTATTTGGGATATTTAGGGGAAAAAGAGGTTACCGGAAAATAACGGCGAGGATGAAGGTAAAAGCAGGATTGACATTGCTCATGGCCGAAGATAGAGTCGGCGAGCTGTATTTGATCCCATTGTAGCCTGCGATTTGAAACGCACTTCTGTTCTTTTTATGAAAACAAAATATCAAAATGTAAGTAAAATATCTTCCATATACAATTTTTTTTATAGGTTCATTGCATAATTAGTTTTTTCTTTTTGGGCAGACCATTGCATAATTAGTTTGACTACGTTTTTTTTCTTCTAAATAGTAATATAACTAAGAAGCGACTCTACTTAGGTGTTGACTGGTTCTCCCGCTACCTTCCGCAAATGCAGCGTTTGCAGATAGTAAGGGTTGCTAGCAATTAGAACCAATCATATAAATTGTTTCTAATCGCTCCTAATTGCTCCCAACCACTTCAATCACTGAATTTCAAAAGCTGCTTCCCGCAAGCGTTTGCGGTTGCGGTTGAATTTTTTTTTTTTTTTTGTAAAAAAACTTAAAAGAAATCAATGATAATGAATTTTTTTTTTGTTATATCTTCTATCTAACCATTTTACTCATTAAAGATGGGAGAAAATGAAGTACGGCTACGATTGCAGAGATTATAAAATAAATAATTAGAAGAAATTAATATTCCAATTAACAATAACCCAGAAAACTTGATATAAATTTAATGGCACATCGCACATAAGTTCAAAAAAATCTAAATAAATATAATATTTCATCAGAAATTTAAGAAAATAAGATAATTTGTGAAAAATATTAAAACAAATCACCAGTGACTCTTCTCAACTCTCACTTGACCATTCCTACCGATGCAACTACTGACCCACGATCTAAAAAAAAAAGAGAAAAGATCTACGATCTAAAGCATATGTTTTGTCATTTATCAGATTACTTGATTAAATTTTTGGTGAAAAGCCAAATGCATAAAGGAATAAGTATTTCAATATGAAATTTATTTGCTTTTTGAATAATTATTTTAGTATTTTTAATAAATTTTAATTATAAATCAAGTTGAATAAAAATTTTGGTGTTTTTAAACACTTACATATTATATATCACATTTATTATGTTCCAACCGCTATTGCACCCACTGGTCAACCAGTCGTAAACCTCCCGCAAATGCACCAATTTTAAACTGCTAAACCAGTCGTTCAAAACGCTTAATAACGCTTGAAACCGCAATCGCCCGCTTCCGCAATCTCCCGCAACCGCAACCGCAGCATTTGAACCAGTCAGGCCCTTAGTTAACAAGATTAGGAGTTGTGCTCAAGTTTTTTATTTATATTGTAATTTTTATATAAAATAGAATTTATGTGATTGTTTTTAAAAATTGTTGTGAATAAAACATTATGCAATAAAATTATATGCTAAATATGATGGATCCGTGCTAGAGCACATATTGAAATTTCTTTTGTTTAAATTATAATTTTTATTTATCACCATATATGTGATTATTATTATTTTTTTAAAGTTGTTTTTACTTTTTTGATGAAACACTATGCTATTAAATCATATGTTGAATGTGACTTATGGAAAGAACAAATAGTTTGTATAGATTTTGACCTGCGGTACACCGCGAAATAAGTTATTTGATAAAAAAAAAAGTAATTTGTTTGTTAAATTTCTTTGAATTGTTTAGTGTTTATAATTATATATATTGTTAATTCTATGAACTAACCCACAATATAGCAAATATTAACTTTTGTTACAGTATTAATTTAATGAACTTAATTAGATATGTCTATTAATTTAATATTCATATTATTAACAAAATAATGAAATTATATTTTACTCGCGTAGAACCGAATTAATGAAACTTTAAATTTATATTAGTATCTACTCAAACACGTCATATCATATAACTCCCTCGTGTAATATTTAAACTTACAGTACACCATGAATTGTAATGTACTAATATGTATAAACATAATAATCATCATTATAAGTATGATAAAATTAAAAGACATGAACCGAAAGATGATACCTTATCAAAAGGTAATGATAGATTATTGATCGGTTTATTTTGTAGTATAATTGGAAATCACTCTTAAACCGTGGAAGAGTAATTATTTTTAAGATTTGTTTCCCTATATATGGTTAATTAAATATTCTTTTGAAATTTTGTTTTTTTCGAATATCCTATTTTAGAAGATCTTAAATCGAGATTAACTATAATGGTTACAACCCATATATTACCTATAACCTATCAAAGATAGAAAAGAATTATTTTTTTACCAATTATCCTCTCTTTATTAATTGGGAAGTACATTAGTACACAATAAAAATAACTTTCATAAGGGTATAGATTTACCCTAATAACAAAATTTGAACTCATTTTAAATACCAAGATCTTTTGATTTTCTTTATCCGTTTATGAATTATACTACCCGAGAAACATACTACCTTACTACCTTTTATATGTCAATGTCATTCAGAAACCATGGAAACTCAAATGTGATAGAAATCTTTTTATATACAGTTCAAGAAGCAACCAATAACTGATTCTGAAACCTAGCTTGGAAGAAGTATGAATTCAACTTGCTTCTAAATTTATGATTACAAAATAAAAATACTTACGCAATTAGACCAAGAATCCCCATGTTGCATAGGATCGATAACGTCAACGGGGGGAGAGATCTTGTTCTGTAGAGGGATCTTGTTATATACGTAAGAGCAATTACTTATCAAAAACTTGATACAGAGTCGTGAGAATGGGAAGAGGAACCTCAAGGAGAAGAAGGTAAGAGGAAGAAGAAGAAGAGATCCAAAAGTGTAAGAATAGACAAGAACCACAAATGGGCTAAGTCCTTTGGAAGTTGCTGCTTTGACAAGAAGGTTTACTCCGACGTTAGAGAACTCCGACGCAACCATTGCCGTCAAGATCCAGCCATCTCCGTTACATAACCTTCCCGGAGCCATTTTTAGTAGTACTTCTTGGCTTCTTCTTCTTCTCTCTCAGGTTTGAGATTTTATTAATACATATATAATTATTTTATTTTTTTCTTAATATATTAGAGTCTTTAATATGCTCAAATTGTAATACCTTAATGGTACTAACAGCCTTGCAATTCAAAAATATTAAATTAAAAACAATGCAGAAAACAGAATTAAAAAGTGTTGTAAATTCAAAGGATCAAAGAGCTAAGCCTAGAGAAATTCTCAAGAATTTATGGGATATTAAATCAATCAAATAATTAGGATTCAAGCAATTCAAATTCAGATCTAGAACTCTAAACACAGTTGTAAAATAATTCAGTTCTCACTGCAATTATATTCTAAATTTAAAACCAGAAAATCCAAATCTCTTTGCTAAAATTCTAGGTAATAAATCAGCTTTTAAAAACAAGTTTAGATTGTTAACAAAATTATTAAATCAAATCTCTTTGCAAGAAATAATTTTATTCATCAAAAGGTTTTATTCAGGAAAATCAATTATATTCTCATATCAATTTATTTTCCTAGGTATTAATTCTAGGTGATCAATCAAGAATTAATATGAAGAACAACCTAAGATGAAGATCATAAAAGGTAATGAATCCTAAAATTAACAGATCTAATAAACCATAAAAACCCTATGAAAAACCCTAAACCTAACAAGCAAACTACTCAGACATGTTTAATAAAGAACAAGACATCTTTTCTGAATAATAAGCAATGTATTAAGAAAATAAGAAGAGAGTTCAAGAATCTTCTCTCTACAGATGAAATCAGATCTGTCTCTCCCAAAAAACTCTCAATCAAAAGGTGGCTAGAAAATTGCTAGAAAATAACTTAGGTCTAAACAATGACCATAAAAATCCTATTTATACTCTAAAACACGTCTTGGGCCTTAATTGCAAATAAAGAAAACTTGGGCAAATTTTGTAAATCTTCTAAAGCTTGTGAGACGACTTCCATTTGACTTTGTGGCAGCTGCATCGACCGATGCTGATGTTGCATCGGTCGATGCATACTCTTCATCTCGCCTCCAACCTTCGTTGATCAGCCTTCATTGCTTTGATTATGCTCCAAATCATCCTCTTTTAGCTCATTTGTGTTCCATCCGTGCCAATGAGTACCTAATCCTAGAAAGACTCAAAAACATCCTAGAAAACAAATCAAAAGACTCAAAAAGCACACTTATACCATGGTTAAAAACCACAAAAACCATGATATATCAACTCCCCCAGACTTAGCTTTTGCTTGCCTTCAAGCAAAACAGAAACTTAGATCTATGAAAGAGGTTTGAAAAAGCAGGAACTCATTTTCTTTTTAAAGTAATGCCATGATCATCCATACCTTAATCCACATGCTTAGCAGATAAATTCAAATCGAACCACCATGTACTTCTCCGTTGACTTACATAGCATCCCAAATTCAAACCAAATTCCTCTACTTCCTCCATTAAGCTTTCATCGGTGGTTCTGATCAATTTGATCAATATCAAGAACCTTCTAGATTTATTCCCATACAATACCATAACAGCGCAAGACATATCTTTTATCACATGTAATACTCTTTCTCTCCCCCAGACTTATTCTATTTAATTTTCCTTAGAGCTTTGCTTTATTATTTTTTTTATTTATTTATTTTTCTCAAAGTTGTAGGCGAATAATGGGGTCATTTGTAATTTACCTACCCCTCGCTTCCAAGCTTTGTGTGATCATTTGACTCAAGAGTAGAATAATGAGGTCACAGGTAATTTACCTACCTCTCTAAACTGATCAAAATCATCTCATCTTTTATTCTCCTCTTTTTTTTTTTTTTTTTTTTTTTAAACAAAGCTCTCAGGAAAAATACTTTAAATTTAAATAAGGGAGAGGAGTACCAAAATTTTTCTTTCTGAAGTCTTACTTGTCAGGATGAACAAGAAGTCAAGCTCTATGAATATCAATCTCCTTGATGAGGTAAAAAGAAAAGTATAGAAATTACCTCAAGCTTTTATGGATTCTGTTGGAAATTCGAATGTCTCTGGTTCAATGGTCAGCCATTGGATTTTTCATTAGTCGGATTTGTGGATTCAATCTGCAGTCATAGTTCCCAACAAAAATTTTGATTCAATAAAACCAGTTTTTTTTTTTTTTCACAAAATAAAAACGTAGTTAGTAACTGCCTCCCCCAGACTTAAACAACACTGTCCCCAGTGTTATCAAGCCTAAGATTGACTAAGAAAGAAAAATCAAATTGAAAAAGTAGTAAACAAATGAACCAGTTTCGTGTTACCAACTGTTAGCCTCTGTGTCGACCGATGCAAAGGTTGCATCGATCGATGCAGAGCCAAATCGTACGAGAGTCCGACGTATCCTGTTAGTTGTGTTTCTCTCATGGATGTCAGCACTGTTAAGAATCACTCAAACACAACATTAAACGCAACATGATAGATAATGGTTCATAATGCAATACAAGTTCAACCTTCAGCCAAGCATTGTAGAAAAGAGTCTCATACTCCCCCCAAGCATCAAGTAATGGTCTGTTGATGTACTCAAGCTCCTTAACCACTTTAATTGGACGTTATGGCCAAACATGTTGTGATGGAATCCGTTGTCTTTCTCTTCTTGGCCATGGAGCATGACAGTTAGCTTGAAATAGTGCATCAAGGGCTGGAAGTGGTTGGATTGGGCCCAGTAGAACCGGAGGAGGAACCGCCAGCGGTGGAGCATCGGTCCGGCGAGTCTGAGCGGCAGCGGAACTGGAAGGGCGAGCTCTCTTCTTCCTTGGGCCAGTCGACATTGCTCCGAATCGATGAGCGGATGTGAGGATCGACTAGAGGAGACAAATCCGAGCAGATAGAGTCTTGAATCGTCGGATTTGGTGAAGAAATGAGGGAGATATGGTCAATTGAAGTTTGTGTTCGTCCGGTTTTGATTTCAGACGGAAGTGGCGAAGAAGACGAAGTGGGGAAGCTTAAGTCGCGATTTTAGGCTTAGTTGCATCGATCGATGCTGAGGTTGCATCGGTCGATGCAACGTTGGGTCGATGCAACTGGGCTTAGTCCGGCCCACTAAAATCTGATCTTCTCCAAACCCAAAAGCCCATTAAACTGCCGATCCATTAACACCATCGAGCTTTGCATCGACCGATGCACCAGTTGTGTCGATCAATGCAGAGCCACTTCTATTTCGTTTTCACGATTTCTGCATCACTTAAACTCAAAACTAAAAATTAATATGTTAGTAAATCCTAAAAATAAAAACAAAATTCAAAATAATTAAATCCTACCAGTGGGTTGCCTCCCACTCAGCGCTTGTTTTAAGTCAGTAGCTTGACTTGGCAGCAGATTAGGCAGAAGGTGCATCATCCAAACGCACAATGTGTCTGTCTGGGATCCTGGCTTCAGCGCAATAGTGTTTCACCCTCTGTCCATTGACAGTGAATTTCTCTCCCTTGGAATTAAGCAGCACAATAGCTCCATAGGGGCGGACTTCTTGGATAGTGAACGGTCCGGACCAGCGAGAACGAAGTTTTCCAGGAAACAGCTCCAAGCGAGAGTTGTAAAGAAGTACCTGATCATTAGGCTCAAAATTTCTGGAGATGATCTTTTTATCATGATAAGACTTTGGTTCTCTCCTTGTATAGCTTAGAGTTCTCAAATGCATGATGTCTAAACTCATCCAACTCATTCAGCTGAACTAACCTTCTCTCTGAAGCTGTCTTGGAATCAAAATTCAGCAATTTAACAGCCCAAGCTGCCTTGTGCTCTAGCTCCACTGGAAGATGACATGCTTTCCCATAAAGCAGATGAAAAGGAGTAGTGCCAAGTGGTGTCTTATATGCAGTTCTGTAGGCCCAAAGTGCATCATCAAGCTTCATAGCCCAATCCTTCCTTGTAGCACCCACAGTTTTCTCCAAAATCTCCTTAATCTGCCTGTTGGAAACCTCAACTTGTCCACTAGTATGAGGATGATATGGACTGGCTACTCTATGTTGAACTCCATATTTCTTCAACAACTTATCAAACACTTTATTGATAAAGTGCTTACCTCCATTACTGATGACAATCCGAGGCACTCCAAACCGTGGAAAGATAATGGTCTTAAACAGCTTAAGAACCACAGCAGAATCATTCTTGGGACTTGCAATAGCTTCTACCCACTTGGAGACATAATCAACAGCTACAAGGATGTACTTGTTCTTGTAAGAAGAAGGGAATGGTCCCATAAAATCAATGCCCCAGCAATCAAAAACTTCAACCTCAAGGATGAAATTTTGTGGCATCTCATGTCTCTTACTAATCTGGCCTCTTCTCTGACAAGCATCACAGCGAGATACAAACTCATTAGCATCCTTAAACATTGTTGGCCACCAAAACCCTGCTTGAAGAACTTTGGACACTGTCTTGAAAGTAGCAAAATGTCCATCATAATCTGATCCATGGCAATGAAATAGCACATCTAGAACTTCAGTCTCAGCTAGACATCTTCTGTAAACTCCATCTGAACAATGCTTATACAAGTATGGTTCATCCCAATAATATCTTCTAAGCTCTCTCAAGAACTTCTTCTTAGCATATCCTGTAAACTTGTCTGGTTCCACTTCTGCAGCAACGTAATTCGCGATATTAGCATACCACAGTTGAGCAGAAGAAGTTACGGCAGCCACATCGTCATCAAACTTGGAACCCGATGATTCCTGAACCAAGCGTCGATCGATGCATGATACTGCGTCGGTCGATGCAATCGCCAAATCCTGTTCGTATCGAGATTATGCATCGATCGATGCACCAGATGTGTCGGTCGATGCAGAGCCAAGAGTCTGCAACACTTCGCGAGATAAAGTAGATTGAGAACCAACATCAACAAAGTAGACATTCTCCTCTGGCAGTGAATCATGAATTGGAACATCATCTTCTATCTTAATCCTGGATAAATGATCAGCTACTCCATTCTCATTCTCAATCCCTTTCTTGTCCTTAACTTCAATGTCAAACTCTTGAAGAAGAAGAATCCATCTTAGCAGCCTTGGCTTGGTATCCTTTTTCTGCATCAAGTATTTGAGTGCAGTATGGTCTGTATGAACTATTACCTTTGATCCAACCAAGTAAGAACGAAACTTCTCAAAAGCAAACACTACTGCTAGCAGCTCTTTCTCTGTTGTTGCATAATTCCTTTGAGCATCATCAAGTGTTCTACTAGCATAGTAAATAACATGAAATTTCTTATCCTTCCTCTGTCCTAGCACTTCTCCCACTGCAAAATCACTGGCATCACACATCACCTCAAAAGGTAAATCCCAGTCTGGTGGTTGAACAATTGGAGCACTCACAAGCTCTTGCTTAATCCGTTCAAAAGCTAAACGGCATTCATCAGTGAACTCAAACTTGACATCCTTGCATAATAGAGCTGAAAGTGGTCTGGCTATCTTACTGAAATCCTTGATGAAGCGTCTGTAGAAACCAGCATGTCCCAGAAAACTTCTTACCAACTTCACACTATCTGGGGGTTGGAGACTTGTCATCACTTCTATCTTAGCGCGGTCTACTTCAATACCAGCCTCTAAAACTCTATGACCAAGCACTATACCATCTCTAACCATAAAATGGCATTTCTCCCAATTAAGAACTAAGTGCTTCTCCTCACATCTAGCTAGCACTTTGCAAAGATTATCCAAACAGCTCTTGAATGAAGATCCATAAACAGAAAAATCATCCATGAAAACCTCCATGTAATCTTCAATCATGTCTGTGAAGATGGACATCATACATCTCTGAAATGTTGCAGGAGCATTACAGAGACCAAAAGGCATTCTGCGATATGCAAAAGTACCATATGAACAAGTGAAAGTTGTCTTCTCCTGGTAATCGGGATGAATTGGAATCTGGAAAACCCTGGAGTAACCATCCAAAAAGCAGTAGTATGGATGGTTAGCAAACCTCTCAAGCATCTGATCAATGAAGGGTAGCGGGAAGTGATCTTTCCTTGTTGCGGCATTCAGCTTTCTGTAATCAATGCACATCCGGTGCCCAGTGATTGTCTGTGTCGGAATCAGCTCATTCTTGTCATTTTTCACTACTGTAATTCCACCCTTTTTAGAACAACATGAACTGAACTAACCCATTTGCTGTTAGAAATTGGGTAGATAATCTCGGCATTCAGCAATTTCATGATCTCCTTCTTGACAACATCTTGCAGATTTGAATTCAGCCTCCTCTAGTGCTTAATAGATGTCTTAGCTCCTTCCTCAAGATGAATCCTATGCATGCACAAGTCCGGAGAAATCCCTGCAATATCATCAAGAGAATAGCCAAGAGCTTTGCGAAACTTGCGCAGCTTGCTTAGCAGTAAAGTGAGCTCTGCGTTGTTTAAGGAAGCATTAACAATAACAGGATAGGAAGAATTCTCACCTAGAAATGCATACCTTAAACCTGCAGGAAGTGGCTTGAGATCCAACTTTGGAGCTTTCTCAAAGCTCCAATCTGACAGTTTCTCAGCTTGTGAAGAAGTGCAAACCAGTTCCTCTTGTGCAACCAACTTCTTAACTTGTTCATTAGCATCTAGCAGCTTGACATACCCAGCAGCAATGTCATCTAAATGCTTAGCTTCTTCAGTAGAAGCAACCAATACTCTCTCAAGAGGATCTTCAGGATGCAGCTCCTTGAAAATCTCTTTAGCAAGATTAGACAATGTATCCACGTAAAAAGTTTGACCATCTATTGTTGGCCTCTTAACCAGCTTATCCATGTCAAAACGCATCTGCAAATCTCCAACATTAAGGCCAGTCTGTCCTTTCTTGACATCAATAATAGCACCAGCAGTAGCTAAGAATGATCTTCCCAAGACTAGAGGATCCTTAGGCTCTTCTTCATACTTCAAGACCACAAAATCAGTAGGTATCAAACAATCACCAATCTTAATTGGAACATCTTCAAGGATACCGTCAGGAATGCGGAATGATCGGTCAGCAAGTATCAGAGTAATATTTGTGGGTTGGAAATCTGTCATACCAAGACTGAGTGCTACTGATCTAGGCATTAAGTTGATACTGGAACCAAGATCACACAAATATCTAGCAAACCTCTCATTGAATATTGTGCAATCAAGAACAAAACTACCTGGATCAGGGAGCTTTTCTGGGATCTTGTTCTGAATGATGGCACTGATTTGAGCCGAAATCATCATCACTCCTTGCTCAGCATTCAAAACCTTGGTTACCATTCTCTTGACATATCTCCTAAGCATTGGAGAAGTCTTAACTGCATCAACCAATGGTAACTCAATAACAAGTTTATCCATCATAACCTTGCACTTAGCATCATCAAGCTCCTGCTTAGACTTCCTTGGGCTCTTGGGAAAAGGAACTCTAGGCTTGTACACTCTCTCAGCAACTGGAACAGGAGCTTTCGTAACTTCCTTCTCGGTCTCGACATTGCATCGGTCGATGCTTGACTTGCATCGGTCGATGCTGTCTCGCAAAGTCAACTCGTCTACGACCACTGAGGGTTGCGTCGATCGATGCTTTGCAGCTGCATCGATCGATGCAGGTTCCGGATCATCAAACTCATCGTCCTCATCGATCAGTTCCTGCAATTCCTTGGCGTTCTGCTTCTTCTCAGCTTCTGACTGTAACTGCTTACCACTCCTTAAGGTCACAGCATTGCAGGAGTGCTTAGGGTTGGATTCAGTTCTTGATGGTAAGTATCCTTCTTGTCTCTTCACAGCTCCAGCAGTTTGTGCAACTTGGCTCTCCAGTTTCTTAACTTGAACATTCAATGAATCAAACTTGCCAGTAAGCTCAGTATAGACATTTTCAATCTTTCCATTGAATGTTACTGTCAACTGCTCTTGTCCCTGAAGAATTTGCTCAAGCATTGCTTCCACCCTACTCTCAGTTGTCTTAGGAGGAGGAGATTGGTAAGAAGAGTTGCCATAGGTCCTGGTGTAACCGCTGCTCTGCTGTTGCTTCTGATAGTCTTGCTTAGGAATGTAGCCTGTAGAATTGGTAAGAAGAGTTGCCATAGGTCCTGGTGTAACCGCTGCTCTGCTGTTGCTTCTGATAGTCTTGCTTAGGAATGTAGCCTGTAGAATTGGACTGATAGTTATTGCGCTGGTTGTTTCCACTGAAAGACCTGTTGCCTTGCTGATTTCCAAACTTTTGGCCCTGACTACCATACACAAAGTTGACATCTTCTTCTACATTCTGCGGCTCTGGCTCAAAAACCTCAACATCTTCATCAAAATGCACAGACTTCTTTCCAACAAGAAGGTTATGCATTGTATCCAGCTTGGCATTCACTGTAGCAAACTGATTGGAATCATACCCTTCATGTACCCTTCTCTGCTCTAAGTCTGCGTTCTTGGTATTGTTGCTTGATGCTAGCCTTTCTATCAACTGTTCTGCCTCATCTGGGTACCTTGTTTTGAAGTTCCCATCACTAGCTGCATCCAAAGCCATCTGATACCTCCAGTCAATCCCGCTAAAGAAGATACTGATCAATTGCACCTCTGAGAAACCATGATGTGGACAGTCCCTCTGGTATGCCTTAAATCTCACCCAAGCAGCTTTGTAAGATTCAGTAGGACCTTGTCTAAAGGTGGAAAGCTTTATCTTGATCTACTCAGACATCGCATCATCATAGAAATAGTTCAAAAATGCCACCTTGATGTCATGCCAGGTTGTCAGAGATCCTGGTTTCCGCTGCCTTAACCAACGAGAAGCTTCCCCAGCAAGAGAGTAGGGAAAAAGCTTACAGTAGAGATAGTCCTCAGTGACTCCATTAGCTTTGATGCTTGTGACTATTTCCTCAAACTGTTCAATGTGGTCTAGAGGCTTCTCATTTGGTAGGTTCTGGAATGCCCGTTGTCCAACAAGAGCGAAGTAGGCAGGCTTCAACTCAAAATCATTCCTTGGGAATGGAGGAGGGACAATTGCAGAGCGGTTCTCATAGAACAGATCTGGCCTGTTGAAGTCCGCAAGAGTCTTGACAAGCTCTCCATTGTTGTCCTGTCGCCTCTGAACATTCTCTGCATCCGCTCTGGCATTGCATCGATCGATGTCAGCATTGCGTCGATCGATGCCTTCCTGGTTGCGTCGATCGATGCCATCGTTGCGTCGCTAGACGCCACGTGCATCATCCTCAACCACGACGAGTTCTTCCTGAATAACTCGTTCTTCAGCATCAAGTTTCTGGCCTTGCTCGTTGTACGCATGACCCTCTTGATCCCTCAAAACTCCAGCCTCATCAGGTCTCAATATGAGTGTTTTGACCATCTTCACTGACTTGGCTGCTTTTGTGTTTGCACGCTCTAATTGTCCTAACTCTTGGTTTGTAAGCTTCACAACTGGACCGGTAGGATTTTTCCTGGTGCTAGGCTTAGGCATGTACCTGAAACACACAAGAGAAAAGAAACAAGAGCGTGTGAGTAAAACAGAAAAATAAAAATCTAGACAAAATCAAAGACTTTAATCTAATGGTGAATCAAAAGAGTCCTCGGCAACGGCACCAAAATTTGATATGCTCAAATTATAATACCCTAATGGTACTAACAGCCTTGCAGTTGTAATACTCTAGGGGTCGAATCCACAGAGACTCAAGTTCACACAATAGACTTATTATTCTTTTAATTATGCTAAATCAAAAATATTAAATTAAAAGCAATGCAGAAAACAGAATTAAAAATTGTTGTAAATTCAAAGGATCAAAGAGCTAAGCCTAGAGAAATTCTCAGAAATTTATGGGATATTAAATCAATCAAATAATTAGGATTCAAGCAATTCAAATTCAGATCTTGAACTCTAAACACAGTTGTAAAATAATTCAGTTCTCACTGCAATTATATTCTAAATTTAAAACCAGAAAATCCAAATCTCTTTGCTAAAATTCTAGGTAATAAATCAGCTTCTAAAAACAAGTTTAGATTATTCACAAAATTATTAAATCAAATCTCTTTGCAAGAAATAATTTTGTTCATCAAAAAGTTTTATTCAGGAAAATCAATTATATTCTCATATCAATTTATTTTCCTAGGTATTAATTCTAGGTGATCAATCAAGAATTAATATGAAGAACAACCTAAGATGAAGATCATAAAAGGTAATGAATCCTAAAATTAACAGATCTAATAAACCATAAAAACCCTATGAAAAACCCTAAACCTAACAAGCAAACTACTCAGACATGTTTAATAAAGAACAAGACATCTTTTCTGAATAATAAGCAATGGTATTAAGAAAATAAGAAGGGAGTTCAAGAATCTTCTCTCTACAGATGAAATCAGATCTCTCTCTCCCAAAAAGCTCTCAATCAAAAGGTGGCTAGAAAATTGCTAGAAAATAACTTAGGTCTAAACAATGACCATAAAAATCCTATTTATACTCTAAAACACGTCTTGAGCCTTAATTGCAAATAAGAAAAACCTGGGCAAATTTTGTAAATCTTCTAAAGCTTGTGAGACGACTTCCGTTTGACTTTGTGGCAGCTGCATTGATCGATGCTGATGTTGCATCGGTCGATGCATACTCTTCATCTCGCCTCCAACCTTCGTTGATCAGCCTTCATTGCTTTGATTATGCTCCAAATCATCCTCTTTTAGCTCATTTGTGTTCCATCCGTGCCAATGAGTACCTAATCCTATAAAGACTCAAAAACATCCTAGAAAACAAATCAAAAGACTCAAAAAGCACACTTATACCATGGTTAAAAACCACAAAACCATGATATATAAGTCCTGATGAGAAAAGACCGGTGAAACAGTGTCATCATGTAATTTTGTTTCTTTCCTTTTACATCTAATGACATCTTTTAATTGTAGTTGGTTAAAACATTGGTAAAATGTCATCTTCAAATGCTTCCATTCTTATATAATTCAGTATTCAAATCATGTAATGTAACTTATTTAAATACGAAAAATGCTAAGATACAAGGTTCAAATGGTTATGGCAGGTTGAGCGAACAAATCCGCTTTTAGACGGATTGCATTTTACTTATCATTCATAAACTATAGCAGTTCTTATTATGTGAACTGCAAAATATAGAAAAAGGGAATTTTATTAGAAATGCCATTTTCAAAACAAAAGTTGGGGAAAATGCCACTTTCTCGTTTCTTTATCTAAAATATCATTTTCCAATTCTATGCCACATATAAAAAGACAAAAATACCCTTAAAATAAAGAAAGAGTAAAAAAGGATGTTGACTCTATGGCATTAATGATAAACAAATTTCTTTTCCATTAAATCATTGATTCTTAACATTCTACAATTAAAGTTTTGATTGCTTTTAGAAATAAATTTTGATTGACATTAGTTTCTGAGAAACATGTTGTTCATCACTTCGCAGACAAGTAAATGTAGTAGACAAATACTTTGATTATTGTATCTGGTCCATTGGATCTTCATATTTGCAATGTAGACACATTTTTTGGTTAGCAATGGACACAAATAGTCGTACCAAACTGATATGGTCCACTCAAGAGAACGAAGGACATAATAGTGATGGACAAAAATCTTGGTTGTTCGATCTGGTCCACCGGATTTGCAGACCAACAATGTGAGCACTTTTTTATGTGCGATAGACACAAAACGCCAGACCAAACAGATATGGCCAACTTAAGAGAACGAAGGACATAATAGTGGTAGACAAAAACCTTGGTTGTTGGATCTAATCCACCAGATCTGCTAACATGCAATGTGGACAAGTTTTCTTGTTAGCAATTGACACAAAACACCAGACAAAATAGATCTTGTCTACTCAAGAGAACAAAGAACTTAACAGTGATGGACAAAAATTTGGTCGGCTGGATCTAGTCCACCGGATCTGCAGACATGCAATGTGGACAATTATTTGTTAGCAATGGATACAAAGCGTCAGTCCAAACCAGATAAGGTCAACTCAAGAGAACAAATGACATAATAATGGTGGACAAAAACTTGGTCGACTGGATCTGGTCCACCGGACCAAAGTGTTTGAAGACTGAAAGCCACAAAAAATAGGATAAGAAGATGACAGCAGAAAGTTCACCGAAAATTCAATCTTTGAGAGTTATATCCACCGACTTGTTGGGATTCCTAAGAAATGGACAACAAATGAGAGTTAGTCAATTGTTGATAAGGAGTTAATACACAAGCTATGCGATGGACAAATTATTGCCCTCTAGATCTAGTCCATCAATTAAAATGACTCTAATGATAGCAAACGAATGTCATACCCGAAAATTTAACCTTTGAGAGTTATGTCCACCGACTTGTTGGGATTCCTGAGAAACGGACAACAAATGAGAGTTAGTCAATTGTTGATAAGGAGATAATACACAAGCTAAGCGATGGACAAATTATTACCCTCTAGATCTGGTCCATCAATTAAAAGGACTCTAATGATAGCAAACAAATCTCAACCCAGCTTTAGAAGGAAGCATATCTAACGGCGACGAGAGCATCTCATGTTACAGATGAAGAGATTCCTCATATGCAGCGGGTGAAATTGGATCAAATGCAAACTTGATCGGAGTAAATTATGGAAAAAACTATCTAGATGAATTTGGGATGGAGAGACTCACCAAAAAAAGTTGGAATATGAACAAGGAGAGTTACAGAGAATGACGAATATTAAAAGAGATGAAGGGTTTGTTGAAAAAAATTTTGTTTGGAAAGAGATTGGAAAAAGAAAATAATCGATATTGTTGTTTAAATTTTAGAGGGTAATATAGTCTTTTTAATTTGTCTCTATGACATCCAGAGAAATGAATTAATGAAAATGACATTTCCCAAAAGAATGTGCACTGTTCATGGCATTCTCAATAAATTTCTCATAAAAATCCATTGCAGACCAATTGTAGGCCATTTTTACGTTAAAATAAATTGAGTCTGCAATAGTTTGTTGTCCACTTAAAAAATAAAGTGAAGAATGAGTCATAGTGTCCATTTATCATTAAAATTTTAAAAGAAAATTATCAAGGTATCCATAATGACCATAACATAATATATTCATTTTTTATCAAAAAATAAAGAAACATGATGTTATCTTTTATTTTCATTTTTTGAAATTTTTTATTTTACAAAAGTCAACGACTTGAGAAATTTTATTTTACAAGATTCAACGACTTGCACTATATACTATAACTTGGTCGAGATTATATATAATATGTTAGATCATTTCCAATGATGATTCTAAGAGGTTAACTTTTCTTAACTCAAAAATATTAAAGTTAAATCAAAATGCTCAACAAAAAAAATAGAGTTGATTCTAAGGGGGGTGTATTGAACATGATATTTTAGGAGATTTTGAGGTATTCTTAAATCTCCTGTTATTTAATTAGTGATTTTTAAAAATCATCTGAAATCTAGTGTTATTGAATGTGAAATTTATAAAAATCATTTACAATCTCTTGTTATTCAATCAATCATTTATAAATCTCACCTCAAATCTACTGTTATTCAAAAAATCATAATTTTTTAAAACAAATCTATTGAATGGGATTCTAGGAGACTTTTCAAACATTTTTAGTTTAAAAATTTGTCTTCCAAAATCTCACCTTTAAAGGTGAAACTTCAAAATATTTGTTTAAAAAGGATCTTCTTCGATCTACCAGAAAAAAAAATAAAAATGTGTAATATCGCTGGGAAAGACAAGTCCCTGTTCTCAAGATCACTTACCCATGAGATCATATCTCTACGGGCAAAAGATGGAGTTCTTCGCTGGGTAAGCTCTCTTCTTTAATGGGTTCCTTCACTGATTGATTGGGCAAAGTTTTTTCTTGAGTTCTTGATGTGATTGAACCATGTCCATAGAGATTCGTTATTGTATGCTGCTAAAACATCCGAATTATATATCCTTCTTCTTTTTTTTTAAGGCCCCTGAAGTTTTCTATTATGCATCGAAAGCAGTCCTTCATCCGACATTTCCACTTTGATCAAGAAAAACATTGTTTGAAGCCTCGCCTCCGCAGGGCAGTACAAAGAATATTCAACCTTTGTGATCATGATTTGGATGGTGTCCTTAATGACGCGAAATTGAATGATTTTCAGGTTTGCTTTCTCTGTTAGGCACTGATTATTATATTCATTAAAGTTCCTCATCCTTCTGTATTATGAATGCTGCAAATTTGGTTTAACAAGTAAATTGTTTTGGTGCCCCACTTGACCCTGTTGAACTTATGGGAGTTAAGAAAGTGGTACAAGAAAGGCAACCAGATGGAGTAACTGATCTTGGTCTTACGCTTCCGGGTTTCCTTTTTCTTTTTTCTCTATTCATCGAGAGAGGTCGCCCAGAGACAGCATGGACTATCCTACGGAAATGTGGTTACAATGATTCTTTAGAACTCAACACCGAGTTACTAACCGTTCCACCGAAGCAGTCTCCTGATCAGGTGTGTGTTGTTTTAGAACTATGATAATATCTTTCAATTATTTTGTTACTTAAAGGATATGAGAAACTGGCTGGTTGCTGCTAAACAATTTTTGCACTCTATTCCTGTATATCACTTGCAGAGCATCGAGCTAACAAACAAAGCTATGGACTTTCTCAGAGGAATCTTCCAGTTATATGATCTTGACAATGTGTGTATGATCATTTTTCAATTAGATTATGTTGTTCTCTATCACCTAAAACTTATTTCATCCTCAAGGAGCAGTAGTAGTTCTCTAATACTTCTTCGTTTTGTTACTATTTAGGATGGAGCGTTGCAGCCAGCTGAGCTAGATGATTTGTTTCAAACAGCTCCAGATAGGTAATTTGCTGGTGATTACTTTTTGTATTCTCTGTTTCCGATTCTTACCAACTGTTCCTCCAATTTATGTTTAGTAAGTTAAGCTTCTTTCGTTTGAATTTTGCTTACCAATGTTTTTAATGCTCTTGTACGTGAATGTCTAAGATCTCTAGAATAAGTTCGTTTTCACGTACACTCTGCTTTTACGATTTCAGTCCTTGGATTGAGGCTCCTTATAAAGATGCTGCAGAGAAAACGTCTGGCGGGAATTTGACGATCAACGGGTTTCTTTCTGAGGTTTGTATACTTTCTGTTGGGCTGACACTGAATTAGAATCAAGCTTTCATGGTCATGACTCATCATGATCAACTGTCCAATTCAACATTCTTTACTATGGATAATTATGCTGTGTTATGTGTTAATGCAGTGGGGCTCTAATGACTCTACTAGACCCTCGAAAAAAGTTTGGCAAACTTGATATATATCGGTTACGGTCACGACCCAGCTTCAACATTTTCTATTACAAGGAAAAGATCACTGGATCGTAAGAACCAGCGAACAGAAAGGAATGTGTTTCAGTGCTTTGTATTTGGCCCTAAAAAATCTGGAAAGTCTGCACTTCTAGATTCTTTCTTAGGAAGGTATACTTGTTTTATATCGGTATACTTGGCTACGTACGTATTGCATATGTACTGTACTCCATCACCATATATTTCTGATCACCCAAATGTGATTCTTTTCTTTCCTTTTTGTTTTCTAAAATCACCTAAAATTTAATAATCAAATTTCATCAAATCTCAAAACCCAAATCTCAAAATTCTGCCAAAATATCAAAATCTCTCAAAATTACACTCAAATCTCTCAAAATCCTGAAATTTTAAAATCCCAGCAAATCCCCTAAAATATCAAATTCAATACACCCCCCTAAATGTAGAGGTTTTGGAACCAACTCTGAAAGTTTTGGAACCAAAATTTTAGTTTTATATTTTTTCAATTATAAAAATAAATAGAACCTCCAAATTGGGAACTATGGTGGAGATGGTGTTAGATTCAATGGCATAAATATATACATTCAATTATTTTATAACATGAACAATAATATTGAAACTTATTTTTTTTTTTTACATTCAATTATTTTACTGATTAAAATAGTGAATGATCAAAGTACTTTACTAGGAAGACTTTTTTGTAGTTTTTCTAAAGAATAATGACTAGAAAGAATTGAAATTAAACAAAAGAAAAAATTTACATTAGATATTACTCCGGATTAAAAAATGAATAACAAATTAACAATAATAATAATAATAAAGAACCTGATGATAATAATATTATATAGGCCATACGTTTTAACTGGGTACAAAAAGCAGTTAATCATGACTCCAAGAAAATACAAGAGAGATAGACAAGGACATCTTCTAATGGGACCATAAGTACCCACTTGCATCTACCATAACGTGTTTTCAACTTTTCATCTTCTTTGTTGCGATTAGACAACAAAAGTGACTGCTCAGAAAGCCTGGCTGTTTTGGTTATATCCTCTCTTGCTTTGGCCCCAAATCGCAGCATATAATCCAAAGCTCAATATTATTGATCCAATCACACTGCCTTACCTACAACACAGAGATGCAAAACAGTAAACATGAAAATCATGAGGCTAAATATTTTAACTTTTTTTGAGACATATGGTAGCTCCCAATAACTTTTTTGAAAATCATGAGGCTAGAAGTAACTTTTTTTTATCACTGATGTTTCTCAAGAAAGAGACACACTATAGTTGAAACATATGGTAGCTCCCAAGGTTGAGTGCATCGCCAAGGAATAAAGCACCCATGACGACTGCAATTGCAAAAGACAACGGTTAGCCCATGTGTGTATAACTGACTAGCCCAATGATGAAACAAATACTCCCTGAAACAGAATGTTAGTTCTGAGCTTAAAATAAGAGTCAGTATTTGAAGCAAGTTATATAAGGTTTGACTTCCAACTGAGTATATTGACTGCAGCGAGGGCCATATCCGGTTTAAGCTATAGATTACTTCTTCAGGGTATATCTCCATGACCTGACTCTGAAATCATGTACAGCCCCCAAATTTAGCTCAAGTTTATGTGTCATCAACAAAAAATCTCACTCATCAATCTGTTCAAGTATATGTATCTGAAAGCCTCCAATTATCCAACTTGACTCGTATGAAGTAAGATATGCAGCAGCAAGAATTTTTGGGACTTCATAGAAAACAACAACCAGAGCATCATATATTGATACTATTGTGCCAATGATCTGTGCGAGAGTTGCAGAGCTTCTTAGCATTACTTCTTCCATACATTACAAGTCACCCCAGATTAGATAGTACCCGAAAAATACTCATATTTACTAACCGAGACAAGTAAGAAAATCTTGATGATGAAAATGGCTGCAGGAAATCTTCTTGATCTGCGAATGAAAGAGTAACAAGCTCAGATGCTTTAACATTATATACCTGGAAAGAGTAGCTAAGGATATTACCTTCCAAAGATGAAGCAATTGGAAGAAGGGTAAGTGTACGACAAAGACGTAAAAGCTCAATCCTCTCAAGGTCGCAGCTTTGAACAGTGTGTTAGATCTGACCATGGCACACTTCACTGTGATCATTGCAGCAAATGGTACGACATCTCTGCAAAAGTATATTCACGCCACTGTCTCTTCTCCTAATTGCCTTGACATAGATCTAACGTCTAGACCCTTGAGATATTCTCTGAAGTCAAAATGAGCTCAGAAGCAAGCATAGCGAAGGTAATATGGCAATATCAGTCGTCTTCCATTAACGAAAATATCCATATTTATCAGTGAAATAGTATACGAATTTTTTTATAATTATATGTACAATATAATATATACGTTAACACCAATGGGGACCATTCCCATCTCTGAATGGCTCCATAAATATATATAGGAATATTATAAACAGATTCCACTTGCATCAGTCACAACTTATGGCGAGGCTTCATCTTCTATGGTGTGTGTTAGCAACAAAGGCAACTGCTCAGAACCATTCACAGGTATGATTGCATCCTCTCTTGCTTTTCCCCAAATCACAGTGTAGAATCCTAAGCTCAAAATCATTGATCCAATGACACTGCAAACAACACAAATATGGCGAAATCTATATGAGTTATTATTGTCCAAAAAGACATGAAGAAAAGCTATATATATGGCGGCTAAGTGTGACTTGAGATGAATTACAACCAGAAAACATATAACTATCAGTGTGAATATTCCATGAGTGTTACGTTTGTTTCTCAATATAAATATAGAGACAATATTAAAAAAAATCTTCTGAGCGTGCTATTTAGGTAGATGGTGAAAGATATCGTACCTCCCAAGGTATAGTGCATCGCCAAGGAATACAACACCCATAGCTACGGCTATGACAATAGACAATGGCTTGAACAAGGATATGTAGACTGGACCTTTCAGATGTAGACCCCATGTGTGTATAACTGTACCCAATGATGCAACTACGCCTCCCTGTAAACAGAGTGTTAATTTCTGAGCTTACAACATAATCACTACTTAACGCAACATTTAAGGTTTGATTCTGACCGAGCACATGACTGCGGCAAGGGAGAGACCCGGTTTAAGCATAAAAGAAGTCAAGTCTTTTTCCACATATAGACATACTGGTGCCGAGATTAGTGTTGCACATAAGGTGTACAAGAATACTACAGTTATTTCTTCAGGGTATAACTCCATGACCCGAGTCTGAAATCATACAGAGCTGCCGCATTTAGCAAGAGTTATAAGTGTTACTATTAAATTCAAAGTAGTTAACATACCTGAAGAATATACCAGACTGAAACAAGTAGATACTGTGTAGTGAGCAAGAGACCTCCAATTATCCAACTCGAATCGAAAGAAGTCAAATGCTGGTGAAGCGAAATGGTACGTGATGGAGGTGTAAGAGATGCAGCAGTTAGAACTATAGGGCCTTTATAAAGAACAACAACCAAAGCACCAGATATTGATACTATCGTGCCAATGATTTTAGCCTGAGTCGCAGAGCTCCTTAAGACTACTTGTTCCATCCTTTACGAGTAACACAAGGAAGCAGTAATATAAGAGTAAAATTTCCAGATGATAGTTAGAAACAGACCTCAAATGTACCCATATCTTTCTCAGAACAACATGTCTGGCGGTGAGCTTTACCATGTGTATTGGTTTTGGTTGGTACCAAACTTAAACATTGTTTAAACTACCCAGTACTCACTCACAAAAAGAAGTAAAGACTGTGATGTCAGAGCAACTCTTGGCCATTCACAAAAGCAAAAGGCTTAAAATTTTGTACAATTGGAGCTACCCCATTGTATTTAAATTATCTATATACTATCCCAAAACGGAAACGAAAGAGCAGGCGTAAACGAGGTGGAACCTGAAGATAACAGCGAGCGTGAATGTGAAAGCTGGTGTGAGGTTGCTGATAGCAGAGGCAAGAGTTGGAGAACTATATTCTATACCTTTACAACCAACTATCATCGACATAAACCTGTTTCCCCGAAGTTAGAAAACTAGAAAAAGAAAAAGAGGTCAATGCTAATAAATTTAGGAGTATTTCATTACCCCACAAGCGCAAGTAAGAAAATTTTGAAGAAGACAGGGGCCTTGGCTGAAGGTAATCTTTTTGACCTGCACATGTAAATAATGTTCACATTCTTGAAAATTTTGTACTAGTCAAGAGTAGTTTTGAGGAGATCAGTACCTTCCAAAGATGAGGGAAAGTGGAAGAAGAACAAGTGCAGCACCAACATAAGTGTAGAAGACAAAGACATAGAAGCTTAATCCTCTCAATGTTGCAGCCTTGAACAGTGTGTTAGATCCAACCGTGACACACTCCACCGCGACCATTGCAGTGAATGGCACGACATCTCTGCAAAAGTATCTCCATGCCTCTGTCTGTTCTCTTGCTTCTCCTGTCATAGATTTGATGTCCAGACTTTCAAAAATTCTCAGAAGTCAAAGTGAGTTTATAAAGAATCATAGTGGTTAATCCCATCACGTTTACTAAAGGGCACATTATTTAATTTAGATAAATTTGCCCAGCAACGTAACCAATACTTTACATCATTGTCACCACTAATATATACATTGACGAATACTTCACACCAACTTAAACCAATACTTTACACCAACTAATATATATACATTGTACTTAGTCAGATAATAGCGGGATAATATCCAGATATTTAGGGATCCCAGTACAAGAAACTCTTTGACCACGGAGCTCCACAAATCTACTAAGACAGCTCTATACCTCAAGAAAGAAACTCTTTGGCCATGGATCTTAATTTCCCAACTTTTTCCTCCAAGAATGAATCTACCAGAAGCTTATGCAAAGATGTGCCAAGATAATAAAAAAAAGACCAAATGTTTCTTATAGGTTCAAAATACGACCATGTAATTAAAATTATTAAAACCATTGCATGAATCAAAGAAAAGGAAGCAGAAGGAAAAAAAATATACTCACTCATATGTAACATCAACACTAACAAAAGAAAAAGAACAGAGCTATCTTATAATGTAACTATAGACATCTATAGAAGTTATAAACATAGAGGACCAACATTTTTACGGATCCATATTTATTAATGTATAGTATAAGCATTCCACTTGCACCAATCTTATCTTAATGGAAAGGCTTCATCTTCTATGATGTGTGTAATCAGCAAAGGTGACTGCTCAGAACCAGCTACAGTTTTGATTGTATCCTCTCTTGCTTTGCCCCAAATCACAGTGTAGAATCCAAAGCACAATATTATTGATCCAATGACACTGCCCAACACAATATATGCAAAAGCTATATTCGTTATTCGTTATTACTGTCACAAAAAGCTTATTGCAGTTAAGACAGTGATATACCATGGAAATGGGGAGACAAAGTGTTTCTCAAACGCGAAAATAATAAGGAATAAACCAATATGAGAGCTCATGTAGATTAGAATCCAGACACCATATCATTCTCCGAATGTGAATTAGATAGATACATGATACTAAGCATTTCAATTACCCAGTGATGAGTTCTATGTTTCTCACTATAGAAAAATCTTCTGAATGCACTGGAAAGTTAAAAGATGAAAGAGATGGTACCTCCCAAGGTGAAGTGAATCGCCCAGGAATATAGCACCCATGGCGACTGCAATCGCAATAGACAATGGCCGGAACAAGGATATGTATACTGGACCCTTCAAATGCAGACCCCACGTGTGGGTAAGCGCGCTGAATAATGAAACGAAGACTCCCTGCAACAAAGTGTTAATTTCTTAGTTTAAAACATCATCAGTACTCGAACCAGATTAAAAACATTTTGATTCTCACCGAGTATATGATAGCAGTGAGGGTAATATCCGGTTTAAGTACCCAAGAAGTCAAGTTACTTTCCGCAAATAGACATACTGGTGCTGCGATTAGTGTTGCAAATAAGTTGTAGAAGAAGACTACCGTTATTTCTTCAGAGTATACCTCCATGACCCGAGTCTGAAACCATTATGGCTACCGTATTTAGCAAAACTTTTAATGTTTGGTCAAAGTCTATTTGGTGAACTTTTCAAGTACTTGTACCTGTATAATATACCAGACTGATATGAGAAAATACTGTGAAGCAAGCAGGAGTCCTCCGAGTATCCAGCTAGACTCTACTGAGGTCAAAAGCTGATGAGACGAAATGGTAAGTGATGAAGGTGTAGGAGATGCAGCAGCGAGAACTTTTGGGCCTTTATAAAGCACAATGACCAGAGCACCAGATATAGATAGTATTGCACCAATAATTTTAGCCTGAGTAGCAGAGCTACTTAAGATTACTCGTTCCATCCTTTAAGAGTCACCCAAGAAAGCAAAAAAGAGTTAGATAATAAGATTGATAGTAACAAACCGACCTCATATCCACCCAACTTATCTCAGAAAGAACAAGGGCAGAACATTTATAACCGACCAAGAGTGACCACTCAGTACTTAATAATATCTACTTTTTGGTTTCGATAGATGTGGGAAGTTTTCTGTATCATCTGATATAAATTGGGATCATCAACTGGTAGCACAACCCATGATGTCCAAAAAATAGTCATTCCACAAAGGTAAAAGGGTGGGTTTATGGTTAGTTAGAGTGAAATCATCCCATGTTTCATAGTCCAAACTATTTCCCAAAACAGAAACGAAAGAGAAAGAGGTAAAACCTGAAGACAACGGCGAGTGTAAATGTGAAAGCTGGTGTCAGATTGCTGATAGCAGAGGCAAGAGTTGGGGAGCTATATTCAATACCTTTACAACCAACGATCTGCGACATGAACCTGTTCCCCTCAAGTCAAATTAAAAAAACTAGAAAACAAAAGCCAGAAGAATTTCCTTCAAATCTAGAAGCAGGAGTAAAATATTACCCGATAAGACCAAGTAAGAAAATCTTGAAAAAGAGAGGAGACTTGGCAGAAGGTAATCTTCTTGATCTGCATGTGTCAAAAAAAGTTCATAGTCTTGAAAAGATTATACTGGACAAAGAGTAGATGAGGAGATTAGTACCTGCCAAAGACCAAGGAAAGTGGAAGAAGGAGAGTAGTTGAAACAACATAAGAGTAGAAGACAAAGACATAGAAGTTCAATCCTCTTAAAGTTGCAGCCTTGTACAGTGTGTTTGACCCAACCGTGGTACACTCCACAGCAAACATTGCAGCAAACGGAACAACATCTCTGGTAAAGTACATCCACGCCACTTTCTCTTCTCCTGTTTCTCTCATGATATCTAGGTTCTCAGAAACTCTCTTGAAAAATTGAAGTGAACTCAGAAGCAATCAACCTATGTTGTTAAACTCCACCACGCTTGTGAAAACGGTCATTGTTTAATAATAACCAACAAGACTTCATCAGTGACGACAAATGTCGAAAAATATCAGCCTTTGTCCATAATTAAATATCCCAACTTGACCTCATATTCTAATACTCCTGGGGACCCCATGACAAGGAAATTTAGCCATTGATCTCTAATACCTTCACCAGCTTTAATATCTTCCATTGGAATATTCTCCTCCACTGATGTAGACTTATAGCTTTTGCTTTCGTGTTGCTGAATCATCTCTCCATCAACACAGAATCCACCAAAATATCAATAATTCACTACAGAGCTCAACTCATTGATGATTCACCAAATCTAAGAGTCACCTGCAGAGAACAATCTTTAGATAGTAACTTAACCTAAATCAATCCTAGTTTCACCAATTTCCTTAAAAGCCAATTCCAAGATCTCAATGTCATCGCTGACCTACGGTTCTGGACCAGAACCAGAAGATAAAGCAACTAACTTGATTCAAAAGGATCCCCAGAATCGCACCCACTTCCCAGTCGTACGCGGCGGAGAAGATCACGGGAGCGGTTAATTTCTCCGGCGACTTATCCAGAGCTGCCGGCGAGACGATGACCGTCGAAAAAGTATTTGATCCAACGGTTAGATTTTTAGACGCTCGTTGAGAAAGTGACACGCTTCTCATCAAAAGTGTAGATCCAATACGATTCATTATTAACACGCTTCCCAAAGTTTGATCCGAACTAAACCGGAAACGACCGAAAAAATTAAATCGAACTAAACCAAAACCATTTAACCAGATATTTTACCAATAAATCCAGTGGTTTAGTTTAAACATTAAACATTAAACATTAAACATATAATATAATCATATTAATTTCATTTTAGTAAGAAAGATAAAACCGAAATCGAAACCAAACTAAAATACAAATGATGTTATATGAATGATTTACAAAAAAGTGTTTATAAGACCAATAAAACCAAGCCAACCAAACCGAAACTAAACCGGATTATTGTCCATTATTGTCCATGATAACGCTCTTAACAGTGGATTGGGCTGAACGGTCAGGCCCAGTACGGATTCTAATATAAGTCCAAAAACATAGGAAACCGTCATTTAAATTTATTTTGTCTTTGGAGTTGACCATCTGACATATCATCTCGTTCATCTATGCACGTGGACCCAAATCTAAAATAACGCTTTTTTATTTATTTATCTTCTTAAGGGTTCTAATTTTTTTTTTTTTTTTTTTTTCATATTTTAAAGCTTTTTACTTTTTTTTTTTTTTTGTTTTAATTTTAATTGCTTCAATGTTGTTGGTTTGCCTCGCACTTCGAAAAATTACAAAATCACTTTCCACTTTCTTCGGGTCTTCTATTTCCACCATTAAAGCTCAAGAAAAGGAAAGGTTGTAGAGATTGAGATATTTAGAGATAGTAGTGATAGAGATAGAAGAGAGATTAAAAGCAAGAGGAAAGAGAGTTCCTTTACTCTCTTCTTCTTCTTCCTCTGCAAATCTGACATATATTATTATTAGCCCTCTTTCATTTAGGGTTTTGTGTCTCTTTTTTCAAGAATCATCTCTGGGAGGCACTGAGCTTTTAGGTGAGTTTTGTTTTTGGAACTCTCTATCTCTGATGTTGATGTTATTAAATTTGGAACTCTTCCACTTAACTTGGAGTTGTTTGTTTTTTCTTTCCATTGAGTGAGATCTTGAAATTGAGATTTTTTTTTTTTTTTTTTTTTTTTTTATCATTTCTGAATCTTACAAGAAGATGTCTTGGGTTCGATTCACGATTGAGCAAAAAGATGGCAACTTTGCATACCCACCACCGTTTTACAAAGACCCAATTCTTTCTCCGCCGTCTCCTCCTCCTCCGCCACCGTCGTCTTCCGGTAACAGAATCAGTCCGGCGGTTCTCTTTGTAATTGTGATTCTAGCTGTCTTGTTCTTCATCTCTGGGCTTCTTCATTTGCTCGTTAGGTTTCTCATCAAGCATCCTTCTGCTACTGCTTCTTCTTCAAGGTCTAATAGATTCCCTGAGATCTCAACTAGTGATGCTCTTCAAAGACAGCTTCAGCAGCTTTTTCACTTGAATGATTCTGGTCTTGATCAAGCTTTTATCGACGCTTTACCTGTTTTTCACTACAAAGAGATTGTTGCTAGTGGTGGTGCTGCTCAAGAGCCATTCGATTGTGCTGTTTGTCTCTGTGAGTTCTCTGAGAAAGATAAGCTGAGATTGTTACCAACTTGTAGCCATGCGTTTCATTTGAACTGTATTGATACTTGGCTTCAGTCTAATTCGACTTGTCCTCTTTGCCGTGGCACTCTCTTCTCCCCTGGTTTCTCTATGGAGAACCCGATGTTTGATTTCGATGATATAAGGGAAGATGAAGAGTGTGTGACTGAGAATGGAAGCCAGAAAACTATGGAGATCCAAGAAATCGTTGTGGAGAAAGGAGTTTTACCGGTGAGATTGGGGAAGTTCAAGAGGCTTGACAATGTTGGTAATGGTCAGGATCAGGATGTTGTTGTTGCTGGAGGAGAGACTAGTAGTAGTAACTTGGATGCAAGAAGATGTTTCTCAATGGGTTCGTATCAGTATATACTCGGTAACTCCGAGCTTAAAGTCCCCTTTGCCAACGATAGACTGCCGAGAGTGAAACCTCAGGACAAGGACTCTGAGCAGACAGGGAACTCATCATCAGCATCGTCGGAAGAGAACAAAAAGATCAATAGTGTGGCTAAAGGAGAGAGCTTTTCGGTTTCTAAGATTTGGTTATGGCCAAAGAAAGACAAGTTTTCTTCAGATGCTCAAAGAAGGTTGCCTTCTTCATCACTTAACGTTGATGATCTTCCGAAACTTCCATGGATGGAAGATCATAAGAAGCTCGAGAACGACGTAAGGTAGTATCTATCTGTGGCTCATTTTTATTCAATCAAGATCATCGATACTTAGGGGTTTTTACTGATTATATTTTGTGGGAGGGGGGATTCGTAATCATATGTTGTACCATATTGTTCAAAAGGGTTTCTGATTCTTGATAAGAACTTCAGTTGCATTATGCTTGTTAATCATATGAGATCAAATTATAAATTACGCATGCTCAACAATAATGGATTCCAAAAGACTGATGCTTTAGCTTTATTTTTAATTTTATTATCTGTCTCTTTATTTTCTTCACTTTGGGAGTCACTGGTTCTCTTTATTTTCTTCTTTTCCATATACTTTCCTTTACTCTCTCAACTAATTCACTGTTAGCTTTATGCATATATTATTGTATTTTGTATACAAATCTTGATAGTCATCGATTATAATATGGTTTACTTTTTATTTTTATAAGTTTTCTTGATTGGTTTTGGAATTTTTTAAGTGATGGGTATAGAAAACAAATGGGAACTTTTGACTTGTGTTCAAACACAGTATAGTCTTTGGTTTGGGTTAAGAGTCATTATCATAATCAAAACAAATATGAAATCTTCCAATAAACCAATTACATGTAAGACTTTAATTTCAAAAGTCTTTGGCTCTAAATGGTTTATGTTGGTTGTTGTAGGGTCAATATGTTTTATTTGACTCTGACATAAAATCCATTACCCACTCGACTTTGATTGATTGCACATATAAATTAATATAGATCCACAAGAACAATGAACTCTCTGTTTGATCCATATACTTGTATGTTCTATAGACTATTCAAGCGTTTATACATGTTTAGAACAGAAGCTTAAAACTAAGTCTCTTGATCTATAAACTGATCTCGGATTCTCAGTTTTTGTACATAAGATTCGATGGCCGAACCCACCAGCTGGGTGATGATTCATCGTTAATAAACATGTTAGTGAGATAATTGTCAAAAAAAAAAAAAAAACATGTTAGGGAGATAATCTTTATTTGCTAGTGAAATCAAAGCTGTGGAAGAGCTAATAATATCATCACCTTCGGAGTTAATAAGCTTAACTTGGAAATTTCTTTGGGATTGGTTTAGCTTCTCAGCCAAAGTACGTAGAAACATGTCTGAATCTTGAGCTTAATTTCTGTCTTGCAAGCCATAAAATCTGTAGCTTTCTAGAAGTGATTAATATTTTCAGCGGAGAAAAAACGTTCTTGTCAAAGTTTCTTTCATTTCGATGGCTGGTTTTGTTCATGATTTAGTGACAATGTTTCTTCTAAGTTAGATAATTTCACTGGAATTTTTCGATATTTGAAAAGAAGAAACAAAATAAAAATAACAAGATTCCCAAGGGAAAGTGAAGCTTCTCAACTGTAATTGGAGATTTTGACTTTAAAAACTAAAAATAAAATCAATTAGGACTTGAAATGTGTTAAATTTGACTTATTTTGGGGTTCTAACTAAAAACCAATTGGCAATTAGTAGATTGATCTTAACCCTTTATATACTAATGATAATTTTTTTTTTTTTTTTTTGTTAAAATGCTTTCAATTTAAATTGCAGGAGAGCAAATGTTTTACAGGGCCTAGGCCCAAATCGGAAGGCCGATAAGAAAATAAATTACAAACCTATAGTTAAAATAGAACAAAATGTTGAACCAGTTGTTGAAAATGAACCAGACTGTTGGTTGAGAATAACCGCCTCAAACCAGTCTCTAGTATTTCTTTTGGAGATAGATGAGAAGCCATTCAATGCACCTGAATCACGACAAGAAATTAGGTTTGCGAAGTTGTTTGTATCGTCGTTCCTCTTCCTGAGAACCACAAGTGTAAGAGAGAGAGAGATTGTTCCAAGTTGGTGTCTCGCATGCTGGAAGCTTTGTTCCGGATGATGGTGTCGATTTGGCGAATTAGGAGATCAACGGGCTTGAAGTTGTTGCGATGGAGCCGATGATTCCTCTCCGTCCAGAGCGTGTAGATTGTCGCTTGCCAACTTAAGAGTGCCAGTTTCCTTGAGTTGCGGGGGCCAGAGAGATGCATGAGGTTTTGAACTGTATTAGACCAGGATCGCGAAGGGTTGATTCTGCAACGAGTGGCTATGGTTGACCAGACCGTCCAGCTGAGGGAGCATTCAAACAGTATATGATCACGAGATTCAGGGAAGCCTCCACAGAGCAGACAGATCGGATCGACCTGCAGACCCCAGTTGAGCAGTCGATCTCTGGTGGGAGATCTGTTCAACATGAATAACCAGACCAAGAACATATGCTTGGGGATTCTTCCGAAGAACCAAACAATGGAGTGCCAAGGTACGGTTAGTACTTCCTCCTTAATTGCAGAGCAGATAGTTCCCGTGTTATGTCGTCCCTTGTGAGTGTCATCTATCCACCAAGTATAAGTATCCGGGTCATCTGTTAGTGTTATAGTAGACAGGGCTATATGGAGATTAACCTGTGTATCTGATCGTGCAGGTGGAAGGTTCCAGGTTCCCTGTCTCCACAGATCCGAAAGATGTATGCCCCGACTAATGCCCACCTGATAGATTCCGTCTCCTTGGAGGTAAGTAGTCATTTTCCCCAGTTGGCTCCAGTTATCAGTTCAAAACAAACATGATTTCCCATTACCTGGTTTTATCTTAATCCAATCATAAGCCTTTTCTCGAATCTTGAATAACTTATTGGTTAACCAAGAGTGTTTATTGTTTGACTTTCTAGTCCAGAAGCTGCTAAGGTTGCTAGAGAGAACGACCCTCCTGAACCACGCTACCCAAACTGAGCCAGATTGAAAGAAGATTAACCAGATAAGTTTTATCATAGATGCAGTATTCCAAGTTTGTAGATCCCTGATCCCTAGGCTACCCTCCTGTTTGGTTAGTGTTACTACCTCCCATGCGACCCTTGCAGAATGATGGCCCTCTGTTGACTCCTTCCAAAGGAATGCACTTGACATGTTCTAATACACTTTTTTGGCAGGACAAATCCAGAACACCAGAAGTTTGATATCCCTGCAATAACTGAGTTCAATAGTTGGAGACGACCTGCAAAAGAGAGCGATCTAGTTGACCAAGCGTTGAACCGGCTCTTGACACGCTGTATTAGTGGCGCACAATCCAACAAGGTGAGCTTCTTTGTGCACAATGGTAGTCCCAAGTATCTGATAGGCAGCTGGCCGTGAGCTATTCCCGTAATAGCAGTTATTTGGTCTGTTTCAGTTTGAGAGAGACCAGAAGTGACAAAGCTCGTCTTTGGTATACTAATGGCAAGACCCGAGACTGCTTCAAACTCCTTCAGAACTTGAATTACATTGCGTACAGAGGATGCCTCCCCATCTGTGAATATAAGCAAATCATCTGCAAAACGAAGGTGCGTAAGTTTCATGTCCTTTCATTTGTGGTGATATCCAATTTTTCCTTCTTCTGCTGCTTTATCCAAACAAGCTGACAGGCAGTTCATGGCTAGAACAAACAGATAAGGCGAGAGGGGGTCTCCCTGGCGAAGTCCTCGGAGCCCTTTAAAGTAGCAGTGTACATGCCCGTTGAAGCCTACCAAGAAGGAAGGAGTGCAGATGCAAGCTTTAAGCCAGCGCTGGTAAGTCTCCGGTACTTCAATACCTCTAAGGCAGCTAAAAATAAACTCCCATCTTACTGTATCAAATGCCTTAGCGATATCCACTTTGATGGTTATTCTTTTAGGCCCTTTTTCGTGATGATAGCCATTTACCAGCTCTGCAGCTAACAGCGTATTCTCCACTAGCAAACGACCTTTAATGAAAGCTGTCTGATTCTTTTGCACCAGGTCAGGGAGAATGGGCTTCAATCTTGCTACTAGCAACTTAGAGACGACCTTGTACAGTGTATTGAGACACGAGATGGGACAAAAATCCGAAATGATAGAGGCTCCAGGAACTTTGGGAATTAGAGCAAGAATAGTTTCATTGGTCGCGGAGGGAAGGAAGGAAGAGTGAAAGAATTGGAGGATGCTGGACGTTACTTCGGCACCAAGTATATCCCAAGATGTTTTGTAGAAGGCTGAGGTAAATCCGTCTGGTCCCGGAGCTTTGTTAGCATTTAGTTTAAACATGTTCCGCCTTATCTCTTCAGGTGTTGGTAACTTTTTCATTGCTTGCTACAGGTCTGGAAGGAAACGATAAGCAATCGTATTCTGAATCCATTCAAGGGGCACAATCACAGGTTGCAGGATTATTGGTGCCAGCAGCGCCTTGAAGTGGTTTACCGCGAGGGAGCTCATTTCTTGAGGGTCGTCAATCACAGCACCCGAAAGAGAAGTGAAAGAACGGATGGCATTAAACGCATTTCTCATCTGCATTACTCTGTGGAAGTAAGTAGTGTTAAGATCATCCTCCTTGAGCCAGTTTATTCTTGATCTTTGCCTGAATTACATTGCGTACAGAGGATGCCTCCCCATATGTGAATATAAGCAAATCATCTGCAAAACAAAGGTGCGTAAGTTTCATGTCCTTTCATTTGTGGTGATATCCAATTTTTCCTTCTTCTACTGCTTTATCCAAACAAGCTGACAGGCAGTTCATGGCTAGAACAAACAGATAAGGCGAGAGGGGGTATCCCTGGCGAAGTCCCCGGAGCCCTTTAAAGTAGCCGTGTACATGCCCGTTGAAGCCTACCGAGAAGGAAGGAGTGCAGATGCAAGCTTTAAGCCAGCGCTGGTAAGTCTCCGGTACTTCAATACCTCTAAGGCAGCTAAAAATAAACTCCCATCTTACTGTATCAAACGCCTTAGCGATATCCACTTTGATGGTTATTCTTTTAGGTCCTTTTTCGTGATGATAGCCATTTACCAGCTCTGCAGCTAACAGCGTATTCTCCACTAGCAAACGACCTTTAATGAAAGCTGTCTGATTCTTTTGCACCAGGTCAGGGAGAATGGGCTTCAATCTTGCTACTAGCAACTTAGAGACGACCTTGTACAGTGTATTGAGACACGAGATATGACGAAAATCCAAAATGATAGAGGCTCCAGGAACTTTGGGAATTAGAGCAAGAATAGGTTCATTGGTCGCGGAGGGAAGGAAGGAAGAGTGAAAGAATTGGAGGATGCTGGACGTTACTTCGGCACCAAGTATATCCCAAGATGTTTTGTAGAAGGCTGAGGTAAATCCGTCTGGTCCCGGAGATTTGTTAGCATTTAGTTTAAACATGTTCCGCCTTATCTCTTCAGGTGTTGGTAACTTTTTCATTGCTTGTTTCAGGTCTGGAGAGCAACGATAAGCAATCGTATTCTGAATCCATTCAAGGGGCACAATCACAGGTTGCAGGATTATTGGTGCCAGTAGCGTCTTGAAGTGGTTTACCGCGAGGGAGCTCATTTCTTGAGGGTCGTCAATCACAGCACCCGAAAGAGAAGTGAAAGAACGGATGGCATTAAACGCATTTCTCATCTGCATTACTCTGTGGAAGTAAGTAGTGTTAAGATCATCCTCCTTGAGCCAGTTTATTCTTGATCTTTGCCTGAAATACGCCTCTTCAATAGTTCTGAGAAACATCCACTTAGTATGCATTTCCTTCTCTTGATCGTAGATAGCGGGAGTTGGAGTTGTCAATGCCTGAACCTGCAAAGATTGCAACAAAAGGTTAGTCTCACAAACTCTATTTTGGATGTCAGAAAAATTTTCTCTCGCAAGTATTTTTAGCTCTCTTTTAAGTGTTTTTTGTTTTGCACTCAGTGTGGACAAACAGGGCTCCAGAGGATATGTACTTCCAATTAGATTCCAAGCAGTTCCAATCAAGGGAAGAAATTTAGGGTGTTTGGTGAGGAAGTTGAAAAATTTAAAGGGTTTGGTGCCTGAGGTGGGAAGGGGTGTATGGAGGTTAATGAGGCTGGGAGAGTGATCAGAGAAGTCTGGAGCTAAGAAAGAGACCACACTTTCAGGATAACAGGTGAGCCAGTGGTTATTTACAAGGACTCTGTCTAGCTTCTTCGCCATCGGATTTGAACTGTTTTTGTTTGTCCAGGTAAACAGGGGCCCTTGAAACCGCAGGTCAAAAAGCTCTAGCTGCAAAAGACATTCTCTCAGCTCTAGCATTCGAGAGGTGAAGTGGTTGATGCTCGGGTTAGAGTGCTCTGCGGGGTGTATTATCTGATTGAAGTCTCCACAAAGAGCCCAAGGTAAGTTGTCAAGCATCAATCTTTGATGTAACCGCAGGAGTTCACACCAGAGGTCAGTTCTCTCTTCACTCAAATTCGGTGCATACACAGCTGTGAAGAAGAATCGATGTCCACCTTGTATTGTGATTTCACAGGTGAGGAGATGTTTTGACTGATGAAGGACAGTCACATCTGCCGGAGCTTTCCAGATTAGCACAATGCGTCCATTTTCATCAGAGATATGATTTGAGACATAATTCCAACCCGAACAGGTTTGAGTCATAACACGGTTCAAGTTTGGTTCTTTAACATGGGTTTCTAAAAGAGCACCAAAAGTAGGCTTATTAATAGCTAGCCAGGATGCAAAAGGTCGATGTTTAGCCGGGTCATTCAGACCTCGAACACTCCAACAAAAAGGTTGTATATACATAGGAACAGGTAAGAGGTTAGGAACTATGGGGAACTCCTTCTTTAGCAGAAGGAGAATCTCCAGAGATAAGACATAGAGGCGGGTCAATAACCATATCAGAAGGTAGGCTAGTAGTGTTGTTGGGATCTGAAGGTGGGGTGTTAGTGGTGTTGACCTCAGATGTGGGTTCAGGGGGTTGGTTAGAGGGTGCTAGGGCATCAAATGGGTTAGAGGTTTTTACAACTGGGGTTGGCAGAAGAGAGGGAGCTACTTGTGATTGTTTTGTCTGTTTAACGGTTTTGGCTTGTTGTGAAGGTTGGCCTGAATGTTGGTGGCCAGGAACGGTAGGAGCAGAGGAGGAAGATGGGGAACAGGAGTCATGGTTTGTTGCAACTAGAGGAGGGTCAGACTTGCCTTTCCCTTTGATCATAGTAGATACTGCTTCTTTAGCTGCGTTTGACTCAGTTTCTTTTGTTTCTTTTGCTTTCTTCATCTGTGTCCATGATGGTGTAACAGCAGGACAGAAGCGAATGACGTGTCCAATCTCCTTGCAGTGAGAGCACGTGGGAGGGACCCAAGGGTATTCGACATCAATGGTTATAATTTCACCATTCTCCCGGACCACTTCAACTGACGAAGGCAACGGTTCATTCAGATTGCGTTCAACTTTTACATGCGCAACAGATAAGCTTACTAGATTCTTTGTGAACTAGTCCATTTCTTTCGGTTCGCCCACAAGTCCTGCTACAAAGCTAATACTTTTATGATGCATTAGGTCAAAAGGCATTCCTTTAAGGTGTGCCCAGATTGGGATTGCTTCCAGATCAGTATTTTCACCACCTGAGGCATCCCATTGAGTCAACAAGAACATACATTCGCCAATGTACCACATTTTCTTTTCAAAAATCTTGGCTCGCAGATGCTCAAATTGGATCCTCACTAACATGGAGTTGTTAGCATGATTGAGATGAATTTCAAGCCATTGCCCTCGACCCCAAATATGGCTTAGAACACTTTGAATGTGTTTATAAGTGGGCAAGCGGCCTTTGAATCTCCCAATTATGAAATCTTTGTGGATATCCGCACCTTCTTGGAACACTGAATCAGGGATAAGGACTCTAGGCTTTCCTTCTGGAGATATCTCCACTGGGGCTAGTCGCGTAAGTGATCTATCCGCTGCATTTTTTAGCTTATGTGCTAGAGTTTTTGCTTGGTGAGTAGTTTGGTTTGTCGCAGGTACTTGTTTTGTTGATGCCTCAGCTGGACACACAACAGTACTGGGGTTTGCAGGGATTGCAATTGGAGGGTGAGCTGTAGTAGCAGTTTGGAGAGATGGGGAGATAGTGGGAGAGAGAGAGAGGGAGGGGAGAGGGAGGGAGAAATTGAGGTTGGAGGGTGGGGAGGATGAGAGGAGGGGAGGGAGGGGGGAGGGGGGGGGATAGGGTGAGAGGGAGTATTTTGCTGCAAAGAGATTGCATACCCTTGACTCGCTGAGTCCACCACTTGCACAAGAGAGTTACGTGATGTCGAGAGGCCTTTTATGTAGCGGCGAGCTACCTTCGGCTGAGGTGTGGAAAGTAAACCATCAGTTTGGGCTACCACCTTACAGGGGAGTGAGGATTCAGGTACTGTTTTACTTTCTTTCACTGTAGCAATTCCAGATCTAGGGTTGTGACCCAAATTTTTGTAATAAGAGTTGAGTTTATCTTGAGCTTGGGGATTAACCACTACAGGAGTGGATTTGTGATGAACAGAAGTGCTAGAATCACTCGCTCAGGCTCCAAGTAAGCAGTTTGAGCTGAGGACTGAAAAACATAGTCGGGAGAGATAGGGAGAGAGGGGGAAATCAGAAAGGGAGGGAAGGGAGGGACAGGGCTTTGGTCTGGGGTGAGGAGGGAAAGGAGGGGGCGATTGGAGCTGCCTTCAACCAAGGTTGAAGGAGGAATCGGAGAGGAAGTACGGTCCGTAGGGAACCAGCAGTTCGCCATTATCGCCGTATGTCGCCTTTTTAGCTACCCACACTTGTTTATACTGCATAATCAGTACTAATGATAATTTCTTTAAACTTTAGATGTGGGATTTGGTTTGTATCCCAACAAAATGAAACGATCTTGTTAGAAATCATGAGTTTGTGGTGAAGAAACTCGTTGTCCAGTGTCCACAACAACCTCTCCGGAGTTACCAACGGACAGAAGCAAAATCCCATCGTTAGAACACAAACTACAAAAGAGGTGAAAAAAACGATCAAAAATGTAACCGGAGAATGATTTTTAGTAAAGGGAATTTTATTAGAAATGCCATTTTCAAAACAAAAGTTGTGGAAAATGCCACTTTCAAATTTTCATTCTCTAAAATGCCATTTTTCGATTCTATGCCATATATAAAAAAGACAATAATACCCTTGAAATAAAAAGAGAGTAAAAGAAGGTGTGAACTATTTTGTGCAGTACCCAAAACATCATTAATAAACATTTTTTCTATTAAATCATTGATTCTTAATATTCTACAATTAATGTTTTGATTGGTTTTAGAAATAATTGTGATTGACATTAGTTTCTTAGAAACATGTTGTTCATCATTCTGCAGACAAGTAAATGTGGTGGACAAAAACTTTCATTGTTGTATCTCGTCCATCAGATCTTTATATTTGCAATGTAGACACTTTTTTTAGTTAGTAATAGACACAAAAGTCAAACCAAACGGATATGGTCCACTCAAGAGAACGAAGGACATAATAGTGGTGGACAAAAATCTTGGTTGTTCGATTTGGTCCACCGGATCTGCAGACTTACAATGTGGGCACTTTTTTTTAGCGATGGACATAAAACGCTAAACCAAACAGATATGACCAACTTAAGAGAACGAAGGACATAATAATGGTGGACAAAACCCTTGGTTGTTCGATCTGGTCCATCAGATCTGACCAAACAGATATGACCAAATTAAGAGAATGAAGGACATAATAGTGGTGGACAAAACTCTTGGTTGTTTGATCTGGTCCACCAAATCTGCTAACATGCAATGTGGACAATTTTTCTTGTTAGCAATGGACATAAAACGCCTGACAAATCGGATCTGGTCTACTCAAGAGAATAAATGACCTAAAAGTGGTGGACAAAAACTTGGTCGGCTGGATCTAGTCCACCGCATCTGCAAACATGCAATGTGGATAAATTTTGTATTAGCAATGGACACAAAACGCCAGTCCAAATCAGATAAGGTCAACTCAAGAGAACAAAGGACATAATTATGATGGACAAAAACCTGGTCGACTGGATCTGGTCCACCAGACCAAAGTGTTTGAAGACTGAAAGCAAAAAAAAAACAAGGTAAGAAGATGAGAGCAGAAAGTTCACCAAAAATTCAATCTTTGAGAGTTATGTCCACCAACTTGTTGGGATTCCTGAGAAATGTACAACAAATGAGAGTTAGTCAATTATTGATAAAAAGATAATAGACAAGCTAAGCGAAGGACAAATTATTGTCCTCTAGATCTGGTCCATCAATTAAAAAGACTCTAATGATAGCAAATGAATCTCATACACAACTTTAGAAGGAAACATCTCCGACGGCGACGGAAGCATCTCATGTTACAGATGAAGGGATTTCTCATTTGCAGCAGGTCAAATTGGATCAGATGCAAAGCTTGGTCGAAGTAAATTATGGAAGAAACTATCTATTTTTGTAGAGCTTGGTTGTTTATTTTTTAGATGAATCTGGATGGAGAGACTCACAAAAAAAAAATTGGAATATGAAGATAGGAGAGTTGCAGAGAATGACGAAGGTTAAAAAGAGATGAATGGTTGTTGAAAAAGATTTTGTTTGGAGAAAGAGATTGGAGTTAGAGCTTTTGTGTCAAAAAAAAAAAATAATCGATATAATTGTTTAGATTTTGGAGGACAATATAGTATTTTTAATTTGTTTTTATGGCACTTGGGAAAAGAAATTAACAAAAATGGCATATACCAAAAGAATGTTTACTGTTCATGGCATTCTTAATAAATTTCCCTTTAGTAAAACCGAGAATGACTTTTACTGCTTATTCCGTTATACGCAAGTTTCAAGGGTGATCTTAAATGACACTTTTACCGGTTTGAACTTGGTCACAAACATTAATGGAGCCTATCACAAACCTTACAAACATGCAACACTAATGGTTTAGGCCTATCATAGAAATGAAAAATGATTTTCCTTAAAAACAATTTAACGGAGCAGTTAGATGATTTTAACAAAACTCATTAAAAATGCTGAAAATCCGACTGACAGAAAGAGCCTCCCTTCTACAGTCCAAAGTACCGCAGTCCCCAGCCATGATGCCATGACTAGTGACTAAAAATAATTCAGAATCATTTTAATTAATTATCACAGAAATCATTAGTTTATGTTTTTTTTTTAATAAAAACTTAGATTTCAAGTTTATCCATATAATTCATGCAATGCATATATTAAAAATATTGTATTAAAAACAGTTATATAGTAAAGTTTTATTTTTCAGCCAATTAAATCTATAATATGAAAGTTGGCTAACTTTCTCCCTCAGCATGCCACCTCAGCATTTTAGAGAAACCTAGAGCTGACACCTAATAAAAATACCTAACCAATCAAAATATAACAATTAATACAGCTCATATTTTGAACCAATGTAAATTTTATCTCGGTTTCACGTCACCTTCTCTCTACTCGTAACTCGTAAGTCCCTGGCAGACAATATCAAAAAAAGTAAAAGGTCTCGCTCTTCTTCTTCTTCACACCATATGATTTTCTTTTCAACTCAGAGAGAGAGAGAGAGAGAGAGAGAGAGAGAGAGAGAGAGAGAGAGAGAGAGAGAGAGAGAGAGAGAGAGAGAGAGAGAGAGAGAGAGAGAGAGAGAGAGAGAGAGAGAGAGAGAGAGAGAGAGAGAGAGAGAGAGAGAGAGAGAGAGAGAGAGAGAGAGAGAGAGAGAGAGAGAGAGAGAGAGAGAGAGAGAGAGAGAGAGAGAGAGAGAGAGAGAGAGAGAGAGAGAGAGAGAGAGAGAGAGAGAGAGAGAGAGAGAGAGAGAGAGAGTAACGGCTGATGTGTTCACGTTGTAACAAGCATTCCGTGTATCACCACCAACATATCCTTTATAATTGTCTCAAGCTATAGCGTAATTGTAATGGATTTGCCACAATTTTCACCTGAATTAGAAATGCAATACATTTGGAAAGTTAGGCTCTCTCTCATCTCCTCTTTCTCTCTTCTTCGAAAATCTCTCTTTGATTCTCTAATTTCAGTCAATTTTCTATCACAAAACCAGAGAAGAAGTTTTTGAGACATAGGCAATTTGAGTAGAAACAAAACCAAATATGTCTCTTTTCAAGTTAGTTTATGAGACCAAATTTTCTCCCACTCACAAACTTGGTGAAGATGGATTTGGACCGTCTTCAAGGTAACCTTAATTCTGATATGCCTGATCTTAAAGTTTCCTCTTATAAATGTATCTTTGACCTTTTTTTGTTTGTAAGTTCTTTGTGTGTGGTTTGTATTGTATTGATTCATTCTCATTTCATTTTTGTCTGATTATTTGTGTAACAACTCTTAGTATAATAGCTTGATCCAGAGTAGTGGATATGATGCGATTGGGTTGATTTATAATAGCTTGATCCAGAGTAGTGGATATGATGCCATTGGGTTTATTGCTATTGTATGTTACAATTGAGGTTCTTTGAGGGTTTATGATTTGTATGTAGATAGCTTCATCCCATATTAGAAGCAACCTCACTTTCTCAATCTAAAGTTAAACTAATAACAAAAGACAAAAATCTCACAAATCTTTTCAAAAGCCTCTCAATGTTTGCCCGACTCAAGGGGGTGGCGGGAGGGGCAAAATCCAAGGGTGTACTCCAAAATTCATAAAAAAACCTTTGAACATAATTTACTGTGAAAGAGGTCTAAAATTTTTAGTTCAGCTAGGGTCTATGTAATTTTGTATTTTGGTTTTTTTTGTTATGTTTTTTTTTTCTTTTTTTTTGTAATTTCAGATAATTTGACGATGGTTGGGCATTACTGGCTTTGGATTTCTATGCTCCCACACAATTCCACCTTGAAGACCTTGATCAAAAATACACTTGATTCTATCTGCTACGGCTTTAGTCATGAACCAAGCCGTAAGTATTTAGTACATTATGTTTGTGTCTGTTTTCTTCAGGCACATGTGGTTATGCTGGAAGCATCATGGAAAATTAAGACTTTGTGGTATTTTTCTTTAATTATGCGCATATCTTTGTGATATAACAGTACTTCCGATAAACTTAGTCTTTTACTTTATTTGAACACAGGTGAACCACACAATCCATTAAAACCTCGGGAAAAAGGTAATTTCAATCCATACTATTTCGAAAGTTTAAATTTCTATCCAGACAACAGATCTGTGTGTTTTTCAACCTAAACCCTTACATAATTCAAATTTACTACCTAGACTTCGAATCGTTACCTTCCTACATTGACTCAAACAGCGTTAGTCAACCGTTAAATGTTTTGATCAATTTGACACGTAAGCGATTATGTGTCAAGGTCGTTGGACTCGAAACCTTAAAACGACGTTGTTTGCAATGAAAGGTTTAAACGACGTGTTTTGAATTAGGGGAAAGATCTTAATTGTAAACGACGTTGTTTGCAATGAAAGTTTAAAACATGTTTTGAATTGGGGGAAAGATCTTAATCGCAAACAACGTCGTTTTAAGGTTTTGAGTCCAATGATCTTGAAACATCATCGCTTATGTGTCAAATTGATCAAAACATTTAGCGGTTGACTTACGCTGTTTGAGTCAATGTAGGAATATGGGTAACGATTAAAAGTCAAGTTAATAAATTTGAATTATATATGGATTTAGGTTGAAAAACATATGGATCTGTTCTCTGGGTAAAAAATTACACTTTCGAAATAGTACGGGTTGAAATTTACCCTTTTCCCTTAAAACCTCACCCAACAAGCTAACCATCAAACCAAAAAAAAAGACACAAGATTAACGTGGCCAAAAATGAGCAGCGAGATTCGATTAATCAAAATACGAAAACAATTCAAAGCCTAGAAACAAAAAGTAAATAACCTACAAAGGGGGCCTGCAAAACAAAAACATTAAAAACAAAAAACAAAACACACAAGAATACAACAATACAACCATATCAACGTTGGCAATAAGGATAAACCGTCATAAAAAACCAAAAGTATTTATATTACAAAAAACCAAAAAAAATATTTGTTTGTTAATTTTGTTTCTTTTGTTCAATATTTAAGATTGTATAATAGTATTTCTATTGTTAATTATAAAATTTGACCAACTGAATACCGCTTCTTTTGTTCAGTATTTAAAATTGTATAATAGTATTTCTATTGTTAGTTATAAAATTTGATCAACTGAATACCGCGAACACGATGGAATAATTATTTAGTATATTTATAATAGTATTACATATTTACCGTATCAAATATCTTATGGTTATAAAAAATAAAATTTTAAAGGCTTTTCACAATTAACCTGTAATAGAACTATACTTACATTATTATTTCAAAAAAATTAAAGTGAGGTTAAATTTATCCCGTAAGTTAAGTGATTTTTAGATATAACCCGTGAAAGAATTATATCCGTAAAATTCATAAGATGGTATACCACGGATTAAATTATATTATAAATAATCCAATTTATTAGATTTAGCCCCAAAAAATTATCATTACAATTTTTAATCAACATATCAATAACCATAAATAAAATAAAAAAATCCGTACCAAACAGTATAGTTATTATCGATTATTAGAGTTTTAAAGGAATTTATAAATATATTTTATATTTTTTTTTGTATATGTTATTAAGTGTAATAAATTTCTAAATATATTAATTTTTTAGGAAATTTAAACCCAAATTGGTAGTGATATTTTAGGAAATTATTTTTGTCTTTTGTTTAATTTTTATGGAATTAAATTTGTAAATAAGTATAATTCAAAGGTTAGAATACCAAATGTACTTAAAAATCTTAATATAGATAATTCAACAAAATTATACAACTTAGTGTTTTATTTACTTCCATTTACATACTTTTCAACTTGGGAAATTTTTTTTGGGGGTTTTAGCAAACAAAATAGAATTATTTAAATAAACTATGTGGTTATATTAAGTAATTATAATTACAGTCTCACTTTACCAAATTATAGATCTTATGGAAAAACAAATAAATAAATGATGTTAGAAAAGTAAAATAGTATTTTTCTCAATTGTCTTATTAGTTTCTTCTAAAGTTTTTTTACAGATCATTATGAACCAAATTCGCAATACAATCAATTGATTTGACTAAGGTGATGTTCGTTTCACCACTCAGATGATTCATCTAGATGGAAATGAAAAATAATGTTCGTTTTTGACAGTTTAACAGAGTTTTTGTTTGGTTTTGAATGAAAATTTATGTGTATATATTTTAGATCAATATTTAAAATTTATATGGTTAAGATAAGATTAAAAAATTATTAGATCTAAACATGGGTATTTTAGTCATTATTCTAATTAAATCCATTTGTATGAGAATGTAAATACACCAAACAAACACATTTTTATTCAGATGCATCATCCAAATGAACCATTTTTTTTGTTGAGTCATTTGACAATCAAATGATTCATTTGGATGAAGCTTTTAAATGGATCATTTGAATGAAAATGCAAAATGGTGAAACGAACAGGGCCTAATTATTATTCTATAACTTATGTCCCATTCAGATCAAATACAGTTGCTCTACAAGTTGTTGATTTAGTAGTAGTTGTTGTTGTTACAACTGCTGCAGGTGAAACTGTTGCGGTTGAAAAGAATGTGTTTGCTATTGTTGTTCCTACGGTTGTTGAAAAGAAAGAATTGGTATCCTACTATTCCTCAAACATATATTGCAGAGTATGAAACATCGGTTGAGGCGACTGCTATTAAACACACATAGTTTAAAAAATTTCACAAAACATCCTACAAACAAACGTCAAAATACAAAAATATACGAAACGAAAAAATAATCAACACAAATGAAAACAACAACCCGCGCGTAGCGCGGGCACCTACCTAGTCAAATATATGAAAAGAGGCCAACTCTCTCCATACAATGGACACATCAGCAAAGGAGAATGTGCCACCTGTAAGCAGAAAAAAAAATCCTAATCTTTTGGGCTTCTCTTAGGTTTTAGAAGTTAGTGTAACTGCTCTAATAATAAAAATCAGAATTGAGGAAGATCATTATTGTAATACCAGGATATATTGATGTTTTCTCCGTTACCTACACGGCTACACCTCTGGAAGAAGATGGTCAAACTCTCAGAATTCACTCAATTGTCTCTCTTCAGTTTCATCTTCTCTATCTTCTGCAATCTGCATCTAGACTAATTAATATGTTTGTTTCATGAAGACTCCTAGGGCAAACAATGAGAACGCATTGATGATTCAGCCTCATGGGATATCCAAACAAGAAGCCACAGGGAATGATTACAGTGGGATCGATGAAGGATGTATTTTATTAGAAGATGAGGAGAGGAAAAACTAAAACTGCTAAGAAGTTGATGAAGCTGATGAGTTGAGTCGACGGTTCTTCTAGAAACGCTTTAGCTTTGAGACATAGGAAAACTGAGCAAGGCTGGCTAAGAGACAGTTCAAGGATATCCTCACTACAGAAAGAGCTTTGCTCTTATCTGCTCTCAATGTCTCTTTTTAATTGTTTTTAGGCAATATTCATTAACGAAACTAAGATTTAACCGGGTGTTGAGTAGTAATGTTGTTTTTATTTTTGTTTTGTAGGTGGAAGAATCAGCTTATTCCTGCAGGATCTTAATTAAGATGGTAGCACAATGATTATGAAACTCATTATCCGTGGAGATGTAAAAGCCTTTGATCTGCCAAATGTATATTGTCAAGGTAAAATCCTCAGAGATGGTTCTCAATTATGTAGAACCGATTTGTAATTTTTAAGGTTTTATAAACATATCCATAGTTTTTTTATAGTTCTAGACGTAGTCTCCTCATTTGAGCTTCAGTATCATCCTGCAACAAAACAATCATTTTCATGAAATATTATAGGTAAAATAACGGGTATATATATGACCAATAAAGAACATATCGACTTTGATTATAACTTATACAAAGCTCTGAGATGAATAAGATTAAGAAGTTCAATCTTCTCTAATATAGGATTCTTGAAAAGAATGCTGTTTGAGAAAGGTCTACAAGCTTGGCTTGCAACTCGTGTCTAACGACTCAACCTCTAAACTTTGTCTCGTCCTAAAGTTTTTTTTTCCAGCATTAAAAAGTCCAAAAGTTTTATCAGTATTTAAAAGCAATACTCTATTATTAGCTCTGCCAAAAGAAATATAAAAGGTCATTTTTCCTTTTGAATACAGTCTCACATTTTATTCAGAACAAAAAAAAATGATCTTTGATTCAATAAAATCATCTTTCATTTATCGGGTAAAATATTAAAGACTTTTTAACTTTATCTTTGTTATGGCAGTTTGAAAAACTTACTTGAAAATGTTTTTTCACTGGTAAGGTTTTATATCCAAGGCATCAAACGGAAAAAAAAACAAACAAAAATAGTATGTACACATCATAACATTTTATAATTTATTGTAGGTTTATGGGCGAATAATTCCCACAAAAGGGATTTCTTGACATTGTTGTGGATGGCTGTTCAATACAAATCATGAGCACACCTACTGCAAAATGCATTCAAAACTAAATTAGTTAGGGTAAATAAATCTCCAGTAAATATTCTACGTACAATATCCCAAAGAGTAAATTTTATCTTATGCGATGCTTCATCATATATATGCTAAAATTTTTCTTTTTGAGTTTGTAGTGTTTTCAGCACTATGTCAATCGTGTTTGGAATTTAGGTTAAAGGCGCAAACCCACTAACAAGAAGTAGCAGACTCTAAATAACAAAATACACTGATGGATGTTGCAGCAATCCTAAATAACAAATATACTTATACCTTTTTGTTAACATTTTTGTTTGATTGCAATATTTGATTAATAATTTATTGTAAATAAATTTTTAAACTCTAATCCTAGTTTTCATATTAATACTTTTAAATTTTTTATCTATGATATTTTATATGAATTATATATTAGTTTATTTGGTTAAAGTATCAAAATTTTGTTTAGTTTTTAAATTTTTCTATTAAATTAAGCTGGTTGTAGTGAATATAGATGATTTATTAAATTTTTGATTAATTTGTTTTAAAGTGCACCTTCAAACACTGTTTTTTTAAGGATTATAAGTTTGAACTTTTGATCGGTAAGATAAACCCGAAAAAGCCCAAAAAGCCATGTACCCCTGTTAGGGCTAGACTCAGGCTTTGAAATATAGGCTCGAAAATATTTCGGACCGGACCGGACCGGGCTCAAACATATGCGAACTTTACGGATTTTGGGCCGGGCCGCGCCGGGCCAGCCCGATTGACACCCCTACGTGTTGGCACATCATATTATTATAGTCTGATCAGTTTTAATTTATGAAAATTAGTGTCATGTTTGAATTTGGAAATTTGATTTGATTCCCCGTCTTCAATGTTTGTAGTTTTAGTGCAAAAAAAATTGAATCAATCAAGAGTTCACTGCGGCGGAGAGAACGAAGAAGAACGACGATGGCCATAAGGAGAGAGATAAAGGTCACGAGGACCATATCTTTTTAATTCAGTTAAAATTCTAATAACATTATATTATATAAAGTTGGATTTTGAAAGTTAGTCATGAAGTTATCAATCTCATATTTTAACATGTGTAAAAGTTAATATTTAATAGGAGGAATTTGATTTTAAAAATATATATATATTTGGTTTAAAGCAATGTTAATAATATAAAAAGATAATTATCAAAAATTACAAAATTTATAAAAAATACAAAGTTTTTTAAAATAATTATAAGAAGATTATATATATATATATATATATATATATTTCATAAAATCCGAAATTATAATAATATTTAATTATTTTTAATTTGAAGTTATTCAAAAACACTGCTTTCAACTTTGTTTAATTGTGATTTTTTTAGTGGGAAGGTAAATTTTTCTTATTTTTTTAAACCAAAATTTTCTCATACTTTCTCTTTTTTAGTTGGGAATAGGTAAGATTAATATGTTGACCCATAAAAATTAATATATGGGTATACTTTTCTTAAAACTGTTTTTTAAAATTTATTGTTGTATTTTTAGATTATTCTATTTAGTTTATATTTTCATCTTTGAATTATTTGGGATTTATATATTATCGTGCTTATAAATTTCTATTGTTTCATTAATTATGTCAAATTAATTTTCTTCTAATATCTCAACCTTGATTGGTTGGTCATAAACCCTTCTTTATTTTGCAAACATAATTGTTACCATTATTCATTCAATCCAAAAATGAGATAACGAGTAGAAGCTCATCAACCTAATGGATGGATAAAATAGGTTAATCAAACACAAGCTTACAACAAACATAGATAGATTGGAAAAAACATAAATCATTGTTGATACCATAGGAGCTCAAAGATTGTGACACGCTGGTTTGGGGAAGGTTTAAAATAATTGATTTTGGCTACATATGTTACCAAAATGCACTTATTTTTTTGGTCAAGGGTCCTGAGAGAATTTCATGATAGGTGACCTTCCTGGGAGTGATTGTCGGAACTGTGCGAGTGAGGACAAAACATGGGAAAAGATCATTTATTGATTTGTAGGATCGGTAAAAAAGTTTTTAAAGCCTTCCAGACGTAACAAACAGGCCATCGAATATGGGTGGATCCACGAGCCGGGAATAGATGTAGGGCCCACTTAGGAAGGTTAGTCCATGGACTGAGAGTGCACATGGGCTCACTAAGCGTGCCAGGTGGCGGTTGAGGCATTACAGAGACAGAGGCTACATCATGGTGTGTCAAAGACACTTCCACGAATACATTGGGAAATTTAACATTAGTTACTGTCAAAAAAATTTGTGACGCTAGAGACAGAGGCTACATCATGGTTTTTACTTTCATTGGTTGTCGGAGCAAGCCATTTTGAGATAGCTAAATGACATGAACATGTTCTCTCCACACAGGAGGAGGGCATAGCCAAGGTTCTCTCTATGGTGTAGAAGGTTGGACACAAGGTTATCTCCCCAAGAGAGGAAGGTAGAGGAGGTTTGACACAAGGTTATCTACCCAAGTAAGGAAGGCGGAGCCAAAGTTCTCTCCATGGTGGAGGAGGTTGGACGCAAGGTTCTCTCCATAAGAGATGAGGGCGGAACCGAAGTTTTCTCCATGGTGGTCATACACTATTGTGATGATACATCATTGATTAGTATATATGTAATATATTTTTTATTCGAAATGTTTTTTGAGCCAACAATTTTAGTAATTAAAAACTATGAAAAAGTGAAAGTAAAATAGTTGGCTTAATGTTTTCATACACATTTTCTAGGTGGGTGGATATATTTGTAACATAGAGTATATTTAGGTGCGAAACAATATATTTTTAATGGTAACATACATAAAAGATTTGTAAATGGATATAAATCAGTATATTATAACAAAAATAAAATTTATAAATAACGTAAAACAAATCTTAATATAATTTATAAATTTTAAACCCGCACATTGGGCGGGTCCTCATCTAGTTCTATTATAAAATATACTTGGTGGACTACCCCCCCCCCCCCACTAAAACTAATTTCCCTTTCATTTTATTGCATGTGTGTTCAGTATTTTAAATAATTTTTAAAATTCTAGAAAATTATAACAAAAAAAGAATTCAAACATATATTGAATGAAAATAAAGATGTCATGATCTAATATTTATAAAAATTAAAAATACCTTTTATTATATGTTCAAATTAAGCACATGATCATCACTTTTGTCTTGAGAATGGTTTGGTTCTTTGCCCACCACATTTTCTCCTTGTTAAATATTCAATTTTTTGTATTTCTCTTGAAAAAAAGTAATAGTATATATTACATAATTGATTCAATACATCATAAAACTCACCACATCTAAAATGATGTATGTTGTAGTATTTCTATGTTTTTCCTGTTGTTATAATATGGATAATGTACTTGTTAAGTTTTGTTTCAAAAAGTAAAACATTTCCTATGGAGAGTTCTCTCTTAAGCGATAAGAACAAAAACCAGGTTAAACACAAGAGGAATGACTTTAGATCCAGTATGTTCACGGTGTGGATTACATGATGAAACTATCAACCATATCCTTTTTAACTGTTCTTATGCACACGATTCATGGCACTTGTCAAATCTACCTACTGAAGTATTACCACGGCCTTTTCAGCAGAATATTGACACGATTTTCTCTACCTTCCTAGACTTACAATAAGATGACACTATCACAACTACACAAGCTCTGATACCTTTTTGGCTCATGTGGAAGATTTGGAAATCAAGAAACAAACACATCTTTGAAAGCATCACTATACCCGTAAGAGCACTATGGACCCAAACCAAAGCAGAAGTTCAGGATTGGCTGGCGACAATAAATCAACAGAGAGTACAAACAAGTTATCCTGGTGAGAATCAAGATATCAATCGTTGGACTCCTCCTATACATCCGATCATTAAGCGTAATTTCGATGCTAGCTATAGTACAGAAGATCAATTGGTAACATGAGGGTGGATTTTTCGAGATCACACGGGTAAATGATATGCTCAAATTTACCCTAGAGCTACTCTCTCAAATTAAGAGATCAATTGTAGTACTAAGGGATCGAATCCACAAGGACTCTAGATTCACACAATAGATTTAATAATCTTTTAATTATGCTAAATCAAAATATTAATTTAAAAACAATGCAGAAACAGAATTAAAAAGTGTTGTATATTCAGGAATTAAAAACGCTAGGTCTAGGGAAATTCTCAGGAAATCATGGAAAATCAGATCAATTAATTAATCAAGCAGGATTCAACAATTAAGCACCGTTCTTAAACTCTAAACACAATTGTAAAATAAATCAATTCTCACTGCAAATATTATATAAGTTTTAAAACACAAAAATCCAAATCTCTTTTCAAAATTCAAGTTACAAACCAGCAATAAAATCAAGTTTAGATAAGTTCACAAAATCATTAATTCAAATCTCTTTGCAAAAAGTAATTTTGCTCACAAAGGTTTTTGTCAGGAAAATCAATTATATTCTCATATCAATCAATAATCCTAAGATCTAAATCGAGATGACTAATCAAAGATCTAGCATTAAGAACAACCTATGGTGAAGAACAAGAAAGATAATGAATCCAAACAATTAATCAATCTAACAATCCATGAAATCCCTAATGAGAAACCATAAACCTAACAAGCAGATCTACTTAGACATAATTGTAAGAACACAAATCATGAATAAAATAGATAGCATTGAGAGATTAAAAGAAGAAGAAAAAGAGTTCTGAATCTTCTCTAAAGGAGTCTTGATTCTTCTCTCCAAAAGCTCTCTAAAATCTCTCACAGAGTTTTCTCTCAAAAGTTGCAGGGAAAAATAAAGCTTAGGTCTAAACAATGACCCAAAAATCCTATTTATATTCCTAAACAAGTCCAGGGACTAATGATGCAAATATGGAAAACTGCGGAGAAACTTTGTAAATCTTCAAAACTTGTGAGAAAACTTCTGATTCTTCTGTTGGATGATGGATCGATCAACACCATCACTTGCATCTCTCTGAACTTGTCTCCCAACTTCACAGCTTAGCCTCAATGCTTGAATGTGCTCCAAATCCTCCTATTTAGCTCCATTATGCTCCCATCAATGCAAAATCCTATAAAGACTCAAAAAGACTCTAAAACACCAAAAAGACTCTATAAATAAGACTTATATCATGGCTAAAAACACCTAAAAACCATGATATATTAGTAAATGCTTAACATGGGGAGCAAGTAAGATAGGAGCAGCGAAATCATCACTTGAAGCAGAATCAAAAGCTCTACTTGGTGCAATCCAACAAGCTTGGATACGGGGTTTCACGAACATCATCTTTGAAGGAGATTGCTTAATTCTGATAAACAATATCAATGGACTCGCAACAAATGCTGCTATCCAAAACATATGTATAGATATATCTCTCGTTGGGCATCAAGGTTGACACATACTGAGTTTTGTTTTGTTCGTCGAGATTGTAATGAGTCAACTCATGTTTTAGCAAAATTTGGTTGTAGAAATATTGTGTTTTATTCGGATTCTATGTTGATGCCTCTATGGCTCAGTTCTCTGTATCATCCAAACATTGGCTAAATTAATAAAATGACCTTTTGACGAAAAAAAAAAGTTTTGTTTTATATTTATTACCAAAAATAAAATAAATAATGTTGCAACAAAAAAAAGTTATGTGTATCTTCTTTAATCTCTTAAATTTAATCTTTATTTATAAACTATATTTTATGTATAAAATTTTTAAAAAGTTATGTATAAACTAACAAAATTAGATGTTATTTATGGTAAAATTGTATATACAACTTTAAAAGTCTTATGCTTATGAAAAGCTCCATTGATAACTCTCTAATTTACATATTTTAAGCATCTTTTTTTGTCCATATTTTTGCATTATATATACCCTAACCTTAGCATTTTTAGGTCATTAACTGTAAGAATTTGCATTTAGGCCATTTAGGGTGCTGCATTCTTGTATTTGTGCATTTTGGGTGAAATCATGTACTTTAGAGCTAAAAAGAGCAAAAAAGAAGGGTTAACAAGTTGCAGCTATCACAAGGACGGAATTGGTTACATTTATAGGGTTTACACAGAAGCATCAAGAAGGAAAAAGGAGGCACCCGACTATACCACCGGATAATTGCCACATAGCACCTGGTCGAGTTCATGACGAGACCTTCAAATATAGACTCGAATGAAGATTTTTCGGTGGGATTCAGCTTCTGAGTTGTTCACCAAAGTTATAGGAAATTGAGTTCTCTTTCCAAATGTGGTGATTTGAAGCCAATCGGATGTGCGCTTCAAGAGTTATTCCTGTTTTAGTGAGCGTATATACATCAAGTTCGAAGAATGGAACCACCCGATCACTTATCCGATTATGCATCCGAAGTGGAGCTCGAGTTCCACCTCGTGCAGCATGGTCGTATACCTGATGATGTGGCTAGGTCAACCTGTTTCCTTATAAATACCCCCTCTTAACCCTATTTTCGAGAGACAGGAGGCGAGAGCCGTTTCCACACTTTTCTTAGCATTTCTTTTCCAGTTTTTGTTATTCTTTCAACTTGAATTTTGTTTACATTTTGCTATTGCTTCTTTTTAATAAAACGTTTATCTCCTTTCCATCTTTATGATTATGCAATTTTTATTTATTTCTGGGTTTATGTTCTTTGCCATGAGATATGAGTAGTGAATCGAAGTTTCTAGGGATGAGATAGACAATTATGTGTTCTTGATCGGTTAGGATGTTTTAGCTTGGTTGTTTATGTTTTATAAATTCCTTTCTAGATTGGTGTTCTTAATGCTATCAATAGACCGAGAGGTTGAGATTAGATCTAGGGTGTTTTACCATCGAGAGATCTAGATGAAATGCTTGAATCAATCAATGCTAGAGATTTACTCACTTAGCCTAAGAGATTAGATGTGTAAGGAGTTTATTGACAAGAAAGAATCGGTTTGTATTGTCTGCTTGGTCATGTTTCTCCAACGAGAGTTTGGTAAGGGAGTGATCAAGGTTGATTGTTTCTATCACGAGAGTGTTTTAACAAGATTTTAGAGATTCAATGTCTAGAGAATATTTGCTTGAGGCATGTAGGACATCTATACTGGTCAGGAAAATTTAGGAGTCGATTACCCCATCCTTAGGAGCTTTCGCATCTTGATTGTTTACTGTTTTTATATCAACCCAACCACCAACCCGATCAGATACTCGATCACCTACATCGTGTGGTACTTCGAGTTGTTCTTGATTTTTGTTCTTTCTGTTTTCTTATTTTTGTTCACCTTAGGTTAGATAAAACCCCCATTATTATTTGGCTTGACTTGCTTGTTTCTGATTGCATCCTATATGATAACATAACAACTATTTGGATTGATAACCCTTTGTACTACAACTGCATAGAGAATTGATACTCTGGGCGAAAATCCTGTTATCATCCATCTAAAAGCATTGAGCTGTTGAACATTTAGAAGTTCTATATGTTTTCTTAGACCATCTCTAATGTACTTTTTACTAAAATATAATAGTAAGTCTAAAATAGAGTTTAGTTTTTCTCCGATGTATCATTTTATTGTTTACAGTAAAATAGAGTTAGCGTAAAAATAGAGTTAAATATATATTTACTCTAAATATAGAGTATCCAATCCTTTACTCTATTTTAGAGTAATCTATACTAGTATTTTTGCAGCAGTTTTTGCTCAAAAATACTTTTTGGAAAGTTTTTACATTTAATGCATTGACTTTAATATTAATTACCAAAAATTTCAAAATTAATTATAGGTAAGATTTTAAAAAATAAGAAAATCTTTCTACCTCATTCAACATAAATATATGATTCCCTTTCATTTTTATTTGTATTTATATTGAAATTATCTTGAATTATTCTATAATGCATTTAGTTAATAAAAATTGTGATTTTTTACTGCATATGATGTAATACAAAAAATTAAAAACAGACATATATTACTCAATAGATGAATAAAAAATACAGTTACAATATCCCACATCGGCTAAAAAATTGGGCAATAGTTCAAAGTCATACTATAAAAGAGACCAAAATGATTCATAATACAATTGAGTAGAAAGCTTGATTTATCAAACATTCAAACTTAAAAAAACTTTTATTTAGTTTATTTCGGTTCTTTACTTTAAAGATTATTAAAAAGTTCAATATTATAAATATTTAAAACTTTTAAAAATTAAATATTATAAATATTTATATTTTATAAAAAGTATAAATATTATAAATATTTATATTTTTTAGAAAGTTAAAATTTATAAAATGTTAAAAATATTAATAATATTTAAACGTTTATGAAGTTTCAAATATTATAAATATTTAAAGTTTAAATATTATAAATATTTCAAACTTCTTAAAAAAGTTAGAAGATCTTTAAAATAATAATAATATATTTAAACTTTTGCGAAACTTCAAATATGAGAAATACTCAACCATTTTAAGAATTCTAAGTATTATAAATATTTAAACTTTATAAGAAGCGCCAATCTTATAAAATGTAAATGGTTACAACCTTAATAAATAATATATCACCTCAATTTAATATTTATAATACAAAACAATAAATATTAAAAATTAAGATTACATAGTGCGAGTTAAAATATCTCGGGACGGAGTTATATAGCGAGACGAGTTTTGTCGATATTTATATAAGTTTAAAATATCATTAATTTGGTGTTAAACGCGTAAAACATCATTTCATTACTTTGTTAACACTATCGGTATCCGAGAATAGACATATCTAATTATTTAATTAATAAATGTTATTAAAAAATAAATTATATTGTAGTATTATACCTTGGAGCTTGGTTTTAAATAGTGCGCCTGTGGCGTGCAATTGCGCATGGCGCAGTAAGTTTTGAAGAAAAGGGCAACCAAACTTGGATGCGTGGCAAGATCTATGATGCGCGCGCCATATGTGAGCCTCGTCGATGCGCGAGGCAATCATGGCGATCGCATCATTGGTTGATGCAAAAACTCTTCAAAACCTGCAACAAAAACTTTGTGATTTTAGGGTTGTTAGGAAGAGAACAAGTAGATGCAATAGGATAAACCATTTTGACAAACCCAGCTAGTTAAAACATGATTCAATTAAAGAGATTTGGTAGTTTAAACTGGCTTTAAAGTTAAACAATGTGTTATAATGTGTTTATTAAACCAAATCAATTATTTAGTTTATATAAATTGAACCGGTTTTGACCCTTACCTCTTAGTCTAACGATAGTTTCCCAATTTGAAGATGTGTAATTCCCAGTTCTCTTTAATAAATCACCATATATAAACAAAGCTTGAAGGATAAAACTATATGTAGATAATCTGTTAATGGAGCGCCACAAATCCGAAAGGCGTGCGCCTTAGTGCGCCATGGCGCATGGCTCATTGATGGACCCTTTGTGCCATGGTGTGCTTTGCGCCATTTAAAACCAAGCCTTGGAGTTACCTTATAAATTAATGTTTGGTTGACAAAATTTTTTTTTATTGTAGTATTATATGGTTTAAACATTAAACCATAAAATTAACAACTATTATATAATTATAACATATTTAACCAATAAATACAATTTATAATTTAAATGTTTTAGTTATAAATAATTTTTACCGCAGTGTACCGTGGGTCCTAATCTAGTATATAGAGTAGAATTAGAGCAAAATGTTACTATATAATAGAATTATGAAATAGAGTGGAGTTGAATATGCTCTCAACTAATAAAATATGATTGGATGTTAAAAATTAAAGACACTATGTTTATATATGCATATGCTCTACCAATCAACTCTAAAATCTGCTATATATGTCTGTGTGAATTAATTACTCTCTTTGTTTTTTTTTTGTTTTTTTTGCATGTTAGAATAGACGGAAATCGAAGTTTCTCTCTCTTCTCTCTCTCAGTTTTCCAGAGAGAGAAACTCGACATCGGACTTCTTCTCCGATGGTACCCATTAGTCCTGGGCAAATAAACCGAACCGAAACCGAACCGAAATTTCGGTTCCGGTTCGATTATTGTTAGTGGACAAGAACCGATTGGATAGTGTTTCAATTATCTATGGATATCGGTTATTAACCGAACCGAACCGCTATCCATTTGGTTATCCGAATCAAACCGAACTCTTATTAAAAATATGTTTTAGGCAAGGATCGAACCTCTAAACTCAGCAAACTTGAGCATGCGAAGTGGCCACTACACCACGTCAAACTTTTGTCAATAGAATTCGTGTTAATTTAGATAAGGTAATAAAAATTATAGTAAAAACCAAACCAATATCATATATATTTAGACCAAAACACCAAAATATTTTAAATAAACCAAATATCTGGAAGTTTTTAGATATATTTGTTAAATTATAATGAAAATTTTATTTAAATAATATTTTTAAAAAATAGATTACACTGTTTTGGGTACCCAGAACCGAACTGAAAATAACTGATACCGAACCAAATCCGAACCAAAATAGTAAATTAACTGAATGGATCCTAAACTCTTATATCCGAAATACCCGGAACCGAATGGATATATCCATAACCTAACCGAATACCCGAACGCCCAGGACTAGTACCCATCCAACACCAGATCTGGTGTTTGGATCAGTCTTCGCTTCCGTCATCGACCGTTCTCGTTTGAAGGTGATGGACGGCTTCGCTTCCGGCATGAGTTGGTTTCCTCGGCGATTCATGTCTGGCTTTGACTCCGGTGTGCGTTGGCCTCTTTGGCGACGTCATATCCGGCTTTTGACTCTGGTGTGCGGTGACCTTTATGGCGGTGTCATATCCGGCTTAGATCCGACATGCGTTGATCTCCACGGCAGCGGATGTTCGGTTTAGGTTTTTAGCTTTTTTCTTTTTATGTTGTTCTGTTTTTTTTGGGTTGGGTAGATCTTCTTTGTTTGAAGATTGATAGTTTTAGGAAGAAGAAGATTAAGGTTTTCACATTTGTTGGAGTCTTCGTCTCAGCAATTTGGAACACGCCTTTCTTGTGGGTGCAGATCGAGCTACCTCCATTGTTCGCCGGCGTTTTTCGGCCGAAATAGACGTTTTCTGGCGATACTTTCCGATGTCGGTGACCGGAGACCTGTCGACTTCAGACTCTTCGACTTTGCACGTGTCCTTTTCAGTGCTTTCTTGGTGCCACATGTCTAGTGATTCACATAATTAATCTTCAATGAGGGGTTTCTACCTTGGGCTTGGACCTTTTTATTTGGTTTATGTATTTTGATTTCTGTATTTGGCTTGTTGTTGGGCTTCTATAGTTTGTAATATTGGCTTGGCATTTGGCTTCAATACAATAAAAGTAGAAGGTGTTTCTTTCCAGAGCTTGACACCTCAGCTTTTGTATTGAAGCAGAGAGTGACACCTCAGTTAAAATGAATATCCAATCAAAATAAAACAATAATACAGCTAAGAATAATATTTGGTGACTCACGCTATCTGTCGAAGGAATAAAATTACTTTTTTCCTGATCTGCGACCTTCTTCTCCTCACTTCTAAATGTCCCTTGATGTCTCCGTAGCAAATTGATGCTTATTCGTCCTCCTCTGTTAAAATTCAATCTTCCTCCGATCTCGTCATGATATCATTTCAAATTCGTTGGTTTGGATTTGGATCTTGAAAGGGTATTTGTGTTATCTGTTTTGAAGTTATGGTCATCTTCTTTGATTGCTTTTTAGATAATTAGATATTGCTTTTTTGGGTTTATGTTTTGAGCTGGATGTGTGGTAGTTACAGAGATAAGCTTAGAGATGGGTCACTTATTGTTTAGTTTTGATTTGATTCTTTAGTTTTAAAACCAAGTATCTCATCATAAAACAATAAACAATGAGTGATAAGAAAAAAAGAAAGAGGTGGTTTTTATTTGAGAAAAGAGTTTCAGTGACAAAGTTTGAGTCAAGCTTAGATCAATTGACTTGTCCCACTACAATGTCATCATTTGATATATACTTAGGTTCCTCAAAGAACAAATGGTAAAAATTTATATCATATAAAGTTTATAGGAATTATATGCTGAGATTGGAGAGCTGAAAAGATATGCAGTTCACTTTGACAGGAATGGGCGTCCAAATGTAAGTTTTGTTTTATTTGTTCTTTACTGCATTCCTGTGATTTTTGACATATGATGTTCTGTGTCATACAGGGCTCGGCTGAAGTTGTGTAGATGAGAAGAAATGATGCAATGCTAGCTATGAAGAAATACAACAATGTACTCTTGGATGGAAGTCGGCTGTGGAAAGAAGCAGGTGGAGAAGTTGGATACGAACCTTGACAAAGATCTCGAAAGGTATCATGCTGAAGCTTTGAACATCTCTTAAGCAAAGCAAGACTTCACATTTGTCATGTAATTTTGTGTTCTTTTGTTCTTTTGTCTCCTACTAATACCTTATATGTGCCAAAAGTTTGGTTTGGGTTTGGTTTCGATTAGGATGCTTTGCTTTTGTTTTTCTCTTTTCTTGCTTCACTTTTACAGTCGCTCCCTTTGGTTATTGAAGTAAAAGAGATTTAGTTTGTAAATAAAAAAAGCTCTTACTTTAGTTATTTGCCTTGCTTGATTCGAATTGCTAAACTGTACTTGAGCTGAATTAATTAGCTTCGACATAATTTGTTTTCCTCCGACTTTGTCATTTTGTTTACTTGCCCTGTTTCACAAACACAGGCTTATATCACTTGCCCTGTTTCACAAACACAGGAGATAATCTCTGTTTCAGATTTTTTAGTGGGTTTGTCGAAGTGGTGCTTTGGTTTTTTTAGTGCGCAGTCATGACGTTGGTTGTGATATTGAAGTTATTAAATTAAAATTGGGATTAGTTATTGAATCGTATTCATGAGATGATGAGGTCGTAAACGGAGTTTTTTTTTTAAGTTAAAAACTGGAGTTGTTATTATTAAATTGTTAGTTTGGTTTAGTTTAATTATTGAAATGAGCAAAGCTAATTTCCAAAACTTCGTTAAAAATATAAAATATGAATTTGATGTGTCTACATAATATGTGTTTTTAAAGTGTGTTTACAAAAAAAATTATATTAAAAATGGAGTTGTTATTATCAAATTGTTAAGGTTTAGTTTAGTTATTAAACTGAGCAGAACTATTTTCTAAAACTTAGTTAAAATAGAAAATATGAATTTGATGTCTACAGAATGTGTGTTCTTTAAAAAATGTGTTTACAAAAAAATTATATTAAAACATAATATGGTGCATTGTTATGCTCATATATGTGGTTAGTGTTCTTCAAAAATTATGATGATGAAGCTATCTCAAATCCTAGAAAAATATCGAATCAGTTTCACAAAAATATATAGGCTCAGGAACTTAAAGATTTATAGACTCTAAACAATTTTAACAAATCAGAAAATGGAAAATAATAATTACCAATTGAAAATATATTATATTTTTACGTTTGCAACATTATCTTTCTAATTACAAATAAAGAATATAATCATAATTACAAAATTTAGCCATATAAAAAAAATTAATTCCTATAAACAAAAAACACTACAATCTAAAAGTAAAGGTAAAATATCAAATACTAAATTTTATTTAATTACTACAAATTATATTTATAATAAAATAAACAAATTTAGAAAAATATCTCGCAGCGTAGCGACTAGGTTTTTGTATGTTTAGAAAAAAGGTCGATGTTCCTCCAGTCACCAATGAGATCATTAAGTGACATTGGACATACATGAATATATGTTTTTGTTTATGGAGTACCAAATTGTAAGTCTCCAACAAGTTAAGGCTAAGGTGAGGGTGGTATTTGCAGATATGCATTAATTTCTTTCTTATTTACTCTTCAATAGTTGTTGAGTATATGCTCGGCAATTGTCTGTGTTGTAGAATTTTCTACGATGTGTTTGAATTATCTGGATTAGAAATTTTTGATACTGAACTATGATCTTGAATGTGTTATGAGTAATTGTGTTATAAGGGTATTAGCAAGTGTGAGTTACTTTTAATAGTGATTTGTACTCCTTAACTTTATGAGAAGAGGACTGCTTAATTGTCTACTTATACATGTTGGTCTATTTGGAAAATATTAAATTTATAATAATTGTCCATATGTTGTAAGAACTGTGATGAGAAAGCTAACAGACTAAAATTACAAACAACATACAAAAAATAAACATAAAAATGTATATAATAAAAAATTTATAAAAAAGAACCCGCGGCGTAGCGCGGGTACTATCCTAGTTATATTATAAATAAAGAATAGTGAAAAAAAAAAAAAAAAGAATAGACGGGAATCGGATAGTAAAATAAAATCGATAAGTGAAATTGAAATAAGCCGTGGCCAGCAAGTGCAAGAGATAAAGAGATTGTTCGTCCTTAAATTTTGCATGTGTTTGTTGTGAATTGTATTGTTTAGTAGCAAATCTCGTAATTACCTTCAAACTAAAATCTGACGTGTAACGGAACATCTTTGAACGGACGACCACTCAACAAAGATTTATTAAGAGAAACAATGAAAACAAATAAAAAACAATTATTAATTATTTTTTTTACCAGTAACGATTAGTATTAAATATTAATTTAAGTTTATCCATACAATTTTATCTTAAATCTGTAATAAAAACGAACATACAAATTCTTGAGTTGTCAACCAAATAAATAAAAAGTTTACAGAGTCAAAGATTTCATTTTTTTTACAGCGAGTCAAAGATTTCTTAAAAATGAATATTCAGTCATGAATATTTATTTTTCCAAATAATTGCATTCCTCTTTTTCTCAGATATTGCAATTTTTTTAATAGCTTTTTAAGGTAATCTATGGTCAAAAAAAATACTAGTTTTGGATAATCATATGGATAATACTTAAAATTATTTGATCTGGTAGCCGAGACTCGGCCATCAGAGAAGCAACTTTCATGAGCATCAGCCAAACCCAAGATTAACACACAAACAAATTTCTCTTTAATTTGTTCTTAATTTCTCTTTAAGCAGTTTTTTCTTTAATTTCTCTCAATTATTTTCTTAAACATTCTTTTTCATTATTTTTCTTAACTTTATATTTTTCTTAGCATTTTTTTAGCTTTTTAATATTAGATATTTAATTCGCATGAACAAACATATCTCGATAATAGAAACTCTTATTAACCAATAAACATGAGTAAAAATTCTTAGTTATATAAAATATTTGAATGATATGTATCACCTAGTGGTAGAATACATGCATATTACTAAAACTAATTTCCCTTTCATTTTGTTGTATGTGTGTTCAGTATTTAAATTATTTAAAAAAAATTGAAAATTATAACGAAAAATAAGATTCAAACATATATTGAATGAAAATAAAGATGTCATGATCTAATATTTATAAAAATTAAAAATACCTTTTATTATATGTTCAAATTAAGCACATGATTATCACTTTTGTCTTGAGAATGGTTTGGTTCTTTGCCCACCACATTTTCTCCTAGTTAATTTTTCAAAATTTTGTCTTTCTCTGGAAAAAAAAGTAATAGTATATATTACATAATTGATTCAATACATCATAAAACTCACCACATCTAAAATGATATATGTTATGGTATTTTTTATCTTTTTCCTGTTGTTATAATATGGATAATGTACTTGTTAAGTTTTGTTTTATACTATTTATTACCAAAAATAAAATAAATAAGGTTGCAGCAAAAAAGTTATGTGTATCTTCTTTAATCTCTTAAATTTAATCTTTTACGTTAAAAAGATATAAATTTATAATGTCGATTCGGTTGACATTAAAGTGATTTTCAATTTTTCATCAGCATATATATATATATATATATACTAAGTAAAATTAAGATTAGTTATTTAATGTATTGTCATCCGCATGCACACTAATGATTTGCGGATTAAAAATACTTGTGTACGTACGAAATTGCTCCGTTCACTATTAATAGATTTTATAAAAATAAAGCAGTGTCCAATCTTTTTATTTGAATTTTAGTCATATAGAGAAATGTTTGTTATGATGTCCTTTTATATAAAAAAGTGTTAAAAAGATAGAAGAATCCCTTTTTTGGGCTTAGGAACCTCTGAGTGTATTAGAGTCTTTTATTCTAGCTGCCAAAATATCTTATCGGAAAAACACGTTTACTTTATCTGATTTCTACCTGATTACGTTCTTTTCTGTTCTTTTTGTAATCTCAATCCTTTTCTACCCAGTTTCTTCAAGAACACAAAAGTTTTCCAGTTTCTGGGGTTCTGTTCGAATTTCTTTCTTTGAGAGAATCTGTTTGTAGCTCTATTCGAATGTCTTTTTCGATGGATAAACTAATCAAAGCTATGTCACTAGAAGAAGCAGATGAGCCTTTCAGTTTGCCGGATCTACCCCAATTCTCCTCCAAAGAGATAAATTCCATGAGTCTAATGGGAAGACTTCTCAACCCAGATAGCCAGAACGTCTCGGACATCGTTCTTGACATGCCAAGGAAGTGGCTAATTTATGATCGAGTTAGAGGAGTTGCCCTTTCAAAAGATAAGTTCCAATTCATCTTCAAACACCAGCAAGATTTGGAAAAAATTCTCAATTTGGGGGTGCATACGCATAATCAATGGCCTCTAGTGTTAGATAGATGGAATGAAAATCCTCCGATAACTTATCTTCAATCAATCCCGATTTGGGTTCAAATTCGAAACATACCAGTCAATCATCACACTCGGGAAGCAATTTCAGTCTTCGCTCAATTTGCAGGTCCAGTTCTACAACTTGATTATGATCCGACAGTTTCTCAGAACAAAGAATTTGTTCGAGCGGAGATATTGTTTGATGTATCAAAATCACTCCAGCGTTCCAAAGTGATAAAGCTTCCATCCGGAGAGACTGTTACAATTTTATACGACTATGAAAGGATTCAAAAGCGATGTTTCTTTTGTCAACGTCTTACACATGAAAGAGAGAAGTGTTCCCTGTTTCTTCAGAAGCAGAATGAATTCAAAGAAAAAGAGCAAGTGGAATTCGTACATGATAGATCCACGGTCTTATCCTCTCTCAACTTCCCTCTTTGGAACTTTCAAGACCCTCCTCTTGACAAGGTTAACAATCCAGACTTAACCATCCTGTCTGCAACTACAAATGAAATTCAGATGGAACTTCCTATCCAGAAAGATCAAGAAGAAGAGGACAATCTCGCTTCCGAGACTGCACCTTTTCCTTCCACTTCTATATCATTGAAAGAGCTTCCTCTTCCAGACAACCTTTACGAAGTTCGTTTGAATTCATCATACGTTTATGACATCCTCAACTCTGAACCTGGGACTTCGGGAACAACAAATACACTTCCTGCCCTCCGCAAGCATAACCCTAAACCAGCAAGGAATAAACAAGGTACTCACTTGGACTACCTTCCTCTTACTTCTGAAATAACAGTAGATCCCGGAATAACTCAGTTGGGTAAGCAGAAGGGTAAACTCCATGTTAACAAATCTCATAAAATGGACAAAACCACAAACCAAGAGATGGTCCCAATTGAGGGACCATCTAAAATCTAATGAGCCTAATGAGTTGGAATTGTCAAGGTTTGGGACGGTCTCAAGACTTGACAATTCCTAGGCTCAAGGAATTGCGTAAAGAGCATTTCCCTGAGATCTTCTTTTTGATGGAATCTATGAATAATAGTAATGTATTAATAGATATTCAGGAGTGGCTAGGATATGATAGAGTGTTTACTATCAACCCTATAGGCAAGAGTGGAGGTTTGGCTTTATTTTGGAAAAATAGTGTGGATATTACCTTCCAGAGTGTAGATAAAAACTTATTAGATTTCCATGTTCAGTTTGGTTCTACAGAGTTCTTTGTTTCTTGTGTCTACGGTGATCCCCTGTTCTCCTCTAGACCTTTAGTTAGGGAAAAACTTCTTCGTATTGGTCTCATTAGAAAGGAAAGTTGGTGCATGATGGGAGACTTCAACGAAATTTTGAACAACGAAGAGAAAGCGGGAGGCCCTCGAAGGAGTGAAGCATCTTTCTTACCTTTTGCGGACATGCTCAGAAACTGTGAAATGATTGAATTACCATCTCATGGTAATAGCTTCACTTGGGGAGGGAGAAGAAATGATCATTGGATTCAGAGTAAACTAGATAGATGCTTTGGGAATAAAAAATGGTTTCAACTCTTCCCAGCTTCGAATCAGAACTTCCTTGACAAAAGAGGATCAGATCATAGGCCAGTTTTAGTCAAGCTTCTATCCTCCATCAGACCCTATAGAGGAAACTTCAGATTTGACAAGAGGCAGAGGCTTTTAAACAAACCTCTGGTTAAAGAAACTATTTCTATGGCTTGGTCTTCCAACTCATCAGTATCAGCTAAGCTTAGAGACTGTCGGAAAGCTCTAAGTCTTTGGAAAAAGGAAAACAGTTTAAACTCTTTGGACAAGATAAACCAAATACAGATAGCTTTAGAGCATGAACAATCCTCTTCTTTTCCTTCTTATTTTCAAATGCATAGCCTCAAGACTCAGCTGCTACTTGCTTACAGAGAAGAAGAAACTTATTGGAGTCAACAGAGCCGTGAAAAATGGCTACACGAAGGTGACTGCAACACAAAATTTTTCCATGCTTCAGTCCAAAATTCTAGATCAAAAAACAGAATCATAGCTCTGATTGACGGGAATGGAAACTCACAGAAATCAGAAGCATCTAAAGGAGAAGTTGCGATTACCTATTTCAATGAGTTATTTACGTCATCTAATCCAGGGAACTTTGATTGGCTTTTTCATGACTTTCATTCCAAAGTATCTCCTCAGATGAACAACTCTCTAATAAGCCCAGTGACTATTGGTGAGATCAAGAAGGCAGTTTTCTCGATTAACCCTACTAAAGCCCCTGGAGCCGGTGGTATGACTGGCTTATTTTTTCAAAAATACTGGGAAATCATTGGTCCCCAAATAACCTCAGAAGTTCAGAACTTCTTTAACAATGGTTCATTCCCTCTTGATTGGAACTATACTCATCTCTGCCTTATTCCTAAAGTCAGGAACCCCAAGCAAATGTCAGATCTTCGACCAATTAGTCTTTGCTCAGTCCTTTATAAGATCATCTCCAAGATCTTGGCCTCAAGATTGCAACCACTTCTACCTAGTTTAGTCTCTCCTACCCAATCTGCCTTTGTACCCAAAAGATTAATCTCTGACAACATCTCCATAGCTCATGAATTGGTTCATGCCCTAAGGACTCATCCGACAATTTCTTCTGAGTTTGTGGCATTCAAAACTGATATGTCCAAAGCTTTTGACAGGTTAGAATGGACCTATTTAAGAGGATTGTTAAAAGCTTTAGGTTTTCATCAAAAATGGATTCATTGGATTATGACTTGTGTTTCGACAGTCACTTATTCAGTTTTAATGAATGATCAATCTTATGGGATGATATCACCTCATAGAGGTCTGAGACAGGGAGATCCTTTATCTCCCTTTCTCTTTGTTCTTTGTACGGAAGGTTTATCCCATATGCTAAACAGAGCTGAAAATTCAGGAGCAATTCAAGGAATCCAATTTTCACCCTCTGGTCCATCTATTCACCATCTGCTTTTCGCCGATGACAGCCTTTTTAGTTGTAAAGCCTCTATTAATCAGGTTAACACTCTCCAACAAATCTTACGATCATATGGGGATGCTTCGGGTCAAAGGATCAATGTACTTAAATCCTCAATAACTTTTGGATCCAAGGTGGATCATCAGACTCGAAATTCCATCAAGCTATTAACAGGAATTTACAGTGAAGGAGGAGCAGGCTCTTACTTAGGCCTGCCTGAATGCTTTAGTGGCTCTAAAGTTGATATGCTCGATTACATATGTGATAGGCTAAAATCAAAACTATCGGGCTGGTTTGAACGCACCCTATCCCTTGGAGGTAAAGAAACCTTACTCAAAGCAATAGCCATGGCGTTGCCGGTTTATGCAATGACGTGTTACAAACTACCTATTACAACCTGTGAAAAACTGACCTCGGCGATGTCTAGCTTCTGGTGGAACTCTTTAGAACATAAGAGGAAAATTCACTGGATAAGTTGGGACAAGCTCTGCTTAACAAAAGATCAAGGAGGGTTAGGATTTAAAGACTTGCAATATTTCAATCAAGCTTTACTAGCCAAGCAAGCATGGAGAATCTTACAACACCCGGACTGTCTATTTGCTAAGGTAATGAAAAGCAGATATTTTGACAACAATGAGATCCTAACTGCAGTTTTGGGCTATCGTCCTTCTTACATTTGGAGAAGCATTCTTCATGGCCGAGAATTGCTACTAAAAGGGATTAAGAGGATGATTGGTAATGGTCATAATACTTATGTTTGGGCAGACCCTTGGCTTTATGACGATAGAGGAAGAATACCTTTAATGAAAAGTATATTCATTAATTTGGATATGAAGGTTTCAGACTTAATTGATCTTCCCAACAGAAATTGGAATCGAGCTTCATTAGAAGACTTATTCTATCCAAGGGACGTGGAGATAATTTCAACAAATAAGCCAGTGATATCAAAATCTGATTTCTGGAGTTGGAATCACACAAGGAGTGGAGACTATTCAGTCCAATCTGGGTATATTCTAGCAAACCGTTTAAATAATCAGGATCTGATCTCTGTAGCTGAGACCAAACCCTCTCTTAATGAGTTAAAGACTCAAGTATGGGCCTTACACACTTCTCCGAAAATCAAAAACTTCATTTGGAGAGCTTTGAGCGGAGCTATTGCTGTGGCAGATACACTGGGAAGTAGAGGACTGAGCAAAGACATGAGATGCCAACTATGTGGTCTAGAAAAAGAAACAATCAATCATACTCTGTTCTCCTGCTCGGTAGCAAGACAGATCTGGGCTCTGTCGGAATTCCCAACTCCTGAGGACGGGTTTGATAACTCTTCTGAATTTACTAACTTCTCTTTTTGCTATCTATAGAAAAGAACCATAAAATTCCCCACTATATCAGAAGAAGCTTTCCATGGATACTTTGGTATCTTTGGAAACACAGGAATGATCATTTTTTTGAAGGCAAATCAAAAGACCTTATGGCATTAGTTATCAAAATTAGAGAGGAAACAGAGTTATGGTCTAATGCTCAGGGTATGTATTCACGCTTTGCTAGCTCTAAAGTGTTTGACAGAGGGAAAGACTGGTTAGAATGGATTAATCCTCCTCATCCTTGGTTGAAATGTAATATCGGCATGGCTTGGTGCGAATCTACTAAAATTTGTGGTTTTTCTTGGATTCTAAGAGATTGGAAAGGCACAGTTTGGTTGCATGGTCGATGTTCACAGGCCCATATTTCAAGCTTGGTAGAGGCGAAATATCAGAGTGTTTTGTGGGCTATTAACAGCATGGTTAGCCACAAAATTACACAAGTGATCTTTTCATCAGATGCTTTTGAATTGATCAATGCAGTAAACAATCCTCAAGAATGGCCTTCATTTCAGTTCTATGCTTCAGAACTAAGAAGAAGTCTCCAACTTTTCACTGATTGGCAAATGGAGAAGGCACCAACACATTCAAATAGAGGAGCTTCCCTAATTGCAAATAGTGTATTAAACCATAACCTCTTTCAGTCATATGTGGCACGAGGAGCACCAAGATGGATTAAATATCTTTTTGAACTAGAAGGAAGACCACAAGCTTAGTTTGGGATAAGCATATCAGGTTTTACTAAAAGCTTTCTTTGATTTACCTGGTTAGTCAACAGTTGATATTTTTAATATCAAGTCTATTTAAACAAAAGGAAGAGGTGTGAAAGACGTTTCTTTGTCTCTTCCTTAGATCTTTTTACTCTCAGTTGACTTTCGTTTCCTTAATCTCCTACATCTTATCTCGTTTTATCTCGTTTTCTCCCATTTTTTGTTTCTACCGCAGTTGAATTCTTTTTTCAACTCTTCTGTTGAGATAATCTTACAATACTTTCCAGCTTTTATCATCCTTCTTGAGACTTCTTCAAATTTTATATTCCTCTTATAAATAACCTTCTCCAAGCTTTTCAACCATTATCGTCTTTCCTTCTAAGAGAGTCTAAATGGAGAGGGAACTTTGGGAGGAGCTTCAGTATTTGGCTTTAGGGCGAGACGACCCAGAGCTTTTATTCCCAAATTCAGACTACGAAGAAGTTCTCGCAAGTAATAGGCTAAGCTTAATCGCCAGACCTCTTCATCCTACGGACCAGAATTTGTTTGAAGTTGCCGATAACCTCCCTTTTGCTTGGGGCCTATCATCCTCGGTTCATGGCAGAGTCCTTGATGATCGCTTCATCCAATTTCGTTTTCAATCGGAAGGCGACCTGCGATCAGTCCTACAGCGTGAACCATGGAGCTACAACGGATGGTTTGTAGCACTGCAAAGATGGACTGATTTACCTCGTTTGGATTTCTTAACATCCTTGGACCTTTGGGTCCAAATCAGGGGACTGCCTCTGCCTTATATCACTAAAAAATCCATCCGAAGGATAGCTAGATCCCTGGGAGAAGTGGTGAAGATTGATTTCGAAGACTCAGTTACAAACCAAGTTTCCTTCATCAGAGCGAAAATTCGGGTTTCAATCACGGATCGATTCAGGTTTTTTCGTAGAGCAAGGTTCCAATCAGGTGAACGAGCTATGCTAGGATTCGAGTACGAGAAGATGGAAAATATATGTACTAATTGCTGCAGAATTATGCATCCAACCTCTAGATGCCCTTTTGAGCCTCCAAATACTAATCCCTACAATAATCAAGGTAACCAAGCTCAGCAAAGGAGAAACGAAGAATTAGCGGAACTAGAACCGAACCCTAACTCACAACCATCAAGTCCTGTTGCTCAAGTACCTGTTCTCAAAGAACCTATTCAACAGAATCGAGAACATCATCTTAAGCATAAATCAGGTCCTCACTTTGCTTTAGCTTTTCCACACTTTGATCTATCGGGCAAAGAAGAATCTACAGGATCCAATGAAAACTGTGGGGATTTCCCTAAGAAGCAATCTAAAAAAGAAATAGGAGAATGTTCAAAAAGGAAATGGGATGCTACTTCCACCAAGAATCTTCCAATGAAGAAAAGAACAAGTCCATCAGACCATGAAAGGGAGGTTAATCATTACTCTACTAACCATCCCTGATCACTCTCTTTAACTCTGTCAAGACTCCTTTTGGTGTGAATAGTTTACTTTCAGTGGGCATGATCGCTCTGCAGTTATACTTTATGACAGTCAAGATGACTACGATCTCTCTTCCCTTTTTTTGATTGTGATGTAATGTCATCTTCTCTAAGTACCTTCATGTTAATTTTTAGGTTCAACTCTTGTATCCTTAGCTTACTGTGTTTCAGTTTCAGTTGTTACAGTCTTGTAAGATGGTTTGAATCTGGGTATTAATAAAAAGATCCTTTTGTGTAAAAAAAAAAAAGAGAAATGTTTGTTATGTGGATATTGTGAAAAAAACATTGGAGAAGAATGTATATAATTATATTACTCTAAGTCTCTAATGTGTATGATGTGTTTAGTTGACCACAACAAATGTTTTGGTTCTAAATCAATTATATATATATATATATATATATCTGTGTACTGTAAATTAGTAACTCTTTCTTTCTTTCTTTTTTGGTTGTTGTAATTTTGGCATATACTACTGGACCGGAAACGGATAGCAAAACCGAGATATAAAATTGAAATAATAAACCCATCCGGTTTATATGCCGTGGCCAGCAAGTCCGTGAGATATTATCATTCATCGATCGCTCGTAGATTTTGCATGTGTTTGTCGTGAATTGTGCTGTTAGTGGCGAATATCGTAATTACCTTCACAGCTTTAAAACCTATACGTAATTTCAGAGGTAGAATCATGACGTGGCTTGTAACGGAAATACTTTGACCGCACGACCACTCAAAATTAGAATCTTTTCAATTTTAATTATCAGAGAAAGAAGTAAACAATTTTTTTTTTTTTTAACCTCAGATTTCAAATTTATCCATGTAACTAAGGCAACATTTAACTTAAGACTATATTACAAAAAAACGCTATTTAAATGCAGTCTATGTTTATTAAGTTTATTTACATAGTCAAAGATTTTTAAATGATTGGTACATGTATTTTGTTTTACCTAATTATTGGTTTTTTTTTTTTTGTCAACAGACGTTATAATTTTTTTTAACCTTCTTTTGCAGAATCCGATAATTACACCGTAAATGCGTTTTTATAGCTTTTTTTAGATATTATCAAGGTCAAAAAAAATTAAAATTTATTAGTTTTGGATAATCATATGGATAATACCTAAAAATACGAAGATCATTTTCCAAAAAAACACATTAAATTAAAACGTTGAACGAGCCTTAATAAATGAAAATTGAAGACAGAAAAAACTTATAATTATCCGTAAATAAATAAAAACCGATCGTAACAAACTAAATAGATGTAATTAATATATTTTTTTAATTTTTGATAATTCCCCAAGTTTAAGGAAATATTGACTCCTTGACTGAAACGTCTCTCTTATCTTTAATCTTAATCTCTCTCTCCTATATATATGATAAAAGATTAGAGAGAGAGAACACAAACACACAATTCCCAAACGCCCTCGATTAGGTTTACTTCTACACTTCGTCTTCTTCGCTTTCATAAGCTCTCTATTCATCTCTTTCAATCTCTCTTCCTCTCTCTCATTTAGTCATTTTACGGCGATTTCAAAATGGTTGATGCTCAACAAGTTCGTTTCATCATCGGAGTCATCGGTATCCACTAATCTCTCTCTCTTCTCCTTCGATTTCTTTTGCTTATCTTCTTCATGGCGTTTAGTTGCATCTGTTGATCTGAATCCGAACCGTTATTATTGTGATTTTTTTTTTCCCCCAATCGATCGCTCTTGTTTTTGTGTTTGTCTGATGTTGAGCTTGATTCTAATGGCGACTCTATATTTCTATGTATGGTTCGTAAATACTATTTATATAGCTTAATCGATCGTACGCGTGTGATGTTGAGCTTGATTCTAATGGCGGTTCTAATCTAGCTTCATCGATGCGTTGATCACATATATGTTGCGATGTTATTAGATTTGAGAGTTTTTGCTATAGCTTCGTCGTGATGATTGATCAATGTTTCATCTCTTGATCCGTTCTATATACATACGGAGAGATTAAACGATGTGATTAACACATTTTTTCTCTTGCTTAATACTTCAGGGAATGTTATCTCCTTTGGTCTCTTTGCCGCACCAGCGTAAGACTCCTTAATCCTCTTTATTAAACTCTTAATTACATGTAGAATCCTAACTGTGATTATTTCGAAATTTAGATCGTAATCTTATGTAGTTGGAGATCAAACGTAATCTGTATGTTTAGTATAGAGATGGTTGAGTTCATATGTATATATTAGTGTTAATGTAGGTGATTATTTGATTATGTGTCGCTATAGTATGCTGTGTTGAATTGTATGGTGGTTGGTTTCTAGGATTAGTGTAGTTACGATTAGATAATTATTCTATGATGATGTGTGCAATGTGTTCTGTAACTATATATTGATTTTTTTTTTTTTGGTTTATCTATTAATAGGAAGACGTTTTGGAGGATCTTCAAAAAGAAGTCAGTGGAGGAGTTTTCGTATGTGCCTTACGTAGCGACGGTCATGAATTGTATGTTGTGGGTGTTCTACGGTCTCCCTGTGGTTCACAAGGACAGTATTCTGGTTTCCACCATTAACGGTGTTGGGTTAGTCATCGAGCTTTTCTACGTTGGTGTCTACTTGCTCTACTGTGGTCACAAGAAGAACGCTAGAGTGAGTTTTTATTTTTGGTTAATTAACCTTGTAATTATTAATTGATCATGGTTTGCGTGTGGTTTCTGATTGTATTGTGTTTTGATTTGTGCAGAGGAACATAGTGTCATTCTTAGCTCTTGAAGTTGTTGCTGTTGTGGGTATTGTTCTGGTCACGCTCTTTGCAATCAAGAATGAGTTTGCTAAACAAACATTCGTTGGTGTGATTTGTGATGTCTTCAACATTGCTATGTATGGAGCTCCTTGTTTGGCCATTGTGAGTCTAGCTCTCTTTCCATCTCCATTTATGATCCGATTTGTGTTTCTTTCTTTTTTTGTTTTGTTTTGTTTCTAATGGATGATACTTTAACGTTTTGTTAATCAACAGGCTAAAGTAGTGAAAACCAAGAGTGTTGAATACATGCCATTCTTGTTGTCTTTGGTCTGTTTCGTTAATGCTGCTATTTGGACTTCTTACTCTCTCATCTACAAAATCGATATCTACGTCCTCGTAAGTTCTCTTCTGTGAATAAAACATACAAAAAACTTGTATTTATTTTGTTAAAATTTGATTATGGCTTTGATTTTGATTTTAATTGTGTGATCAATTTTAAACAAAATTACAGGCAAGTAATGGGGCTGGGACCTTGTTGGCTCTTTCTCAGTTGATAGTGTATTTCATGTACTACAAATCAACTCCAAAGGAGAAGAAGCCATCTGAAGTTGAGATTTCAGCCTCAGGGACGGACAGAGTTTGAAGAATTGTTCTTCTTCTTTTGGATATTTTCTCTTACGTATATTCATACACACAAGAGTGTTGTATGTGTAGGGCCTGTAGGCTTTTTAATATCTTTTGGATTTTTTTTGGTTTTGGTAGAATTTTTAATAATAGACTTTCAATTATTTTTAGTTTCTGGATTTTGAGGATTTGTCAGAATTATTTTTTTAATACATTTTTAGTGTGAAACATTTTGAAGGAAATATCAAATTTTGGATTTAAAAAAAAAATATCGTCTGTTATACATTTTTTGTTTCTGTTATAATGCAATTCCGTTTATCTGTTTTTATGTGTGTCAAATGCTTTTTATCTTGTTGCAAATAATTTATCATACAGAGAATTGATGAACAAGCATTGACTAGGATTATTATTGTTAAACTCTTCGAATATATATTTTACTAGTCATGCATCTTCGGTTTTTTAATTGATCAAAACTAGTCATCTTGACCTTTATAAACTACCTAAATGAGTTTTGACCAAAAAAAAAAAAAAAAAAAAAAAACTACCTAAATGAGTAAATATTGACTGGGGAAAATCAGCAAGCTTTTGAACGATCTATATGGATGAATTCAAAAATACATCCAATGAAATAAGTACTATATTATGTAGGCTCAACAATCTAAACTTATCAACAGTTTTCTCTATTCCAATAATTTCCACCTAAGCAAAATAAAAAGTTTTACATTGAAGATTTTAAGGCTATCCACACCTAATTATATTTATTACTAGAATTTGCACCCGCGGAATTTTAATTTAAAATATTTCTTATCAACAGAAATTGTTGAGCTCAAATATAATAATTCTAATTTTTGAGTATAAATATATAACTTACTTTACTCAATGATATACGATATATATATTTTTTAAGATAATGGTTATTTGTTATATCTATTTGTGATTTTACGTGGGATTTTAGTTAAAATTTTATCAATAAAAATCATTGAATATGAATATAATTTAAAGATTAAAAGATAAATCTATATAAATGCCGTACTTATTTTACTAATCTATATATAACATATATTGTTTGGTGTCGCAATAATATTGTCAACAATCTTTTGACATTTTATCTTTAAAATAAATCATTCCATATTCATATCCCATGAAAACATAATTTTAAAAGTTCTAACGTCAATGTCGATCGTTGATCTAATTATAGAGACCATTTAAACATATTGATATCCAACATTAAATGTGAATATACAAAGTTTCATGAACAGTTTTACTGCTATGTCGCTAAAATGAGGTTGTCCAAATGCATCATCTATCATAATATAATTTTAGACTAAGTCAAAAATGCTTAATTGATGAAACATTTAAACCCCACAATGAATATTTATTCATTATTCCAAGCTACACATATTTCTAAAATCTCATATGCTATTTGCAGATGTTAATATTGTGATGTAACCCCATCTTCGTCTTCTAAAAAAAAAAGTGTACTTTAAATATGTTGTTTTTGCAAATGTTTTGGGTTTTATATATATATATATATATATATATATATATATATATATATATATTTTTGGAACAATTTCCAATGTTTTGGGTTAAAAGCATTTGATTATATATATATATATATATATATATATATATATATATATTATATTTATTATATATATTTTATATCATGTTATAAAATTGTAGCTCCACCTTATGAGATATGATACATAGATCACATGCCAATTTTTGTAACGGCTTGCATATTATTTTTCTATATTTCCTGACCATTGAATTTGTTTTTTAGATAGATTATTTTTTTCAAAAAAATTTTTCATAGTTTTCCCAAAAAAGAGTGTGCCCCTTTGTTTTAGATCAAAACTTTTAAGTTAAGTTAAGTTAAGTTATTAATATTTTCTTTCTTATAAGTAAAATTTAATAATAAATCTTTATGGTATATGTTTCTTAGAAACTAATGTTTCACTTCAATTTTATTTTCATGTTTAGATTTTTATAAATACAATTACATAACTTGTTTTCTTTTATTCCACCATGCATTAAAATTTTACTTACATTCTAAAACCCATTAACCCATTTTAAATTTTGGAATATAATCATTTTTTGGTTATAATTTTAATAATAATATTATTACTAAAACAAATTTATAGTATTATTTTTACTATTTTAAAATTTTCATTGAATTTACCTAATTCATTTTTTGATAGTTATTAATTTTATTATTTACTTAAAAATATATCTGTTTGTACTATTCTAAAATTTAATTAATTTCAGTTAATTCGTTTTTTATTTATTTTTACTGTTATTAATTATAATTCATAAATATGCAATTAATGAATATTAAAAATAATATTTTATGCAAAAAAAAAAATTGATTAGGTGGATGCTGATGTGTACGAAGGAGAAGTGATCAAAGTTAACTTTATATATATAGATTCCTTCAATTAAGAATCCTAAGCTGATAAACAAAAGCAAAAACAATTAAGTAAAATGATAATAGTCATTTCTATTTTTGTTATTTTTGTCTATTATTATTGTAGGCGTAGTATCTAGATTCCCATTTTCCTTTCCACGTCCAGAGACCTCTAAAAAACGATGTAATGATAAAGGCTCAAACAAAAAAGTCATATACTGTATGTGCCTACCTTATGGTTTGCTCCTTTTTCTCATCTTCGTCAATTATTTTTCAAAACCCCCATCTCTAAATAGCATATTTCCATCATTTACAACTATAAAACATCATACCACCCACTATAAACATAATACCATAACCACTATATGTAGCTGATCAAATCTATATATATTTCTAAATTTTATTTTGGGATAGGACTTTAATATGAACCCAATCTATTTTAATTTAATTTTTTTTTCTCAAACTCTAATTTGAGTTATATCCAACAATTTGTAAATGTTTTAATTTTATCAATTTACGGTATTACACTATCACTAGGAGATATCCCGTGCTATATAACACGAATCAAAGTTTTTCCCAAAAATTATTGTAACAATTATTTTAAAAGTTATTTGATATGAGATTGTATTTATTTTTAATGTTGCAATTGTTTGGTAACTTTGCATACATATTTTTGAATACTAATTATTTTAGAATACTATAGTATTTTAATTTGTTTGATGTATATTACAGATTATATTTGTTGGTTTGTTGTATTTGCATATTATTTTATGAAATATTTTAAATTAGTAATTATAATACTGTTATTGTGAGCAAATAAAATTTATTAATTTATCAACATAATTTTAGTTTTACCAACACACATTTCTTTTTCATATTGAGTAATATATCTTTTTTTTAATAATTTCAAATCACAACATATGCAAAAAAATTCTACATATTTATTAATCATCAGTATTATATGATATATGATAATAAAATATAATAAAAATGATAGGAGAATCATAATTCAAAATGTTAACAAAATCTTCTAAATATAGTTATTAAAAATAATCATATTGTATACTTATATATCCCCTTTTTAATAAAAGCGAAGTACACAACATTGTTTTGGTAGACTTTATAATTTTAATAAATAGTTATAAATGGTTACAAATATGTTATACATAGGTTATAGATTTTTTTTTCCACAAATCAATTATATTGATATTAAAAAGTGTTTACAAAATAAAGAAACATCCCAATACAACCTTTATACGCAAATACATAAGGTGAAGGAGTGGAAGTGACCCTGCTATTAATTAGTCTTATAGGCAACAGATAAAATCTGTTAAGTCCCTCCTTCACACACTTTTTATTGGCTATCAGCTTGCTGCTGAAACTCCAAAATGTCAATGACATTACTTTAACAAAGAAAAATGAAACTAATGTTGTTGGAAATGAATCTAAATCTTGTAGCTTTCTTGAGATCAATCTACTTGATAATTTTGGCAAAGATTCTCTATGATTGTTTGGAAAATCCCATTGTCTTCTCATCCATGGTTGTTTCCATAACATATGACATCTCCAGTATCTCCGAAACCTACTTGAAAGTCCTTCTTCTCCACCAAGTATCAGACCAAGAGAATTCTTGGCAGATGACAAACAGAATGTGACTGTGTTTTCTTCCCGTTACATTGTCGACTTGAAACTCCATAAGGAGATTGTTGATGATAGAGCATAAGTTCTGTCTTCTAATCATTAAATCATGTCGAATTCGTCTATTAGTACAAGTGCCCATACCATTCTTGTCCATGGATTCCACTGAATATCTCTCTGATGCATTTCTTAACCACCAAAATCAACTAATATAGAACAGATCTTTGTTTTGCCAATACTTCACACTGTCTGCAAAGAACTTCAAAAACACAATCTGTTTATGATAAAATTGATGTTGCTGTAAATTAAACACATGAACAATAGAGCAGCAAACAAGTATTCCAGGATCCCAGATCCAAGATTGACTTCCAATTCCCGAATCGGAACAATCCATATGAGGAAGACAAACTCAATTATCATAGAACAGAGGCGTTTCGGTGAAGAAACGATAGACACCGTTTGAAGACGGAAAGAAGCCGACACCATAAACCTTGGAATGAGACCAAAATAGGGTCGGAAATAAACTCCCACGGACGGAGAGAAAAGAGCCGAGACTGTGAGAAGGAATATGGACACAACAGTCACAATCCCCGACATCATCTATTCTGGAAACCAGATTCTGCAAACAGAACGATGAAATCTGGGTGTTATGAAACAACACCAATGTCGAGATAGAAGACTGGATTGTGATTGACTGTCGCAGATTTGGTAACAACACAAAGAGAAAGTAAAGAACAGGGATTTTGAGATCACGATTTGCCATATATTGTTATTTAGATCTATAAATAGAAAAGCAAAACGAATAAGCAAGAAGAGAAGAACCGACCGACGCCAGAGAAGCCGGCATCGGCCGGTAACTGGGAAGGAGAACGGAAGTTGTAGGGTCGCCTTAAGAGAGAGAACAGAGAGAAAACGGTTATGCACAAAACCTTTTTTTTATTAGGTTATAGATTAATCCATATATTAATTGGTTACAAGTTGATAATTCATATATTAATGGTAACAAATAAAACCTTAATTGTAACCGAAAATCTTAAACGGGATATTCCAAATTTATAGTTCATGGATATTCCAAACTTTATTTTCGGAAGATCATGTTGTTTCCAAATATCTACAATCACAATATTACCAATTTATTTTCCTGAAATTTTATTGATAAACCACAACGTTAACCAAGATATCAAATGAGATAAAAGTATACCCTCAATCATAAAAATAAAGTACACAACTTTTTTTTGTATAATAAAACGGAAGTACATAACATTTTTTTGTAGAATATATAATTTTTATAAGTTGGTTACAAAATAGATAATATATTAAAAATAGGTTGGTTAACAAAAAAAAGTTATAAATGAAACCTGTGAGCTATATGAAATTACGAATACACTTAAGAATATCTCAAAAAATCCTTTTAAAGATAATATTCTAATGATTTATACAATTTTCAAAAAAAATCTTGATTTTCCATATATTTTTTTACCATATATAGTGTTAGGCATAAAAATACACTGTTAGGCGTAAAAAGGAATAAAATCTTGGCAATTAATCACACTTCATCGTGATTTTTGAGATTTTATTGTGGATTTCAAAATAAAATCTGACCCAACACCCTTTCAAGCTTTTAATATAAATCAATTTCTTTAAAACCGGACCGGAAAGTGAACCGGAAGCCTTTCGGGTCACTGGGTCAACAAGTCGGACCGATTGAATTACAGGTCAATTAGTTTATTAGCTTGATTACATTTTATGAATATAACTTCTACTTTTCTATAAATATATAAACAAAACATACATAATTAAGTACTAAACAACTAAAATTAAACTTTTAAATGATTAGATAAAATAACTAACTGATTCTTTTATAAATAACAACATTTATTTTTAATTTGGTTTGAGTTTAAGGTGTGACCAAAAAAAAATATTAATTTGAGACCGACAACCCGGTCCGATCCGCCTATTCAACCACCGGTTCACGGGTTTTTAGCGGGGTTTTCTGGTTTTTTGTGAATTTTATTTATTAGGTTTTTAGAGGTTACCCGGACCGGAATACCTATCGGGTTGTGGTTGGATCGAACCGACCGGCCGGTCCAGTCCTGGTTAAAAAACATTAATAAATCATCCAGATCTCCATTAACCAAAATACATCTCTCATATTTATAAAAAAAATAATAATAACAATCGTTTCTTAGTTTACAATGCTAAACTGTCTTATAAATTATATTTTATTTTTAAATTATAATACAGATAAAAGAAATTTCAACCCGTACTCTAGCACGGGTCCAAATCTAGTAAAACTTTAGTTTTAAAATCTGATTGGTTTATAATTTTTTTTAATCAATTAGTAAATTTCGTCCATAACTAATTAAAGAGAGGAAATTTTTTTTTTAGCTAATAATTATTAAAAATATTTTATTAGTCTAATATATTTTGAACTTTATTGAAAAAATAAACATTTGCATTCAGACCAATAACATGATAATGTAAATATTTACATTTTATAAGGTTAGTTTGATTTTGTACTTCTCAATTAATATAATAATATATATAGTTCGTATTATGTCATGTACGTACTTTAGTTGTCAAAGTTGCTATATGTATAAACACTACTCTTAAAAAGAAATGTGTGGAAAGATCATATCAAACTGAAAAAGTAAGTGTTAAATGTTTCAATATAATATATATATATTAAGCAACAAAACAGTTTTTTTTTTTTACGATCGCAACAAACAGTATTAAAGGGAATACTTTAAAAATTTACTGGTTACAAGAAGTTACATACTCGACTAGGAGCAGTATAATGATGTGCAACACAATACAAGTTTACAACTAAAAGATAATAACTAGATAAGGATAATACATTGGCATAGTTGCTAAATATGCCAAAATAACAACTAGTACGAAGGAAGTAACGATCAGCAAGAAAAGTAATGTTGGGGTGTCGTCGGGTATTATCATGCTGTGCGAGGGTCCTGAAGACCACCACACAGACAGCAGTATATGTTACACCAGCCGTTAAAAAGGCCTATTAAAACTTGACCAATAAGGCAATAATAATAAATGAAAAAAATAAAATAATGAGATTGACTATAATAATAAATCTGCAAAGGTGTGAATTAAAAAAAAATATGTTTAAAACGGTTCCGAAATCTTAAGAAAAGGTGCCTTGCTTTTTCCTTTACGTGTAATAAAGAGTCGCTGTCTCTAACTCCAAGGCTTCGGGATCGTGAGTCTAACGCATACTAGTATATGTACACACATCCGTATATAAAAAGTTCCTAGACGTGAAATAACCAAAATAAAACCATGAAATGAATTGCGGCCACGTAACTACATCATACGCCTTTTCTTTTTCTCAGGTGTTGCGTGTACTTGAGCTTTGATTCCATACGTTCTCATTTGGAAATTTTCAAATGCTTCCGAAACTGCTTCCACCTGTTCATAAATATTGCCAAACCAATAACACAAACGTTAACAGTTTTTTCGTGTGCTTCACTCGAGACAGTAATGTATAAAGATAATGATGAGGGTTGGTTCATAATGATAACAATCACATACCAATTCTGGTTTTTTGGCATATACTCTCACTATCTTGTCTTGATATGTTGTTGGTAACAAGTGACTGACTCGGTCCTCGGGTATCACAAACTTCTCTGTACTATCATAATCCTGTAGACACCATAAAAATCAATTGGTTTATTGAGAGATTCTGCGTTATTTTTAAGTTTTCCTCTTTACACATTTAGAGAAACAAAATCTGCATATCAAGAACATAGACTTTTCATGTATGTATGTACCTTGAAGAAGTTGATGCTGAAGAAGTCAGTCAGATCCACCACAAAGATAAGTTGGTTAGAATTTTAATGAGCGAAATTGAGAAAACAAAGAAGCTAACTTGTGCTTTGTTTACCATTCAAGAGGATTTTCTCTCCCACGAGCCAAATCAATCTTGACGTTTGAAACAGCGATATCTTCTTCTTTCAGTGTCAAGCTTGTGTGTTTCTGTTAAATCAAAAGCGATCTAAGTATGGCAACGGACTGTAGATATAGTCTTCCTCTATGTAAGTGCTAAAGATTACAAACCTGAGAACATATGATATCTTGAGCAGTGACAGCTTTGAAATGATCGATTTTGTCCTTTGGAACCGCATACTCGTTACAGAACTGCAAGTAAAAATCCATACATCAGTCCTTCAGAAGGGAAATTCTTAGCCTAATTAAGCATAAGAAAAGAAGAAACTGGGTGAAATTGTATATACTTGGTACAACTGCCTTCTGCGAACACGGAGTATCAGCTCTTTAGCTTCTGCAAGCTCTGGATCTGGAGCTATTTCGATCGTTTTGAGGATTGTGTCGTCTAGCTGCATTTGTGGAGAATAAAAACTATGAAAACTGACAAAAATAATTTCGATTGAGAAAGAAAAAAAATTGCGTCTGAGAAAGAACTGTACCTTCCAGTATTCAGATGGGTCATTAATCAACGAAGTAATTTCCAAGAAACTGTTGGCTTTGACCATGGCATCTACTATCATAAGCTCTATCGCCTGCAAATGAATGGAAATAGACAAGTGGGAAAGAGAGAAAAAATAGAAAACAAATAGAGAGAATGATAATGGTACAATACCTTTACTTTCGGATGCATGTAGACAGTTCGATAAAGATCAGCTCGAGTTGCAAATAACTTGTGGACATTACGATCTGCAAAATTCACTCCGTTATACAAGAGGACAGAAGCAAAGACATATACAAGAATATCAGGTGGACAAAACTCACATTCCTTGGCGGGATAGCAGATTTCATTATCAATGACTTTCATCGTCTCCGTTAGTCTAGAAACATTTGATAATTAGCACCTTCCTTATTAGCAAAAACTGGAATGACTTTAGAGTAGTATGAATACCTCTGGAACTGAAAATTGAACCCCAGTCCACAAGCTCGAGAATCACGAACAATGTAGTCAAACCTATAAAATTTTGTATACATTTAAAGTTGACTTCTAAAGAAAAAGGTACAAAGGAATCTAAGCATCATGATGAGTGAAACTGAAAAGGGGAAGAAAGAAACTGCAGGCAAGTATACAACTAAGATTAGATAGAATTACTTGTCCACATCAATCCCGTTTCGGCCATTAGCAACAATGTCATACAAGAAACGTTTCTCTGCATTGCTCTGCATATTATGAGAAACGGAAAATATATACAAAAGCATAAGTAGTTGTTCATGTTTGACTACAATAGGGTACATGACTGTTATAAAACTTACTTTCAGCTGTGAAAACTCAGTACTAGCTAGTATCATATCCTGTTAAGTAAACATTTGAGAAAACTATCAGCAAAGTGGGAAAGGAAGCAAGAAATATTTGATTAGATTTGTAAAGACTGAAGACTGAAAATAAAGTCACAGTTTCCAGTTTCAAATTCTAGAGGTCATTTGACAGGAGCTAAACAGTCTTGAAAATGAAAACTACCTTCACTCTTTTCAGCATTTGTGCATCCACATCAATGTGATGTGTATCAACCATATGGTCAATCATGTTTACAGACATTAACTCATGAGACCTGCAACGAAGAACTGGCATATAAGGAGCTGGAGATAATCCATAGATACCAAACCATAAAATTTAAGGCATAGTTCTTATATCATATCAAGTACACCATGCCATTGATCTTTTCAAGGAATGTGAAAACATACCACTGACTGTCACTTATGACCTTTGGAAGGAATTCACGCTCAAACATATGACTGAAAGGCCCATGACCAATATCGTGGAGAAGTCCTACATATACAAACAAATATCAGAAATTCTATCAAGTAATAATGTAGTCATTGAGCAAAGAAAAGTTACCAGCCAGTCTCACAGTCTGAAGATCATAATTGTCAATACCAAGCTCCATTCCCTATAACAATTTAAGCACCTACATTACAATCTTAACACACTTAACCAAAATGTGACCGTACCACTGACATTTGTCCAAAATGTCCAAATACCTGGAAATTTTTTAGCTTCTGAACATTTTCGCCTGCAAGCCAATACACGCCTAGAGAGTGCTCAAATCTAGAATGCACAGCTCCTGGATACACCATGTTTGTCACCCCTAAACCATGCAAGAAAATTTTCTCTCAAAGAAAGAAGATAACCAACCACCATACATAAATAAATCCTTGCTGCTATAAGGAGTAACCGAAGCAAATAATCTTACATACTGGATAAAAAGATTTCAATGAAATTTTTCTATATTTGAACCTAGCATTTCATACAGTGATTATCACAATAAATACTTGTTTATCGAGGAGAAAAAAGATTAGACATAACAAGACCATCTAGCTTGTTAAACAAAAGGAGAAGGCAACATGAGTTGAAGGAACTCACCGAGTTGCTTTAGTTCACGAAGCCTGCCACAAGGAATTGGAATAAAAGATTCAGAACACAGTAGTAGTCATTGAAAATAATATAACCATGGAAGTGAGCACAATCCAACAACTTACCTCTGAAACTGCTCAGTGTCAATGAATTTTAAACAAAGCTGCAAACCAAAAGTGAACTATTAGTATAGATTACATATTTAAAGCCAATAGAAAACGTATGAACAGTCGTTAGAGAATTTTGAAACTCATACTAAATTGGAAAAAAAACTCATACAAACAAGAATCGAAGAATCACAGAAGATTCAATTCGAATTCTAGCCAAAATCCAGCAGTTAAATATTCCGATAAACAACAATCTCTAATCTAATCCATAACTCGACAGTTCCATAAATTCCGGCCATAAAATTAGCGATGAGGATAACATTATCCAGATTAACAACCAGAACAAACGCTACCGGAAATTTCACAGAAATCTCTCCGTCAAAAAAAAAAAAAACAGTTACAGAGGGAACTCCTTATCTCGCAAACGAACCATTACGAGTCACAGAAACAAGAAACGAAGGAAGATTATAAAGAAATCAATCACTTACAGGATCGAGATAGATGTTTCCATGAACGTTGTCGTATACATGCTTGCTGAACCGGAGCTCGTTCGCCGGAGCGCCGGAAGAGTAGCCCGGTAAGCTAGTTAGGTCTTCGTTGCAATACGCTCCCATCAGTTGAAATTTCACGTCGAACTCTCTCACACAATCGCTCGCTCGCTCACCGTGATGTTGGGAGGGAGAGAAACAGTTATGGTGGTACCCGACGACGAGAGAATTGAGAAAAGGGATTTAAAGCGCTGCTGCACAAGTCGCCAAAGAGGAGAGAGAGAGAGAGAAAGAGAGAGTCTCTTTTATTAAATTCCTTTTTGACGTTTGTACGCGATTAATATTCCCTTCATTAAAAATGGGAAAGTTGTAAAACAAGCCCTATACTTTTATTTTATTCTAAACAAATCCATATCCTTTTTAAAAAGTATAAACTAAACCTGTCATTTTTTTTTTTTGAAGCGTTTCTGACAAACAGATTAGCAATCACACATTTCACATGGCATATGCTCATATTTGAAGCGTTTTTTTTACTATGGTTTTAATTCTGATTACGTCGTTTTTTAATGTTTTCAATATTCTGATTAAACTATGTTAAATGTATAAAAAAAAGAACTTTAAAAATTAAGTTTCATAATACACTCGGTCAAAGTCAAATTGAATAAACAAGCTGTCGCTCTTATGAGCCTGACAAATCAGCAGATTCTCAACACCGTTTGTAGAAATTGTGTTGACGTTTTGGTCTACACATTACTGACTTTGTGGTTTGTTCACTTTGTTACGCATACTGTTTTAGTACAGGTTTTTTTTTACACAAATTAAAAAATATAGGGCTATATTGCAAATTTCTCTTTTTAGGTAGAGGTTGCTTTGGTGGTGGAGAGTGGAGACGTGGTGACGGTTCGGAAAATCCGGAACGTGATAATTGTTTCTGAACCGAACAGCTATGCGGTCAATTAATTTCGGTACCCTTAACAAAACCGAACCGGCGTTAAACCGGATCCAAATTGGCATTTTAGAAGAGAGCGTTTAAAGTGTGATAGGACTCAGACTTGACCGGAGTGGACTCAATCGGTGAATCTGACTCGGACGCGGCGGAGTGATGGAAGAGTTCCCGATCATAACGGTGAGTCAGCGCGAGCAGTTTCTGGTGGAGAACGATGTGTTCGGGATCTATGGTTACTTCGACGCCAGCGACATTTCTACTCAGAAATACATGTAAGTAAGCTCGCCGATTTTGATTTGATTTGATTTTCGAATTTTTTTTTTTCACAATGATGAGTTTTTTAGCAGCTGTTTTGAAGTGTGGAATGTACATATTGATGGAAGTTGTTGTTGTTCCTAGGTTGAATCATACTGATCACTTGGATTTAGTCGGATAAGATGAATCAGATACACTTGTGGATTAGAAAATTCTCACTAGTTGATGATGATCAGTAAAATCGAATTCTCGGTTTAACAAGGCCAGATCTCTCGAATCACGTCGGGGATTCTCACGCCGATTACAACAAACCTCGCAAGGAACAGAGAGAAAGAAGGATGATTTGGGCTGGGCTTTTTATCAGGTCCAATAAAAAGCCCAGCCCAAATTAGTTGCTTCTAGTTAGGTTTAATTGTATACATTGCTTGCTCTCAACGGGACTCTTGCCGGATTATACATCAACCGTTCTAAAGCTCTTTTCATCTTCTCCATGGCGACAGCTTATTTATCGGGTTTGTTTTTGGTTGGCTCTTATCTAATGTTTGCTGAAGAGATTGTTTCTTTTTGATGCTCTTTTTTTCATTCAGGTAAGCGAAACCCTGAAGATGGTTTGGAGACCAAACCCGTTCTCAAGAAACATAAGGAAACATCCGAGGAGAAGGTAACGTTAAGATGGTCTCGGTTCCTCTTATTCTTTGACAACTGTTTTCTTTACACTCTGTATTCTAATGCTAATGTAACAGGCGGAGACAACCAAAGGATTTGCTTATAGTCTCCAGCACAAGTCTGATCACCAGGCTAATTTAATCTCAGTGAAGGTATAATTTTAAAAAATTCAAATATATCCGGCTATTTTTGTTGTTGTTCCTTTTGCTCCTGGTGCTAACACACTTGGCTGTTATATTCAGGAGGCTGCCATAAGAAAAAAGAAGACGCTCTGTGTTAGCAATCTCCCTCTCACAACTACTATATCAGATATGTAAGTAGCAAACCTTCATTTTCCACTTTCCTTCTCTCTCTGGGAGCAAGTTTTTTTATTACTGATATTTTACCCTCCACTTTTACAGCCTCCATTTCTTCAAAGATGCTGGAGAAGTTGTTCGTGTTCGACTATCCCGCAAGTTGGTTAAGAAGTTGTGCTTTGGCCGTGTTGACTTTGCATCTGCCAACGAAGCAAAGAAGGTGAGAGTAGTTTATACTTTATGGTTATGATGAAAAAAGTATTCAAGTAGTGATTTGAAAAGTAATGTATTGCTTATGATAAATACCTGATTAAACCTTTTTATACTGTAGGCGCTGGAAAAGAAGAATGGTGAATATTTGCACGACTATCAGATATTTCTTAGAGAGGATTATAACGCTCCATACCCTTTCCGACCCAAGTAAAATTATTTTCCATGTTATGGAGATTTGTTTCTCTAACTTATTGCTTGAGTTTTGATGCCACTACAGAAGACTAACGCTATTTAATTTTGCTAATTAGATATTGCATGGAACACAAGGTTTGGTAAGGGATTTAACTATTTACCCCTCGAGTTTGTTATCAAGGATTTGGTATGATTTGGTATACATGGAGAGATCACTAGAGTTTTTCTATATTCCAGGAACCTTCGACAAGAAAGCCTTCCGATAGAAGAAGATGGCACACCTCCCGATTTTGTTGAGGTACCTCTTCTTTTTATCTTCGAACTATCGAAGAAATACTCGGCGTTTAATAACACAACTGTTCCCACAAAGATTCCTTATTTTTGGGATGAATCGGCTACTTTTTTGTTGTTATGCAGTTTAATTCTTTTTCTTCTTATAGTCGTTCTAACACACTTGGCTGTTCAATTCAGGAAGTACTCTTTGTTGCCAATCTCTCTCCCCAGACTAAAATATTTCATATGTAAGTAGCACCTTAGATTTCCGCCTTTCCTTCTCAGAGGAAGTTTTCCAGGACTGATATTTTGTCCTCCACCTTTACAGCAAAGATTTCTTCAAAAATGTTGGAGAAGTTGTTCGTGTTCGACTTATTGTAAACCACGAGGGTAAGCATGTGGGTTATGGCTTTGTTGACTTCGCTTCTGCTAACGAAGCAAAGAAGGTGAGAGTAGTCTTATTATAAAAAAAATATATAAGTAGTTATTTGAAAGTACGATTGCTGTTTACACCTTTTATACTGTAGGCGCTGGAAACGAAGAATGGTGAATATTTGCACGATCATAAGATCTTTCTTGAAGTGGCTAAGACAGCTCCAGACCCTCCACGACCCAAGTAACTATTTTCCATGTTATGGAGATTTGTTTGTATAGCACTGATTGTGAGTTATTGGTAAAGTTGTCATACCATTCAGAAGACTAACCCTCCCTCTTATTCTTGGTAATTAGGTACAACCTTGCAGAGAAGCTTTGGTAAGTGATTTTACTATTTGCCTCTTGAGTTTTGTTATCAAGAGCACAGTTGGTGAAGTATTGGGTATACCTGAAGGAATCACTAGGATTTTTGATATTTCAGTTACGAAGACTATCTTCGACGACAAAACCTTGTGATAGAAGAGGACGTGGCAGTGGAAGGACTTGACGAATCTCCCAATTTTGTTGAGGTACCACAAAGTTCTTATTATCTTCAAAATATGTCAGGCTTAGACATTTAATAACAGAACTGTTTCCGCAAAGTCGAAAGTTGTCTAATTCTTGGGATGAATCTACTTTTTGTTGTTATCCAATCTAAGTCCTTTCTCGTTAGGGTCGTGCTAACTCACTTGGCTGTTAATTTCAGGCAGTTGCTGTAAGAGAAAAGACGCTCTTTGTTTCTGGTCTCTCTCGCGAATCTGATATATCACATATGTGAGTAGCACCTTTAATTTCCTCTTTTGTCCTTCAACCTCTTTTCATGACTGATATTTTCTCCTCCGTTTTAAAGCATCAATTTCTTCATAGATGTTGGAGAAGTTGTTCATGTTCGACTTATTGTAGACGACACAGGCGAGCATGTGGGTGATGGCTTTGTTGAGTTTGCTTCTTCTGACGAAGCAGAGAAGGTGAGAATAGTTTATAGTAATGATTAAGAGTATTTAAGTAGTCATATGACAAATATTCAATTAAGTTATTTGAAAGTGCGGTTGCTGATTAAATCTCTTATGCTGTAGGCACTGGAAACGAGGAACGGTGAATATTTGCACGATCATAAGATTTTTATTGTTGTGGCTAAGAAAGCTCCATATCCTCCACGACCCAAGTAAATTGATTTTCCATGTTATGAAGATTTGTTTATGTAAACATTGGTTGTGATTAACGCTATTATTTTTGTTAATTGTAGGTATTGCATAGATCACAAGGTTTGGTAAGGGATTCAACTATTTGTATCTTGAGTTTTTTTTTGTGAATTTGTTTGGTATACATGGAGAGATCACAAGGGTTTCTGATATTCTAGGTATGAAGACTACCTCCGGCGAGAAAGCCTTCTGATAGAAGATGAGGCAGTGGAAGGATTTGATGAAGTTCTCGATTTTATTGAGGTACATGTTCTTATTATATTCAAAATATGTCAAGCTTGCGTTTAATAACAGAACTATTGCCACAAAGTCGAAAGATGACTTAGTTTGATATGTAATTTAAATTCAGGAAGTTGCGGCAAGAAGGAAGACGCTCTTTGTTTCCAATATCCCTTGCAAAGATAAAATACCAAAGAACACTAAATTACCAAAGATGTGAGTAGCACCTTTAATGTCCTCTTTCGTTCTTGGAGCAAGTTTTTCATGACTCATATTTAATCCTCCATTATCACAGCATCGATTTCTTCAAAGATGTTGGAGAAGTTGTTTGTTCTCGACTTATTGTAGACCACAATGGTGAGCATGTGGGCTGTGGCTTTGTTGAGTTTGCTTCTGCTAACGAAGCGGAGATGGTGAGAGTAGTTTATAGCAATGATGAAAAGTATCAAAAATATACAAGTTATTTGAAAGTACGATTGCTGACTAAATCTTGTATACTCTAGGCGCTGGAAAAGAATGGTTTCAGTTTGGAGGGTAATAAGATTTTTCTTGACGTGGCTGAGATTGCTCCATACCCTCTCCGACCCAAGTAAATTAAATTTCCTTATGGAGATTTGTTTTTCTAACTTATTGCTACAGTTTTGATGTCACTACAGAAGATTAACGCTATTATTTTTGGTAATTAGGTACAACCTTGCAGAGAAGCTTTGGTAATGGATTTAACTATTTGCCTTCTGAGTTTTGTGTGACGTTTTTGGTATACATGGAGAGATAGATAACAAGGGTTTTTTGATATTCCAGGTCGAAGGTAGAAAGCCTTCTGATAAAAGAAGAAGGTGGAGAAGAAGATGATTTGGAGACCAAATCGAATCTGGGCGGATTCTGCGGTAAGAAGATTATCTTCGGTTTCAACGACTGATAGAAGAATATGAAGCTCTTTCTCTTTGGGGTTTCTAACTTGTGTGATACATTGCAACTTTTTTTTTGTTTTTTTTACTACTTCGTTTTTTCTGAATATATGTTTAATTTTGAATGGTTTAGTGTTAAATCATAATCTGCCTTCATTATAAACCTAATAAAGAGCTGTTTGAACTAATTTGGTTGACGAAACCATTATCTCCCGAGGGACAGAAATTTGATTTGCGAAACCATTAATCGCAATTTTATTTGGGTTGACTCAGTCTTTCACTTCTTTCACCAAAGTAAAAAAGAAGTATTGGCAACTCAAGACCGAGACATTAGTTTTTGACGACGACGACTGATAGAAGAAGCTCTTTGGTGTTTCTAATTAATATAACCTATTTGATACAGTGCAACTTATTTTTGTTACTTTGGTCTTTCGTTTGTGTGAATATAAGTTACAATACGCTTAACTATGAATGGTTTGGTGTTAAAATCATCATCTGCCTTTATTTATTACCGAAGGACACAAAAATTACTTTTCTCGTCTCAAATTTAATTTAGTCATATTAATTTCGGTACCCTTAAATCAAACCGAACCGGCGTAAACCGGGACCAAATTGGCATTTTAGAAGGCCCAGCCCAGTTACATGGAGACGCTCGAGCGTTTTAAAGCGTGATAGGGATCTGACTTGACCGGAGTGGACTTCAATCGACGAATCTGACTCGGACGCGGCGGAGGGCGATGGAAGAGCTTCCGATCTTAACCGTGAGTCAGCGCGAGCAGTTTCTGGTGGAGAACGATGTGTTCGGGTTCTTTCGTTACTTCGAGGCCAGCGACGTTTCTACTCAGAAATCCATGTAAGCTCGCCGATTTTATTTTGAGTTTATTCTTTCAAGATCTGATGAGTTGTAGTAGCCTTTTTTGAAGTGTGGAATGAATCATATTGATGGAAGAAGTTGTTGTTGTTGTTCCCAGGTTGGAGATTCAGCGAGATAAGCAGTTGGATTATCTGATGAAAGGCTTAAGGCAGCTAGGTCGGGAGTTTTCTTCCTTAGATGCTAAGTAAGTGAATAATGACGGCTTGTTGTGTTCAATGGCTACAAGTTGTAGGTTCAAAATTTTATGTTCTTTGAATTCTTTTCATTTAAGCCAGTCATTGTGTCCTCTTCGAGATGATTTGGGTGTTTCTTATGGAGTTTTGCACATATTTTGGGGTATGAGAGATGTATGAGTTTGTATGGGTTTATTATTAAGTTTGATTTTGGATTTTTTTTTGTTTTTGGAACAGTCGACCTTGGCTTTGTTACTGGATTCTTCATTCAATAGCTTTGCTTGGGGACTCTGTGGATGATGAGTTAGAGAACAATGCCATCGACTTTCTTGGACGCTGCCAGGTTAGGCTATATTTCTATTCTTCTTGTCCTTCAGTTCAAGCTTTTGTCCCCATTCCTATTATTGTTACCTGTAAACGTTCAATTCGTACTTAGTTTTCTTTCACACGTCTCTTGTCAGGGCTCTGATGGTGGATACGGTGGTGGTCCTGGCCAAGTAAGTATATGCCTGTTTCTTTAAACTGTGTGGATCACTTTCATTTCATGAAAATAAAGACTAGAATTTGAGACCAGGTCGTTTCATTCTGCCTCATCTCTGTGGTGTACTTTGTTGATGCATCATCTCATTGTTTGATTGTGATGCCTTTAGTTCAATCAGCACAAGTAGTTTAAGTTTGGTTCTGCAAAGACATGGGCTACATGGCACATAAAGTTAGGATATATAATTTAGCCTGCGTTTTTTCAATTTCCGTTTTTTTTGCTCTCTCTCTGTCTTCCACTAGTAACGGAGATCTTTTTCTTCCCAGCTTCCACATCTTGCAACCACTTACGCTGCAGTGAATGCACTGGTTACTATAGGAGGTGACAAAGCCCTTTCTTCGATTAATAGGTGGTGCATTCCTTCTTCTTCTTTTTTTTATGGTCAGTTTCTCTTCAATAGGAGACAACTGATGCTTCCTATAGAAGAGACTTACATGTGACTCATACTTTTCAGAGAAAAAATGTCTTGTTTCTTAAGACGAATGAAGGATAGAAGTGGAGGTTTCAGGTTTGATTCTTTTTCTGCTTGAACTTTTTAAAGGCTTCATTTTTACTGACAGCACACTTTATGCATTCTTATCGTTATTATTGTCATAGCTTCTGTCATATTGATTCTTCAATTTGTGCTTGTCTACTATTCTATATTATGCAATTTTTCTCACTGATTGTATTAAATTCTGACTCACTCACTGATTGTAGGATGCATGATATGGGAGAAATGGATGTTCGAGCGTGCTACACTGCTATTTCGGTGAATTTACCATTTCTTAAACTTCTTGTTTTTTTCTTCTTGCGGACACCAAAGCTTTATAGGCTGAATAAGATTAACATACTCAGGACCCATTATGTTATGTTTATTCCAGTTTTATGGCTTAAACGTAACATTAGGATACTTTTAACTATCTTTTATTTGCACACTTGCGCCCAGCAGATACTTTGCTGAGAGATGACTCGTATTGATACTTACAAGTCTTGCATCCTATGGCTGGTTTTCTCCCTGATATGTTTGACTTTTCTTGTGACGCAGGTTGCGAGCATCTTAAATATTATGGATGATGAACTCACCCGGGGCCTAGGAGATTACATCTTGAGGTAGCTTTTTTGTATCACTTTTTATCTTTTTAGTTCATGATTTATTTATTTCCATTGTAAAGCTCTTTTAAAATAACTGTTTTTGAGCAGTTGCCAAACTTATGAAGGCGGGATTGGAGGTGAACCTGGCTCTGAAGCTCATGGTGGGTACGGTCTCCTACTTGCTTCAATGAAGTAAAGTTGATATTCTGAAATATTGATTTGTTACTAAGGGAATTTATTATTTAGGAACACTTACTGTGGGTTGGCTACTATGATTCTGATCAATGAGGTTGACCGTTTGAATTTGGATTCACTAATGGTAACTACAATGCTGTTCAGTGATTATTAATGGAGTACCTTGATAGAGATAGTTTTCTTGCAAATTAATTTCTCTATGATTCTAGAACTGGGCTGTACATCGACAAGGAGTAGAAATGGGATTCCAAGGTAGGACCAACAAATTGGTCGATGGTTGCTACACTTTTTGGCAGGTCAACTTTCTAATTCTCTTTTGTGACATTGTATATTCATTCTTTTTCGATGATTATATATCCTATTTCAGAATTGTCCTCCACTCATTCTCGTTGTTCTTTTTTTGCATGGTATGTGTTAAACAGGCAGCACCTTGTGTTCTACTACAGAGATTCTATTCAGCGCATGATCTGGTACATCATGGATCATCACATATATCACAAGGGACAGATGAAGATCACGAGGACCATCATGATCCTGAAGACAGTGATGATGATGATGATTCTGATGAGGAGGACAGTGATGAAGGTATGCACTCGACTTTCTCATTCCCTCAGTCCATCTGTTAATCCAAAGCACAACTGAATTTTGGTTAGCTTATATCTTCAGGTTCAGTGAATGGACACGGAGTCCATCATACATCCACATACATTAACAGGAGAGTGCAACCAGTTTTTGATAGCCTCGGCTTGCAGAGATATGTACTCTTATGTTCTAAGGTCAGTTCTTAGTTTCTTGAACACCAGACCTACACTTCCCGACAAGTTTTTATATTTATAACACACGCATACACAACATACTTGTATGCCCAGATGCCTGACGGTGGATTTAGAGACAAGCCAAGAAAACCCCCTGACTTCTACCACACATGTTACTGCCTGAGCGGACTGTCTGTGGCTCAGCACGCTTGGTCAAAAGACGAGGACACTCCTCCTTTGACTCGTGACGTTTTGGGTAGCTACTCGAATCTCCTGGAACCTGTTCACCTCCTCCACAACGTTGTCATGGATCGGTACAATGAAGCTATCGAGTACTTCTTTAAAGCAGCATGAACCGTCCTCGCCAGTGTATGGGAAACTCTTGGCATCAGAGAGTTTTCATAGTGTTGTACTTGTATATGTAAGTTATCAACAGAAGTTTCACTAATCTGCTATCATATAGCTAAAGTTAAAAAAATTACTAAACGAACATTTTTAATGGAACACAAAACGCCTTGGCTCTTATTTCTTTGATCACTGTTTCGTCTCCCTTGAGGGTTTCGGTTTAAGCCATAAAAATTACGTTGCATCAAAAACTCTTTTCTAGTTGAGAAAGCCTCGCCGCTCAATCTCTCCTCAACATCACCGGTGAACTAGAGACAAAACGATTCCGACCATATCTAATTCATTTCTTTGGGTTAGATATGGTCGGAATCGTATGATATGGTCGTGCTGATCAAATACAGACAACTCTCATACAAATACAGTCATCGTGTTGATATAGCTAATTTTGAAAGAAATGAAAGATTGTATTTAACCCAAATCAAGTTGAGACTAAATATGAGAAATGTTATATTGGGGTCGAGTCGAGATTATGCTTTTGTCAACCAAATCATTTCAAATCGTATACGGCTCATACATACGTAATAGTGAAGGCAAATAATGATTTAACACCAAACCATTCATAATTAAGCATATTCTAACTTGCTTTCAAACAAAAAAAACTTAACTGTAACATTAAGAATAACTGAAGTAATACATATAAGTTGCATTGCAACTCTTCTTCTATCAGTCGTTGTCGTCATATGAGAGGATAATCTTCTTACAACAGAATCTTCTTTCGGACTTGATTTGGTCTCACACATCATCACCATCAGTCGTCATAAGAGAAGATAACCTTCTTACCGCATAGTCCTCCCAGCATAGGTACCTCCAGTTTCTTCAGATTTGGTTTGGTCTCCAAATCATCATTTTCCAACTCATCATCTTCTTCTTCTGCTTCTTCTGTTTCTTCTTCTTCTTCTTCTATTTCTTCTTCTTCTTCTTCTTCTTCTTCTATCAAAAGGCTTTCTACCTTCGACCTGGAATGATAAAAACCCTTGTCAACTCTCCATGTACACCAAAAACGCCACCCAATGTGCTCCAGATAATAAAAACCTAAAAGGCAAATAGTTAAAATCCCTTACCAAAGCTTCTCTGCAAGGTTGTACCTAATAAAAAAAAAAATAGCGTTAATCTTCTGTAATGACATCAGAGCTATAGCAATAAGTTAGAAAAACAAATCTCCATATGAAATAACAATTTACTTGGGTCGGAGAGGGTATGGAGCTATCTCAGCCACCTCAAGACCAAACTCTTTATCATGTATTATTCGCAGCGCCTACAGTATATAAAACATTTAATCAGCAATCCTACTTCCAAATAACTTCTTGTATATTTTTCATATGCTACTTTTTATCTTCAAATGACTACTTAAATACTTTTCATCGTTACTATAAACAAACCACTCTAACCTTCTCTGCTTCGTTAGCAGAAACGAACTCAACAAAGCCACAACCCACATCCTCACCCCTGTGGTCTACAATAAGTCGAAGAAGAACAACTCGTCCAACATTTTTGAAGAAACGAAGGCTGTAAAAGTGCAGAATAAGAGATAAATCATGAAAAACTTGCTTCAAGAACGAACGAGGAATAAAGGTGCTACTTACAGCATTGGTATACTAGTTTCGCAAGAGATATTGGCAATAAAGATCGTCTTTCTTGTTGCAGCAACTTCCTGAATTCAATTGCATAAAAATAAATCACCTTTCAACTTTAACAGTTCTGTTATTAAACTCCTAAGCATTTCTTCTGACCTCGACATAGTCACATATTTTGAAGATAATAAGAACATGTACCTCAATATAATCGAGAATTTCATCCTGTCCTTCCACTGCCTCATCTTCCTCTATCAGAAGGCTTTCTCTTCGAAGGTAGTCTTCATACCTTCAATATCAAAAAACCCTTGTGATCTCTCCATGTCCATGGATACCAAAAACTTCACCCAATGTGCTCTTGATAACAACACTGAAGATGCAAATAGTTAAATTCCTTACCAAACCTTGTGATCTATGCAATACCTACAATTAACCAAAATAATAGCATTAGTCTTCTGTAAGAGCATCAAAACTCCAGCCATAAGTTACAACTAAATCAACTTACTTGGGCCGTAGAGGGTATGGGGCTTTTTTAGCCACATCAAGAAAAATCTTACGATCTTGCAAATATTCACCATTCTTCTTTTCCAGTGCCTACATTATAAAATATTAAATCAGCAATCGTATAATTTTCATCATAAGTATACACTCCTTTTCATCACTACAATAACTACTCTCACCGTCTCTGATTCATTAGCAGAAGCGAACTCAACAAAGCCATCACCCACATGCTTGCCCGTGTAGTCTACCGTAAGTCGAACATGAACAACTTCTCCAACATCTTTGAAGAAATTGATGCTGTAAAAACGGAGGATAAATTATTAGTCATGATAAAATTTCTCCAAGAACGAAAGAAAAAAATTAAAGATGCTACTTACATATGTGATATTTTAGCTTTGCGAGAGATACGGGAAACAAAGAGTGTCTTGTTTCTCACAGCAACTGCCTGAATTCAACATCCAAGTATGTTAGCAAGACTCTAAGGAGAAAGGTTACTTAAACTGCATAACAACAAAAAGTAGATTCATCCCAAGAATAAGTCATCTTTAGACTTTGTGCCAACAGTTCTGTTATTATATTTGAGCCTGACATATTTTGAAGGTAATAAGAACTTTGTAGTACCTCAACAAAATTGGGAGTTTCATCAAGTCCTTCCACTGCTGTCCCATCTTCTTTTACCAGAAGGTTCTGTCGTCGAAGGTAGTCTTCGTAACTGAAAAATCATTAAAAACCCTAGTGATCGCTCCATGTATACCAAAAACTACAACCAATGTGCTCTTGATAACAACACTCAAAATGCAAATAGTTAATCCCTTACCATAGCTTCTCTGCAAGGTTGTACCTAATTACCAAAAAATAATAGCGTTAGTCTTCTGTATGGTATAAAAAACTATAGCAATAATAACTCCATAACATGGAAAATTAGTTTACTTGGGTCGTGGTGGAGCTGGCTTTGCCACTTCAAGAAAAATCTTATGATCATGCAAATATTCACCATTCTTCTTTTCCAGCGCCTACAGTACAAAAGATTCAATCAGCAAATGTATTTTAAATAACTACTTGTATATATTTTACATACTTCTCAAATGACCACTTAAAACACTTTTCATCATTACTAGAAAACTAACTACTCTCACCTTTTTTGCTTCGTTAGCATAAGCAAAGTCAACAAAGCCATAACCTACATGCTTACCCTCGTGGTTTACAATAAGTCGAACACGAACAACTTCTCCAACATCTTTGAAGAAATCTTTGCTGTAAAAGTGGAGGATAAAATATCAGCAATGGAAAACTTGCTCCGACAAGGAAAGTGGAAATTTAATTTAAGGTGCCACTTACATATGAAATAGTTTAGTTTGGGGAGAGATATTAGCAACAAAGAGTACTTCCTGAATTGAACAGCCAATTGTGTTAGAACGACTCTAAGAAGAAAAAAATTTGCATTAACAAAAAAATAAGTCCTCTGAGTGTGACATATTTTGAAGATCATAGTAAGAACATGTACCTCAACAAAATCGGGAGTTTCATCAAGTCCTTTCACTGCCTCACTATCTTCTACCGGAAGGCTCTCTGGTCGAAGGTAGTCTTTGTAGCTGAAAAATTAAATTAAAAAAAAAAAAAACTAGTGATCTCTTCTTCATGCATACCAAAAACTTCACCCAAGATGATCTAGACAGATAACAAACTCAAGAGGCAAATAGTTAAAATGACTTACCAAACCGTGTGATCTATGCAAAACCTACAATTAACAAAAAAAAAAAAAAGAAGTGTTAAGTCTTGTGTAATGGCATCAAAACAACTCTAGCAAATAAGTTAGAGTAAACAAATCTCCAAAACATGGAAAGTCAATTTACTTAGGTCGTCCAATGTTTGGATTTTTTTTATACACTTTAAGATGAATCCGATAATCATGCAAATATTCACCATTCTTCTTTTCCACCGCCTACAATAAGAAGAGATTTAATCAGCATCCGTATGTTTTTCAAATGACTTACTTAAAGAATTTTTCTTTTTGTTTTTGTTATTCATCATAAGTCATAACTATAAACTAGTCTTACCTTCTTTGCTTCGTTAGTAGAAGAAAACTCAACAAGGCCACAACACACATGAGTATGCTTGGCGGTTACAAAAAGTCTAACACGGACAACTTTTACAACATCTTTGAAGAAATCGATGCTGTAAAAGGTGGAGGAAAATTAAAACTATCAGTCTTGCTCGAAAGTGGAGATTATCGAAAGAGCTACAGAAACAGAGCTGCTACTTACATATCTGATATTTTAGTTTGGGGACAGATATGGCCCATAAAGAGCGTCTTTTTCGTTACGGCAGCTTCCTGTATCGAACAGAACAGCCAAGTGTGTTAGCACAAGATGCTTAATTAGACATAAGGAGAGAAGGAACAACAAAAAAAAAATTATAACTTAGGTTACCTTCTCTTCGGATGTTTCCTTATGTTTCTTCAGAAACGGTTTTGTATCCAGTTCATCATCGTCAGGGTTTCGCTTACCTGAATGAGAGAAAGAAGATTAGCAAAAACCAAAAAAGTTAAATCAACAACCTCTTCTTCTTGTTCTTCAGCCAAGTATAATAAAACATTAGATAAAGAGCTCAGAGCAACAGAAAACAAACCCAATAAGTTAACTTTCACGGCCGATTTCTTGCTAGAACTGGCCATGGAGACCGCCGATTTATTTTCCGGCAAGAGTTTGGGAGCTGGAGGAGCAGTGAGATAACTAATTCCTTCTCAATTAAATAAACCCTATAAATAAAAATTATCCAGAGAAAGAAAGAAGGTATCTATATATATATTTTTTAAGACAATTATAAAATAATTAATATTAAACATGCCCTTGGTATTAAATAATTAATTTAATAAATTAATTAATTCTATTTATTTTTAATTTTTTTTATAGAAACAAAGTCTTTTAAAAGGTAACAAACATAATTGTAAATATATACAAATTTTATTTCCTTATTTTATAAGAAAGTGCGTGAAGAGGTATTATTCTTTAAAAATTTGAAAAGTTGATTTGATAAAAAGTGACTTTTAGTCTCACATACTATATTTTATTTTCACGAGTTTCGTAGATGAGTTTTTGCGGATAAAAATCTTTGAATATGTTGCGTGATCCGCCTATCATGGCGTGTTTGGACTATAGAACCAACACTAAAACTATTAGTTTATTTCATATACTAAAAATTTTGTAGTCATAGTTTGGAAGATTAACTTATAAATTATTTAGTACATGAACTACAAAATATTACACATACTACAACACATTCTTAATATTCCAAAAACAAAAAAAAATTGTATACACATAAAAATATACACTAACATACCATATAGGCATATACCTCTGTTTAATTATAGAAAACAAAACTAAGTGTTTCAAAATTTTATATTCTATCTAATAACAAATTTAATGTAATTAGGTTATAAACGGTATAAAACATAGTAAGAAGAAAAAACATTCTAAACAAAATTATAAAATAATTAGATAAAATTTAATTAATTGGGAATTTGAAAACTTTATAAATTAAAAATTATTATTTAAAATACATTAATTTATAATTTAGTTAATTTAGTCCCGCGGTGTACCGCGGGTGTGAAAACTTAGTATTTTTTATAAAACAGTAATCGGGTTTGGGCTGGGCTTTTACTGGTTGATGGGTTTATTCTGTTTTTTTTACGTATCCGTTTGAAGCTGTCATTATTATAAGACCGGGTTTCCGGGTATCTGTGTGGGTCGGGTTTTCTCGGACTTGATAAAAAGCCGCGAAATACAGGTTATTATAAAACAAATGATTGGAAACAATTTCAAAAGACTCTTAAGATTTGATATCTTGCATTTGCTCATATTATAAATTTATAACTATGTTATTATTATTGATGTAAGCTCACAGATAATAGTTCATATTCATGTTGTTCGGTAAGTGACCAACTGAATTTTTTTTTTCTCTTTTTTTAGAAAGATTATATGAACTTCAATCTGTAATTGACCAACTAAATTTGTTTTTTCTAGCAAGATTATATGAACTTCAATCTAAAGACTTTTTAAAACCTCCCACAGATAACTTCTATCTTTTAAAAAAATATTTTACTCATTATTTTAAATTATAGTGCTAGATTTGTTTTTGTTCTGTTTTAAAAGGTGATCTATATAATAATAACAATCTGAATAAATGCGAAGAACAGTCGCATCTTTTCATCGTGACTTTTCATTTAAAAAAATTCAGTTGCATCTTTTCATCGTGACTTTTCATTAAAAAATATTATTTAATTATTTTTTGACAAAATAATTATATGATTGCGTCTCTTTAGAAAGTTGCATGTGTTGAATGTAGAGTTGTGTCTCTTACAAACAGTTGTGACTTTTGTATATAATATTAGCAATATGTGAATAAATGCGAAAACAGTTGCGTCGTTTCATTGTGACTTTTCAGTAAAAAAATTCATTTGCATCTTTTCATCGTGACTTTTCATTAAAAAGAATATTATTTAATTATTTTTTTGACAAAAAAATATATTGTAGCGTCTCTTTAGAAAGTTGCATTTATTGAATGTAGAGTTCTGTATTTTACAAACAGTTGAGATTTTTGTATATAATATTAGCAATATGGATAAATGCAAAGAACAATTGCGTCTTTTCATGGTGACTTTTTATTCAAAAAATTGTGATTTTTCATTAAAAAATTCAGTTGCATCTTTTCATCGTGAATTTTCATTAAAAAATATTATTTAATTATTCTTTTGACAAAAAAATTATATGGTTGCGTCTCTTTAGAAAGTTGCATCTATTTAATATAGAGTTGTGTCTCTTACATAATATTAGCAATATGAATAAATGCAAATAACAGTTGTGTCTTTTCATCGTGACTTTTTATTAAATTTTTTTTTTTTTTTTTTTTTTTTTGACAAAAAAATTATACGGTTGTGTCTCTTTAAAAAGTTGCATCTGTTGAATGTAGAGTTGTGTCTTTTACAAACAGTTGTGTTTTTTTTACGAACAATTTTATCTATTCAAATGTTCACATCTTTAGCAATTATGTCTATTCAAATATTCATATCTTTAGTAATCAATATAATTTGTTCTTCTTTTGTAACAATTTCCAACTTTCCTTTTAGTCTATATAATAATAGCAATCTGAATAAATGCGAAGAACAGTCGCATCTTTTCATCGTGATTTTTCATTTAAAAAAATTCAGTTGCATCTTTTCATCGAACAGTCACATTTTTTCATCGTGACTTTTCATTTAAAAAAAAATCATTTGCATATTTTCATCGTGACTTTTCATTAAAAAATATTATTTAATTATTTTTTGACAAAATAATTATATGATTGCGTCTCTTTAGAAAGTTGCATCTATTTTTTGACAAAATAATTATATGATTGCGTCTCTTTAGAAAGTTGCATCTATTGAATGTAGAGTTGTGTCTCTTACAAACAGTTCTGACTTTTGTATATAATATTAGCAATATGAATAAATGCGAAGAACAGTTGCATCGTTTCATCGTGACTTTTCATTAAAAAAAATTCAGTTGCATCTTTTCATCGTGACTTTTCATTAAAAAGAATATTATTTAATTATTCTTTTGACAAAAAATTTATATGGTTGCGTCTCTTTAGAAAGTTGAATTTGTTGAATGTAGAGTTGTGTATTTTACAAACAGTTGAGATTTTTGTATATAATATTAGCAATAGCAATATGGATAAATGCAAAGAACAATTGCGTCTTTTCATCGTGACTTTTTATTCAAAAAAATGTGATTTTTCATTAAAAAATTCAGTTGCATCTTTCATCGTGAATTTTCATTAAAAATATTATTTTAATTATTTTTTTGACAAAACAATTATATGGTTGCGTTTCTTTAGAAAGTTGCATCTATTTAATGTAGAGTTGTGTCTCTTACAAACATGTGTGACTTGTGTATATAATATTAGCAATATGAATAAATGCAAAGAACAGTTGTGTCTTTTCATCGTGACTTTTTATTAAAAAAATTTTATTTTTTTTTTTTGGCAAAATTTTTTAACGATTGTGTCTCTTTAAAAAGTTGCATCTGTTGAATGTAGAGTTGTGTCTTTTACAAACAGTTCTGTTTTTTACGAAAAATTGTATCTATTCAAATGTTCACATCTTTAGCAATTATGTCTATTCAAATATTCATATCTTTTAGTAATCCATATAATTTGTTATTCTTTTGTAACAATTTCCAACATTCCTTTTAATTCAAATGTAAATGTCTTTAGGATTATATATATTTGTTCTTCTTTTGGGAAATTTTTAAACTTTCTTTTTAACATATGATAATAGCAAGCTGAATAAATGCGAAAAATAATTGTGTCTTTTCGTTATGAATTTCATAAAAAAAAAAATTAATTTTTATCTTTTCTGACAAAAAGAATTATATTTTTGCGTCTTTTAGAAAAATTGTAAATGTATGTTAACTGTAAAGTTGTGTCTCTTACGAACAGTTGTAATTTTTCCGAACAGTTGTGTCTATTCAAATGTTCACATCTTTAACTAAGTATAATTCTTCATAGATTATCTTTATTTACTAAAACATATTAAAAGAAAGTATTCTAACCGTTTAATTGAAGCATTGAAACATTTGGTAAATTTAATATTTAAGATCACATCACTCGGAGAAACTCTTCTTTCATTTACTAATCATGTAAGTGCAGTCCTATTTATGTGTAAGATTCTTAGGAAACATTATGTTCATTTATTTATATTAATATTTCAATTGTTCCAAATTTTTAATAATCAACCACTTGCAAGTATTTTTTTTAAAAATTACTAAATATATATTATTATAAGATTGAATTTTTTTGTAAGGATTATTGATTTAACTAAAGGTTTATGGATTTTTCTTAAAAATAAAGTTTTAATTTTTAATGAAGTCATTTAGATTATAAATCTGTTTGTATTTTTTCACTGATAATTGTTTTTACCTTTACAAAAAAACTAGATAAATAACCAACATCTTGTATGAAAAAAATAAGTAGTAACTACATTTAATATTGGATTATCAATCTATATATCTATTAGAATTGTCAAAATATTTAATGATTTTAGACTTTTTTATATATCATATGTTTTGTCTACAAAACAATAGTTGTTTGTATATATTCATCTACAATTCCACCTCTATGAATAGAAATATATTCATTTTTATTAATGTATATTATAAGTGAATTGTAAGTGAAATGTGTGATAATTTTTGTTTATTTATATTTAAATTTGAACTGATTGGTAATCTTCTTATTCTTAACACTTATTCTTTAATAATTTTAAAAACCAGCGACTAAATATAGTGAGAGAGATGAAGAAAATCAACACTTGTGTCGCTTAAATACATCGCCAAAAAAACCAGTGACAGAAACACGGTGCACTGATTCACAGAAGATATTGATGGAAATGATTAAAAGAGAAAGTTGCACTACAATTACAGTCGTTAGAAGGTGTCGCTGAGACTCACAAACGAACAAGGCTTATGTCTAAAAGAAATAAGGTATTAATTTGATAAATTTTTATTTGTTGATTTAAGAAATATAAATATGTAAACATATTCATTAATATAAATATGTAAATATATTCATTTATAAAAATATATTTGAGTTATGGGAAACATTTTAAATAATTAATTTAATTGAATTCAAATATTTAATTTGAACAAATTAACATTATGTCATTTTATGAGTGGTCTCAATTAATTTTTAATATCTTTTCAACTTTTTATACGATTTTTTGGAAATTTATATTTTTTTTTATACAATGTATTCATGTTTTTAACAATTAAAACAAAAAATAAAAAATATTTAAACTGATAAATCTATAAAAAAACATTAGAGTTCAAAATTACCAAATAAATAATTTTACATTTCTTTCAAATTAACACTCTATATGGTGATGTCATATGTAAACATATAAGCATTTATAGATATAAATATGTTTAACTATATAACTATGTGGGAATAAATATAAGAATCTACTTATCTTTGAATGTATAATTGTAGGCAACAAATAATTATATAATATTAAAATAGAAAACACAATAAAATAAAATATGGGGATTTAATTACATTAAAAATTATTTTAAAAATGCAACTACCTATTATATGTTTATAGCACTAATCATTTTTTATTTAATCGTAAAAAATTGTATCCCTCATTTTCATATTTTAATTGTAATTTTTCTCAAAATAATTGAGTGAAATATGTGTAAGTTACATCAATGGAAAAATCTGTAAATATTCTAGTCAAAGGGTAACTCACTAATTAAATAGACTTAAAAGTTCATTAAGAACGATATGTCAACATAAAATTTCCGTTAATCACATGCAAAAATAAATTTATTTTTAAGAATATTTTTCAAAATAATTTTTAAGAGTTGTATTTTTGGAATTTATTATACCATAATTTAATAAAAATATATTAAATAATTTTTATAATAAATATTTTATTAAAATGAGTTCCCCCGCTATATCGCGGGGGCTCAATACCTAGTAGAAATAATAGAAAGAGTTTTTTGCTAAAAAAGGAAAGTATAGGCGATCGAAAAGGCGACTAGGGTTTCTTGGTTTTCTTAGCACGCATGGTGCCGGCGGCGGCTTCTCCGGTTCGGACTGTGGTTCTCCCGGAGCAGGTCTCTTCTTCGGTGGGAGTTGCTACGCTTGTGGATGACCCCGACTCGGGAGATGCCTCTGGTGGTTTGGTGGGACAGACTCAGGAGGGCTCGTCTCAGATCCAACCACAGGGCACTCAGACAACAAAACGTACACGGCTACATGTAGCAAAAAAGCATGTATTCTCTCAGCAGAAGTTTCTTGTTTCAGAAGTCGATGGACAGCCAAAGGTGGTTGTTCCAAAAGAGGTGTTTGTAGGGGCAAAGCCTCTTTGGGAGGATTTTGTGATTGGGAAGTTTTTGAATATGAAGGCTCCACATATTGGAAAAATACACATGATTGTGAACAAGATATGGCGTCTGGGGGAAAAGTCTTCGCTCATCGATGTCTATGCAGTGAATGACTTTACGGTGAAATTTTGAATCCGACATGAAAGAATGCAAAATAGGATCCTGAATAAAGGAATGTGGAATATTACAGATATACCTATGATAGTTTCGAAATGGTCTCCATTTACGGAAGATACGCAACCAGCAATGAAGTTGATTCCATTGTGGATTACTCTCACAAATGTTCCGCCAACAATATTTACGGATAAAGGACTTGAGTTTCTATCAAGTGCCGTTGGTAAACCTATCAGACTGCATCCAAAAACGGATACTTGCGTTAGCTTTGATGATGCTCACATCTTGGTCGAAGCAGATTTGACAAAAGAGCTTCCGGTGGAATTTGTGTTCACAGGGGAGGAAGAAGGAGAGTTATACAACCGTACAGTACGCTTACCCTTGGTTACCACCGCGATGTAGCTGTTGTAAGAAGTGGGGCACCTCAAGGAATCATGTCTCTCTGCCGTGAATCATTCAGTTTCCACTGTCATTGTTTCTGAACCTGCAACTCATTCGGTTTTGGAGCACAAATCACCTGCTTTAACTTGTGAAACAGAGAAGGTTACAGATACCTTGTCTGCTGTTCTGCTACCTTCTCTGCCTGTGGAGCAGCCGGTGGCTGTAGTTTCTACTTCTACGACTGTTGATCCAGTTACAAAATCTATAGACACAAGTGAGCAGCCTTGGATTACTCCCACGAAGTCTGGGCGTGTTTCTGCTAAGAAGTCTGACGGGGTGCCTGATGTAAATGTCTCTCTTTCCTCTAATCCATACTCTGTTCTGGATAATAGGGAGGATTTGGAGGTGGAGATGACTGCAGAGATTAGTGGTAACAATTTTTTTGGTGGACGGAGGCAATAGGGATTCTGGATCACCTCATAAAGAAGAGGCTAGTGTCCTTTCTCAACCCTAGTTAGGGACAGGGGCTCGAACTCGTGGGTCGAAGGCTGAGGTCACTAGGCGACCCTCTTTGCCAAGGGACTCCAAATCTACTAATAAGACTACTCAGCCCGTTTCTACTCAAGTCATCTAGAGTTTACTCTAGGGATCAGAGTAAGAAAGGTCTCCCCAAACCAATAGATGTCGGGTTTCTTTTGGAATGTTCGGGGCTTAAATACATCATCAAAACATTCTGTTATTGCAAGGTGGGTAGAGGAGAGGAATTTTCAGTTCGGTTGTGTACTTGAGACTCGTGTGCAGGAGAGGAATGCTCCGAGCTTGACAAGTACGGTTTTTAATGGTTGGTCAGTGATGATGAATTATCAATATAATTCTAGAGGGCGTATCTGGGTGGTGTGGAGAAATAATGTGTGTCTCACACTGGTTTATAAGAGTGATCAGTTGATTACTTGTTCAGTGAAACTTGAAGACTCTGCTGATGAGTTTTTTTGCTCGTTTGTGTATGGCTTGAATCTAGCGGAACAAAGAAAGAGGTTGTGGCAAGAGCTTAAAGACCATGTTGACTCTCCTATAATTAGAAAAAAACCATGGATTATTTTTGGTGACTTTAGTGAGACGCTAGACATGGCGGAACACTCACGGGTTGAGGATAATCCGCTGGTGACGAGTGGTATGCAGGATTTTCAGGCGACGGTAGGCTACTGTGGGATCATGGATTTGGCGTCTCACGGTCCGCTGTATACATGGTGGAATAAGCGAGAGATTGACCCTATCATGAAAAAGCTAGACCGTGTGATGGTTAATGATGTCTGGTTGCAGGCTTACCCGCAGACTTACAGTGTTTTTGAATCTGGAGGCTGTTCAGATCATCTGCGCTGTCGTATACATCTCACCGGTGCGGGGAATAATCACATTTGTAAACGCAGACCGTTTAAGTTTGTAAATGTACTTGCTGAAGAAAATGAGTTCAAACCGTTGGTTGCTAGCCATTGGCAAGATTCAGAGCCTCTGTATCTGTCCACTTTGACTTTGTTTCTTTTTGCTAAGAAATTAAAGGGCCTCAAACCTGTGCTTAGAACTTTGGCGAAGGAGCGTATCAGCCATTTAGTTAAAAAGTCTAAAGAAGCTTTGGAGGACCTCTGTCGGAAACAGACACTGAACATGTCTACTCCAACTCCTCAAACCATGGAGGAGGAACATGAGGCCTATCTTCGATGGGATCACGTGGCTGGCTTGGAGGAGAAATTCCTTAAACAGACTTCGAAGCTACATTGGCTCAAGGTGGGGGATAAGAATAATAAAGTTTTTCACCGGGCTGCTGCCACTAGGAAAGCTGCGAATAAGATCAGGGAGATACAATGTAGTGATGGTTCTGTGGTAACGGGGGATGATACAAAGACTGAAGCAGAACAATATTTTCGTGAATTCCTGCAGCTGGTTCCAACGGATTATGAGGGATGTACGGTTGATGAACTCCAGAGGCTCTTACTGTTTCGATGCTCTGAGGGTGATCAAGCGATGCTCACTGCTCTGGTGACAAAGGAGGAGATCATGAGGGTCTTATTTTCTATGCCAAATGACAAATCCCCTGGCCCGGACGGTTTCACGTCAGAGTTCTACAAAGCAACCTAGGATATAATAGGTATTGAATTCACTTTGGCAATTCAATCTTTTTTTGCAAAGAGTTTTTTACCTAAGGGTATCAATTCTACCATACTTGCACTTATCCCCAAGAGTTATAGATGTTTGACGAAGGTAAAGGACGAGCTACTTGGCTCGTCGATCCTTAGGTAGTTGACTTTGATATGTTGACTTTCTCTTCGACGAGTCTGAACACGTGTGCTGTTTGTACGAATTCTCTAGTCCCTTTTCTTCGTCAAACGTCTATAACTTATTTTAGTCGTGTTGTAACCCGCCTTTTGTGCCTCGGCATCAATAAGATAAAGAGAACTTCGACCCTCCTTTGACCGAACTAAATATACTAATTGTGACCGATTAGGACATCAACAATTTGGCGCGCCAGGTAGGGGGAGCCAAGTCGAATTTCTTTGAAGAATTGAAGAGCGGACCTACAACGACTGGATAAGATGACAACTGACAAAGAAACAGCGAAGGAAGCCGGTTTGTCGGGAGGAACAACGACCCCGGCCGCAAACCAGACAGAGCAGACGATTCTCCCCACACCGGACGCCCCGAGAAAGGTCGTCACGGTAGAAAGCCCAGAGACCTTCGTCATAGCTACAAACTTGACGACCCCTGCGGCTGAAGAGCCACCGCAGGTCCCAACACAACTTTCTCTACTCAGCAGCCAGCCCGTCTCCAGCATAGACGAGCTGTTTCGCGGAATCTTAACACGCCTCGATCAGCAAGAAGAGCGAACTAACAGTCGATTGGATGCACTTACTGCGGCACAGTTTAACTCGCAAGATGAAATTAATCATCTCCATAACGCTCGGCTCAGTCCAATGAACTTCGCCTCCGCAAGAACAACGCCAGGGACTTACGCGCAAACTGGCAGATTGGAGCGTGACACCGTCCAACGCCTTACCGAGCGAAGTAACGAAGTGACAAATCAAACGAAGGATGCCGAGCTAGCAGGAATTAAAGAGCAGATGAAAGAAATGGCAGCAATGATCCAGAAAGCGACAGACAAGGCACCCGAAGTCGGACTCATGCTTGAGGCAACTCAGCGAACTCCGTTCTCTCGAAGACTTGCTACAACAACGGTCAAACGAGCAATTTGTCGAGGCAACTGCAGGCAATGAACTATTAGCTTTTATGGACGCCTTCTCTGGTTACAACCAGATTCTAATGCACAAAGACGACCAGGAAAAAACGTCGTTCATCACAGATAGAGGGACCTACTGTTATAAGGTTATGCCCTTCGGTCTAAAGAATGCAGGAGCAACGTACCAACGACTAGTCAATAAGATGTTCGCTGAACAACTCGGCCGGACTATGGAAGTCTACATTGATGATATGCTCGTCAAATCTCAACGTGCAAAGGATCATATCACTCATCTGCGGCAATGTTTCGACACCCTAAACAAGTATGGGATGAAGCTAAACCCGGCCAAATGCACATTTGCGGTTAACTCCGGCGAGTTCCTTGGGTATCTGGTAACCAGACGAGGCATCGAGGCAAACCCGAAACAAATAAAGGCGATCATTGATTTGCCCTTACCAAAGAACGCCAGAGAAGTTCAGCGACTAACTGGACGAATCGCCGCTTTGAACTGTTTCATATCCAGGTCAACCGACAAGTGTCTACCATTCTATCAACTTCTCAAAACCAAGGGTAAGTTCGAGTGGACTGAAGCCTGTCATAGCGCGTTCAATGAGCTAAAGAGCTACTTGTCAACTCCACCGATCTTGGCCAAACCGGAACTCGGTGAAATCTTATTTCTTTATCTCGCGGTTTCTGAATCGGCCGTTAGTGGCGTACTCGTTAAAGAGGATCGAGGAGAGCAATAACCAATCTTCTACATAAGCAAGTCGCTCGACGATGCGGAAACCCGCTATCCAACAGTCGAGAAGGTAGCTCTGGCAGTCGTCACATCAGCGAGAAAACTCCGACCATACTTCCAGTCACACACTATCACCGTCCTGTCCAATCAACCCTTGCGATCTATACTCCATAGCCCGAGCCAGTCCGGTCGGCTAACAAAGTGGGCAATCGAACTTAGCGAGTACGACATCGAGTATCGAACCCGTCCGGCCGCTAAGTCCCAATTACTCGCCGACTTCTTAATTGAACTACCGTTTGGGGAAGTCGAACCAACACCCACTGACCCGTCAGACCATCGGTGGACCCTGCATGTGGACGGAGCATCCTCTCATCTTGGGTCAGGAATAGGGATTCGACTAACTTCGCCGACCGGAGAAATTTTGGAGCAATCCTTCCGTCTTCGATTCCAAGCAACTAACAACGTCGCCGAGTACGAAGCACTCATCGCCGGGCTTAAGCTCGCCAACGGAATGCAGATCAAGCGGGTACGAGCCTTTTGCGACTCTCAACTCGTCGCCAACCAATTCAGCGGTGAGTATGACGCCAAAAGTGAACCTATGGCCGCCTACCTTGATGTCGTTAAGATTTTGTCAAAACGCTTTGACGAATTCGAACTCATCAAAATCCCCAGAGGCGATAACGCTCCGGACGATGCTTTGGCAGCACTCGCCTCGACATCGGATCCCGATCTTCGACGAATCATACCGGTGGAAAGTATCGATACACCGAGCATAGGTGAAACACACGCCGAAACCTGTCTCGCACTCCACCAGCCCAACGAAATCAGGACCACTTACCGAACGATGAAGTCACACCGAGGATGCGAACCTGCATCTGACAGCGATGCGACAGACTGGCGAGTTGAAATTCGAGCATACCTAGCCGACGGTGACGTGCCTACAGACAAATGGGCTAAACAGAGATTAAAGGCCAAAGCCGCCCACTACACCTTGATGAAAGATCATTTGCTTCGGTGGACGGCCTCAGGAGCCCTTTTGCTTTGCATACACGGCGACGACACCATACGCGTCATGATGGAGACACACGAAGGAGCTGGGGCCTTAGCACTACGCATCAAGAAGCATGGTCATTATTGGCCGACGATGATATCTGATTGCGAGAAGTTCATCGCCAAGTGTGAAAAATGCCAGCGACACGCCCCTTTTATCCATCAGCCGACTGAACTCCTACGAGCTGGCGTAGCTCCTTACCCTTTCATGCGCTGGGCGATGGACATCGTTGGCCCACTTCCAACTTCCAGACAAAAGCGATATATACTCATCCTCACCGATTATTTCACCAAATAGGTCGAGGCCGAGTCTTACGCAAAAATCAAAGCTAGGGACGTCCAACTCTTCGTTTGGAAATACATAATCTGTCGCCACGGTCTCCCGTATGAAATAGTCACCGACAACGGATCGCAGTTCATCTCCCTGCAATTCGAAAACTTTTGTGCAAAATGGTGAATCAAAGTAAGCAAGTCGACGCCAAGGTATCCGCAAGGAAACGGCCAGGCCGAAGCAACAAACAAAACCATACTCGACGGTCTTAAGAAAAGACTAGACGCCAAGAAGGGTGCATGGGCCGACGAGCTTGATGGAGTACTTTGGTCCTACCGAACAACCCCAAGGACGTCCACTAACCAAACCCCTTTCTCCTTAGCCTATGGGATGGAAGCAATGGCACCGGCTGAGGTTGGCAGCTCGAGCCTCCGGCGAACAATGCTCGTTCAAAACACCGTGCTCAACAGTCAGATGCTCTTAGATAGACTCGACGAGTTAGAGGAAGAACGAGACAAAGCACTCCTACGAATCTTGAACTATCAGCTCGCCGCGGCCAAGTACTACAACAAGAAAGTCCACAATCGGCATTTTGATGAAGGAGATCTCGTCCTCCGTAAAGTCTTTGAAAATATCGCCGAACCAGACGCCGGAAAAATGGGGGCCAATTGGGAAGGTCCATATCTGGTATCCAAGGTTGTCCATCCCGGCGTGTACGAGCTCTTAACCATGGGCGGTGAACCGGTGCCGAGGTCTTGGAATTCGATGCTCGACTACTCCCAGCTCGTCCTTTCTATTATTTAAATAAGCATGTAAATGTGAACGATGATTGGCTTGATCCCTCCTGATCGGAGGGTACGTAGGCAGTCCCGTTTTACGAGACACAGCCGCCAGTAATATAAAATTTCTTTTTCAAAGAATGAACCGACGTTTGTAAGTTGTTTCAGTCGTTATCCTGGCCCGGTAACGACACGACGTTCCGATGTATTTTTTTAAGCCGAGTCGCAACTCACACAAAAGGATAAGCCGACTATTAACGATCGCCCCTGGTTATATAAGCCGAGTCCTAACTCGCATAAAACAAGCCGACCATCATAAGTCACACTTATTAAAAAAAAAAAAAAGGGGAAAAGTGCAACAATCTCATACGGGTGCCGACCCCGTTACGGCAAACAAAAAAAAAAAAAAAAAAATACAACAAAATAAAGGGAAATTAAGTCATTCAACTCCAAGGTCGGCATTGGAAGGCTCAATGAACTCTAGACCGCCAATCGTGGTCTGCCAATAACGGCACGATTCCTTCATGTCTTTCAGCAGATCCATCGGAACAGCCTCGCCTCGACCAACCATATCCTCAAGGTACGCACAAATTCCCTCGACGCGACTACTCTCAATAAAATAGTGACTGGTGCTCTCCAACTGCGAAATGTAACGACGAAGCACGTCTATACGAGCTTGGCAGGTTTTGATCTCCTCCTGTTCATCGAACGGCCTCCGACCCAGGGAATCGAGGCCGCCCTCATTGTCACTGGCATCAGAATAATTTCCTCCCTACAAAAAAGAATACAAACTGGAGTACAAAGCAAAGCCTATTTATAGAACGAAAAACGATAGTCCCAACGGGCGCAAATTTCAAGAAAAAGGAGGGCATTCAATGAACAGCGGCATTCAATGAACAGACGCATTCAATGAACAGACGCATTCAATGAACAGACGCATTCAATGAACAGACAAGTTTCAAAAAAAAAAAAAAAAAAAAAGACAAGGCATTCAATGACCGATAAACATTGCATTAAACCATCAATAAATGCCCCAAAAGCAGGAATAGAGTTCTTCATGGGAGCCGACCCCAACTCGGCAACAACAACAAAAAAAGAGATAGGATAATATAAGGGAGCCGACCCCTCAAACACGGCAACTAGGGTAATAAAACAATCACGATGCCAAGCCAGCAGTCAGAGATTCACAACCAGGAGACGGGGACGGGGTAGCTCTTCGGCAGGATGGTCGACGATCTGCTCCTCGGTTACATTTGCAGGACGGTCGTCGCCCTGCCCTTGTTCTCCTTCTCCTTCACCTCCGAGCTCTCCGTCAGAACCGCCACCTTCCCTTTCGTCGTTACCACCCTCAGCATCGCTGCTGATAGGAGAAGCGACCCACGCTGGAACAGGAGGAAGGGGCTCGGCGTAGATGCTAGACACGTCGAAATCAGCCTCGGTGATCTCCGGAAGGTCAAGTTCTTCAACTTCACCCTTCAGTTGGTTCATCACGGCGACGACCTTTTCCTTCAAACCCTCCTCAAGTACGGCAATTTGACCCTCGTCGATGAGCGTCTCAAGCATTTGGACATTTCCGATGGTTTGATTGTACTCGAGGAATTTCCCCATCGATGATTTGACCGCTTCGGCGTACCTCTTGTGCTTGGCTAACAACTTCTGTACACGCACGGCCATTTCATTGAAAGCCTTGATTTTTCGTGATAGCCAAAATCCTCCCGCCGATCTCTGAGCCTTTTGGTCTCCGAATTGAGAGTAAGCTGCATCCCGGCATAAGCGGCACCTGACGCCTCCAGCTTCGCCTTAAGATCTTCCCGTTCCGCGACCCATTTTTTTCGTTGACTCTCAAATTTCGATGCCTCATCTTTAAGCCTCTGATTGGATCGAACAGCTTCCCCTAGCTGGGCTTCGAGGCGTTCAACCCTCTCCGTGAGAATTGACGGTCCTGACCGATCGTCTCCAAATCATGAATGCAACGCTCGTAGCGCGAGGCTAAACGGTTGGTTCGGGCGATGAGCTGTTATTAAGAAAAAAAATAGGAGGAGAATAAGGGCAAAGGAAGGGAGAAACAGACTCGAAACCAAGTCGGTAGAGAACGAACCTCGAAGGAGGCTTGTGCCACATCGGCAACAGCTTGCGCTTCCTTCATCTTTTCGACAGGAAGTAAACGACCAGACCCAAAATGGATCTTCCGAAACAGTTCAGAGCAAGCCGGAGAGTCGTCTGGGAAAGAACGGGCTTCAGAGGAATGAACGAAACTCCAGCCAAAGTCCGACGATTTCTGCTTCTTCAACGGGTCAGGTCTCTCCTGGACAGCATCGTCTTTTCTCTTTTGAGGACCCTTTGCACCTTCTATAGCACGACCAGATATGTCGCCCGTCGCCTTCCTCGGAAGCACCTCGGCGGATTCAACGTGACGGGTTGAAGGAGGCAATTGGGAATGCTGCTTCGATGGTGGGTCAGACGACTGATGAGGTCGAGAAGGAACCTTCTTAGCCGAACCAACACCAGATGATGAGACGTCGCGACGAACATCCGATTGGGGAGTCGGATGAGGAGCAGAAGACGAATCTGACGCTCGGCGGTAACGAGCAGACGCGTTGGGAACAATGCTCAAATTCATCTTACCCATCGTTTTGGCTAAGATACGAAAACAACAAAATCAATTGCAAACTCAAGGAATGTTGAAAATAAGATTAATTGCGCAAGGATCACCTGTCTTTCTTCGAGGACCTGATGCTTTCCTTGGACGATCCTTTTTTGGTTCGGTACCCGGCCAAACGTAAGGACAGAAGGTTTTGATCGCGTCAATCTCGGCTTGAAAAGAAGGAGGGTATGGAAGCAGACACCTCCGAATAACAACTGAAACAAGAGGGGAAGAAAAAGGACTAGAGAATTCGTACAAACAGCACACGTGTTCAGACTCGTCGAAGAGAAAGTCAACATATCAAAGTTAACTACCTAAGGATCGACGAGCCAAGTAGCTCGTCCTTTACCTTCGTCAAACGTCTATAACTTATTTTAGTCGTGTTGTAACCCGCCTTTTGTGCCTCGGCATCAATAAGATAAAGAGAACTTCGACCCTCCTTTGACCGAACTAAATATACTAATTGTGACCGATCAGGACATCAACAATTATCACCGTATTTATTTGTTATTTGCATGGACGTTTTATCAAAAATCCTAGATATGGCAGCGGGGGCAGGCAAGTTTGGCTATCATCCCAGGTGTAAGCCTCTTGGTATCACTCATTTGAGTTTTGCCGACACCTTATGGTCCTCACGGATGGCAAGCTTCGTTCCATATAAGGTATTACTGATGTGTTTGGTCAGTTTTCCAAGTATTCAGGGCTTAAGATCAATATGGAAAAGTCGACCATGTATCTCGCCAGTGTTCCGGATGCTTCTCCCCAACAAATTGCGTCACAGTTTTGGTTGAACAGGGACAGCTACCATTTCGGTACCTGGGATTGCCATTGGTTACAAAGCGCCTAACAACATCAGATTACACGCCTTTACTTGAGTAGATAAGGAAGCGTATTGGTTCTTGGACATCGCGCCACTTATAATTATCAGGGAGATTTAACCTGATTAGTTCGATTATCTGGAGCACCTGTAATTTCTGGCTGGGGGCTTTCCGTCTCCCTCGCTCTTGTATTCGGGAGATAGATAAACTCTGTTCAGCTTTTCTTTGGTCTGGAGCGGATATGAAACCAAATAAAGCTAAAGTTGCATAGGCGAAAGTGTGTTCACCATTAACTGAGGGGGGACTTGGTTTACGGAACTTGAAGGAGGCTAACGATGTGTGTTGTCTCAGATTAGTGTGGCGAATCATATCTCGTGGTAACTCTTTATGGGTTAAGTGGGTGACACGGTATTTGTTACGGAAATAATCTTTCTGGAGGGTTAAAGGGACGGCTACTTATGGTTCCTGGATTTGGAGAAAGATTCTTAAATACAGAGAGGTCCCACGCTCTTTCAGTAAAGTTGAAGTGGGGAACGAGCAGCTAACCTCTTTTTGGTTTGATAACTGGTCACCCTTAGGACGATTTTTTGATATTACAGGGGAGAGAGGCTCTCTTGAGTTGGGGATCAGTTTGAATATGTCACTGGCTGAAGCGTGGACTTCTCGGCGTAGGCGACGTCACCGTCAGTCTCATTTTAATGAGATTGAAGAGGTCCTCTCGTCAATGTTTCGGAGTCGAACAGAGAACACAGATATTGTGTTTTGGCGGGGGAAGAATGATGAATTCGATTCTACGTTCTCAACCAAGGAAACTTGGCACCACATTAGAATTTCATCAAACACGGTTTAAGTATGGTTTACTCATGCAACACCGAAGTTTTCCTTCTGCCTCTGGTTAGCTTTAAACGACCGCCTCGCCACAGGTGCTCGCATGGTTCGGTGGAACAGGGGAGCATCAGGGCTTTGCGTTCTGCGTCAGACCTGCATTGAGACACACAACCATCTCTTTTTTTCTTGTTGATTTACCTCTGAAGTTTGGGCTTCCCTGGCCAAAGGGGTACTTAAAGCCAGCTACACAACAGATTGGCAGACACTTCTTACTCATGTCTCAGATCATACTCAGGATCGTGTGGCAAGCTTTATCACTCGATACATTTTCAACTCACAGCCTACACAATTTGGAGGGAAAGAAACGGGAGGAGGCATGACGACACACCTACTACTCCTGCTCAATTAATTAGTGTATTGATCGACAGATGAGGAACAAGCTCCTTGCACTTCAACGGTTGGGCGATCGTAGATACGACCAAGGGTTACAATTCTGGTTTAACTCTAGGATGTGACTGTCTGGGTTTTGACTTTTCAGTTTAATTTTCAGCTTCCCTTAAACTTTTTTACCTTATGTTGCACTAGTTGTACAAACAGATATTTTTTACTTTTGAATATAATTTTAACATTAAATTCAAAAAAAAAAGATTTCTGCTTTAATTTTACATTTTCTACATTTCACTTCATTTAAGTACGAGCTACTGCTAGGTTATATTCTAACTAGATTCGGACTCGCACATACGTGCGGGATTGATTTCAAAAATTAAGGTTATTTATCAGGTTTACAATATATTACATATGTGTGGGCTAACATATTAAAACGAATATTTAACGTTTATAATCTAAACTCATACTAGTACAATATTCTATGTGTCTTAGTCAAAAATAAGAACCAGAACTATTTTTTTATTAGTAGAAACTAGGCCTGAGCATAAAATCCGAATCCAAAAATCCGAACCGAATCCGAACCAAAAAAATTGGATAAAAACCGAACCGATATTGAGGAAATAACCGATTGGTTTTTGTTTTCATTATTTTTGGATATCGGATTAAATCCAATCTGAACTGATATCCAATAGATATCCGAATATAACCGAAAATATAAGAAACAACTTTATAAATATAGATGTATACGTAACTATATACGATATACATGAATTGTAGAAATAGATATACACACCTAACTATATACAATATACACGAATCGTAGATATACTCCTATATCAATGTAATTGTTTATTTTGGTTTTTATTTTTTATCTTGTACACGGTCTTATATCTCACTTTGTATGTTAGTACGTCGCAGTTTTATGTATTGATATAATTTTATGTTAGTTTGAATTTAAATTTGTTATTTGTTTCATTTCTATTTTTCACATACTCGGTTAGTATGGTTTTTTAGATACTATCGGATTAAAAAGTATCTGAGTAAAACTTTATCCAATAAATTTGGTTTAATTTTGGTTATCGACAATATATCCGAACTGATCCGAAATTTGAATTATCCGAACCGAAACCGATCCGAATTTTTAAAATATCCGAATGGATGTTAGGGCTAATATCCAAAAAATCCAAAATCCAAAATATCCGAACCAAATCCGATCCGATATTCGAACGCCCAGGCCTAGTAGAAACAACTACAATAAAAAAAATAAGAAAAAAATAATATGTTACTATATCATACTCCCTCGGTTTCACAAAGAGTTTCCTTTTGGGTTTACAATGCAGTTTTAATACTAAATATGTCCTTTTTATTCTTACTATTTCATCTTATTAATTAGAGAGAGTAATATGTAGTGTATTAATAAAATGTAAAAATAAAATTTGTTTATTTTTCTTAATTTTTGTGAAAAGTGTTAGAAATGATATTCTTTGTAAAACAGAGAAAGTATATATGATATCCTTTATATATTGGTATTTTTATTCATGAAATTTATCCTTATGCAATAATTATGGTTATAAGGAGAATTAAGAATATTCGTGTGAATCAAAATTTTATCATTTTATTTAAAGATTTGTGATATTAACGTAATGATTCAAATTGAAACCCAAACATGATTCTTTGAAATCGCATTATATGGTTCACGAAGGCAAATATTAGGGGATTCTTTCTTTTTAGTTGGTATGATAAATTCTATATATGCCGTAGAATTAAATTTGATTTTCTTATATTACTTAAATTTATAATTATCTTTCCAAAATTTTATTGAAGATTATTGATTTTATCAGTTTGGATAGGCAATTCTAGCCATATGTTTTGTTTTGTTTGATCGCCCCAATTTAAATAGCACCCAAATTAAATGAAACAAAAATGTGAATTTACAATTCATTTTTTTAATTAAAATATATTAATAACATTTGACTTTTTTATACCAAACATATATATATATATATATATATACACAAACAAATCTGATAAATCTTAAATATATGTGTGGATGGATAAACAAATCTGATATATAATTACATATTCTTCATGATTAAAGTCCCTTGACAATCCTTCATATTTTCTCTTTCACACCATATGTAGTAACAACATTTGTTCTTTTTACCGCTTGCAAACATATATAAACATATATATATTATTAAATCATGTATGGCTAAAAAATATGAAAATATCAACCATGATGTAAAAGTCTTAAGATATGATTTCATAAAAGTAAATAAAACATTTAATTGTTAAATAGTTAGTATTTTGTCAACCATGATGTAAAATTCTAAAAACATTAAAAAAATATTAGAGTAGTTTTTTTTTTTTGACCTCTGTAAGAAAAAAGGCTCACATATATTTTCTTGAGTTACGCATGAATTTTCCAACCCTGTAAAAATACATTTAAACATAAATTAGCTTCATAATTAAGGAAAGACTTTTACAAATAAAAAGAACTAAATTTCATAAAGAACATGGTTCACTAAGCCTAAGAGAAGGAACCACTGAATTATTTATATTTTTACTTTAAACCTTCGATCAGATGCTTAAGCCAGCCATGTCAAAACCTTATAACACTGCAAAATTTATTATGATTTGGAAATATATCGAAGAAATCACTCACACTAATATGATTATTATCAATAGGCGACGTGTAACAATATAATCATAAAGTAAAACTACACTATTAGAGCTAATGTATATATGTACTAACATAAAAAAAAAACCATAATTATACAAAAAGAATCATAAGATAAAATCGATTATAACAACTTGATTGTTTTACAACACCCGTATTTTAGAAGTTTTACAGTTTTGACTTTTATGTTTCAAATGTTCATGAAGAGTTTCAAATCTGAAAGACTAAAAGATATTGAAATATAAAAGTTAGAAAACTCAAAACTCAAAATATTGATGCTCAAAAAAGTTTTTGCGGATGAATGAAAGAAAATAATTCGACACGTCTTATATAGAGATTAGATTAGCTCAATACAATCTATTTTAATATACTAACAAAAAAAAAATCATAGTTATTTTAGATTTTGTTCATTAATTTTGTAATTTATCTATATATACATTTTCCAAGTATATTTAGCAAATAAATCCTAGAGTTGCCACCTATTTACAAGACTGTCATTGTATTAAATTATTAAATATTAACTTGGTAATTAATTTAAATAATACAAATATTCCAATTTTTGAAAACAAATTTTAAAAAAATCTGCGTAATAAATAATCTATTAATTGCTAAAAAATCAGCCGAGATTTTCGATTTCCGAACATTAATTTCGATTATTTTCCCTTATAAGATATATTAACAATCAAATTAAAGAAACAAATTTAAATACCAAAAGATATCATATCCGTACCATATTCCTTACAAAACAAATTACAATGATTTACTCTCTGATTAGTTATTAAATTAGATTTTTTTTTTGCTTGGAAAGGTCTATTTCCTCAACCTAATGTTCACCCTATAAATACTAATATTCCAATTTTTGAAAACAAATTTTAAAAAAATCTGCGTAATAAATAATCTATTAATTGCTAAAAAATCAGCCGAGATTTTCGATTTCCAAACATTAATTTCGATTATTTTCCCTTATAAGATATATTAACAATCAAATTAAAGAAAAAAATTTAAATACCAAAAGATATCATATCCGTACCATATTCCTTACAAAACAAATTACAATGATTTACTCTCTGATTAGTTATTAAATTAGATTTTTTTTTTTGCTTGGAAATGTTTATTTCCTCAACCTAATGTTCACCCTATAAATACTATACACTTAAACTCCGATTATATATCAGCAATCAGAACTACATAATTGTTAAACCCTCTTTTTTCATGATTTTTAGATCTGTATCAACATATGTTTACTCGTGAATCTGTCTCCAAATCTTGGAAATCTTTATAAGAAAAAAGATAATGATGGAGAAACAATAGAATGTTTATTATACTTTTTTTCTTTTTGGGTTACAGAGCACTATCAATATTTTGTAATATCATATACTTGGAATTTTTAAAAGAGAAATTACCTAGAATATTACGTATAAGTAGTTTTATTACTAGAATAACACGTTCAGATTTTTTACTTACTCAAACAACACATAAAAGTTTGATTATTACTTCTAAACCATAGTTGTGTGTTTTATTACAGTAATGCCATTTACATTTTTTTCTTTTGTGAAGAGGAATCCAAAACCTTGAAGAATCCATTCCTGATTTTTTTTGAGATTTTCTTAAATTTGGGTTGGCAAAAATATGAGATTAATTCCTTCTAATTTGATTCATCTTCTTCAACTAAAATCATGGCAAAAGAAAGAAAATTATCAGAGCTAGACAATTGTTCTGTGGATTCACTGTTCACTTTCTCTAATAAAGTTGTAGATCTAGTTTTTATTTTGGGTGAGTTTCATTTTCTTCTGGTTGATTGTTGCAGTAACTTAGAGAAAGATACGGTTGTGGAAGCTGGCAAAGGCATCTCTCCTAGCCTAAACAAGAAAAAAATTTAGCAAAAAGAAGAAAAAAGGGAAGCAGAAACAAATGTCAGTGAGGTGTGCCCCAGTCTTCGCCACCTCTCTCTCTGCTTTTTCATTGTTTGCTTTACGTTTGGAAAGGTTTCTTCTTGTCCTTGAAGCCAATCTTTTTTCCCCTTTGTTTTTCGATTACATTAGAATCTCTCCATCTCAATCTCTCTCTAGGGTTCTGGGTTCTCAGCGCTGACTTACTAAGGAATTTGGGAAACTCGGAACGAAATGGGTACTTGGAGGAGACAATTGAAGGCCATGCTCCGTAAGTATTGGCTCCTCAAAACTCGCCATCCCTTCGTTACTTCAGCTGAGGTCTCTCTCTCTCTCTCTCTCTTTTATTCACTGATCGTCCGTCTGAGCTTTCCTTCTGGGTCTTGTTTGTTCTCATTTTGGAGGCGCTGAATTGAATTTGCTGTGTCTGTTTGTGAATTTTTTTTGTGTTTGAAAAGACTTGGAATTGGGTAATGTTGATCACCAACCAGCGTAAATTTTGAATCTTTTCTTTAATTTTGTTTGGGGCAGATTTTGCTTCCGACTGTTGTAATGTTGTTGTTGATAGCCGTGAGGACACAAGTTGACACCAGAATTCACCATGCTCGCTCGTAAGCTTACATTGTCACTTGTGTCTCTCTCTTTGTAAAATTTTGTTACTACAATTGGATTTTGATTTCGTTTTCTTCTGTTGATTACTGCAGAAACTTGGAGAAAGATACAGTCGTCCAAGTGGGCAAAGGCATCTTTCCTAGTTTCCCTGAAATTTTGAAGCTTTTGGTTGTTGATGGGGAATATCTAGCTTTTCCATCTGACACTGATGAAACCAAGAACATGATCGACATTTTGTCTCTTAAGTTCCCGGAACTGCGGGTATCATCACTTATTCTTTTTATGCTGCATATAAAATCTTTTGGCTCAGTTTACTCTTCATATGTCATACGGTTAACCGAGCCTTGCGTTTTCTGTTTGCAGCTAGTTACTAATTTTTTTAAAGATGACTTAGAGCTTGAAAATTATATAACCTCTGTGGATTATGGTGTCTGCAGCAATTGAGGTATGTTTTTTTCTTTGTTCGAGCTGATAAAAGAAGGCAATTTCATTTCTGGTTTCTTGTACCTTCAATTTTTTTCTTTCTGTAACACATGTCTAGTGATTCTCTTTCTGTTGATTCTGTGATTGGTTAGCATTTCTTGAATAATGGCAGTATCTCCTTGGGTTAGTTGTTACAATATGCTGCAACTTTGATGTTAGTACGACCTGAACAAGACTGGTATCTTTTCTATGTTGTAATAAGGGAAATAGTTTGATTTCACATGTCTAGAGTGTCTGCATTTTATCTTCTCGAGTAACGTAGTCGTATAACTAGCTGTCTATGCTTTTTCGTTTTTTATGTTAAACTAATAAAGCCTCGTCATGTTTGCTTAGGAACTGTTCGAATCCAAAAATAAAAGGAGCAGTGGTATTCCATGAACAAGGACCTCATTCGTTTGATTATAGCATCCGCTTGAACCACACATGGGCATTCGCAGGGTTCCCTAATGTCAAGTCGATCATGGACACGAATGGACCTTATATCAATGATCTGAAAATGGGGATTAATTCCATACCAACAATGCAGTACAGCTTCAGCGGATTCTTAACTGTATGGTCATTTACTTAGTTTCATTGAAAGTTCGTCTAATCTGCGCCCATGATTTTTCTATTATCTTCGTAGCTCTCCCCATTTAGCGACTTGGCAGTACAATAGTCAAAAAATTCTTGTCTGTAGACTATCTATACTATGCTAATATAGGGAATATAGAGTTATTAAAAGAGATTCCAAATCTGGTGGTAGATTATCATACAGTAAACCAATATTTACTGTTTAGTAAACTAGATCAATTCGTCAGATTTGAATTGAAATTCTTGAAATAGGAGGTTTTATCTTGCTTTTCCCCTCGTTTTGATTGGTCTTATACCCTTTTGCAGCTTCAGCAGGTGGTAGACTCTTTCATTATATTTGCTTCTCAGCAAAATGTCGACTTGCCATTATCACATTCAAATTCTGGTTCAGCTATACGCTTTGAGCTTCCATGGATTCTGTTTAGCCCCTCAGTGATAAGAATGGTTCCATTTCCAACCCGCGAATTCACTGATGATGAGTTTCAATCTATTGTCAAAAGCGTAATGGGATTGTTGTATGTATCAGCTGCTTTATGTTTTCTTTCGGTTTCCCGTACATATATGTATGGTATTTGAGTCTTTGTATGGTTTGGATGATTATATAATTGTTGAGCAGGTACCTTCTGGGATTTCTGTTTCCAATCTCCCGGCTTATCAGCTACTCTGTCTTCGAGAAGGTTGGTTTGGGCTTATGTACTTTGCTTACTTTGGAAAACAGCTGATAGATATTAAGCATTTACAAATAGTTTTTGTTTTCTACCAATATTTGTTTCACTGAGGCTTTTTTTTCTTTCTGAGCTTGCAGGAACAGAAAATAAGAGAAGGACTTTACATGATGGGCTTGAAGGATGAGATATTTCATTTGTCTTGGTTTATCACTTATGCATTACAGGCAAGTTAACCTGTAGATCTTAGTTAGATTGGCATATGTTTCTTCTCATTCATTCTTCTTATGAGAACCAGTCAATGGGCTTCTGTTTTCTAGTTAGATAAGATCTAATTTATCTTTCATGATTACAATGTTTGACCAACGCCCGTTCTAGCCAATATGGATTTATCATAGCACACTTTATACACTTTTAACGGTAAAACTTGTGTTGCTTATACGATATAGTTATATTATTTTGATTTTGTCATTTGTGCTACAGGTTAAGGAGCTGGCACAAAAGCCACGATCTGGAAAGCCTGGCTCCTCATGAGTTTCAAGGAGGGACATTCAGGTTTTCATCATTCTAAGTTATTAAGCTTGTGACGCTCTCTTCCAAAGCTTGTGATTGAATTTGATGAGCGTTCATGATTAGTCTTTTCAGGAATTTAAATCAGCTAAATAATTTGAGCTTGTTGAAGCAGAGAAGAAGAATATTAGATAAAGAGTATGAGAAGGAGAGAAGCGGATCAGTTTACAAGGAAGATGTGAGCTCTTTTTACTTGTGGCACTTGTTGTCATGTTAGTTCAGACTTAAATTGACTTTGTAATGTATGTTGAGGATTGAGGTTTGTATGGAGGTTATATATATGAAGTTTATGTCAAAACAGATTTCTTGCAAATGTGTGACAAAATGTCACAAACCTATAGGGATTATAAAAACAGGAATTAAACCCAAAACAGAAGATGAACCCTTAAAATAAAGAATTAGGCAACAAGGCATAATATTTATCTTACTTTCAGAATAATTTCAATTTTGAGAGAAAGGATTGGATGACTGTACGCAAAGATGAGTTGGAACCAGGTTCAAAGCTGGTACGATACAAATTTTCTTTTAGTCTGAACCTTGTGTTAGCTCCCGTGATATTGAAATAGTTTAAGTTGAAATAGTTACTCGAATTTTACTCGGCTATTGAGATCTGATTGTGGGTTTAGAATTGGGTGATGCTATTGAATCTCTGTTTTAAGAAGTTCTTATCTCTCTGTTTGATGATTGCCTTTTGCTTATTAAAGTTGATATCTTCTTGCCATTTAATTAGTTGGAACGCTCTAATTCTTCTTAGTTGAGATTGTTTGGAATTTGATCATCTTTCTCTTGGTTAGAGTATAATTTTGGCGATTATACTTTGTGATTGGTTGATTCAGCTTCGATGGTTTTTAGCATAGGTTTTCATATTCTTTTGTGTTGTTTGCTTTGCCGATTGATTCTGATTGTATGCATAAAACACTTTATTTTATTTCATCTGATCTGTCTCTGTTTTCCTGCACGCATCATTATGATTGGGGAGGCCTAGCCTTACTAAACCAACGAGCCGTCGAGCCATGTGATCCAAACAATGTGAACTCGTCGTACTAAACGAAAAAGTTCTACAAGAGGAACTCAAGAAGGCAACACATTCTAAAGCAAAACCTTTGAACAAAAAGGTACTACTGAAGTGGTGTATTTTAGTACTATTTACTTCATTTATCCCTCTCTCAATCTAACTTGGTTAAAATTTCACTAAGTGTTTTGTGTTGTATTAGTGGATCTTATACAGGTTTGGAGATTGGATATCAAGGCTTGAACCAAGTGTTTAAGCTTCTAAGAGGAAACTCACGAGGATGATTCAAAGCTTGAGAAGTCGAGACTAAAGAAGAAGAAAAAGTAGCAAGCCATAGGAAAAGTTCTGACTAAGGGTAGCAAATTCAGTGATAAGTAGTTTAAATTTTGGGATTCGAGACTTGTGTTATGTATGAACTGCTAGTTGGTTTATGAAATGATGTATTTCTTTAAGAATGTTTATTATCTATAAATTGAATCAATGTTTTACAAATTAAGCTGGTTCCACCAAATGTAAATAGCCTCATACAACTGCATAACATAAGAGTCATAACATTGAATATTATAGCATCGAAAAAAACAATAGATCATAGCACATATAGAATTTTGTTTGATTTGCAACAGAGAAGGAGGGACTGAGATTTGTTTGGATGTAAGTAATAGAATTTTAGGGTGAATGTGAGGTTTTATGTACAACTAGATCACTTAGGTACAACTCAGAAAATTTCAGTATAACTTGAACTACTTGGTGCAACTGTACTAGAGCTATTAAAATAAGTTTAAATATGGATCATGTAAAAACGAATAAAAAATAAATTTGGCGGCGGGATATTCATTTAAAATCAGGTATAGTCTGATAGTGTTTCATCAAGTGATAAAGATTCTGTTAGTTAGTAACTAAACGTTGATCAATGCTACCAACGTACGTTTAAACCAGGTTCCTGCAAAGGAAACTACAGTTTCAAGGATAGATACTACTAGTCAGAAAAATAGCAGGTATTGAAACTCACTTTACTCATGCATCACCATTCTAGAACTTTTCTATGTCTTGTTTTGAGTCCTAAATTTGTGTTCTTGTCCTGAAACAGACTTGCAAAATCAGATGGTACGGAGAGAAAAGATTTCAACTCTCACCGTTCTTCATCTTTTGTATCAAAAAGCAACGGGACAACAAAGAAAGAGAAGGAGGTAACATGTTGATGACCATGACCATACCAAACTGTCTCCACCTTTTTCCTCTTATATAATAACGCGACGGTTTAACAATTCCTTGATAGCTAATATTTCTTTTTCAAATTCAGCCTTCCAGGTTTAACTCAAGATCTGTAGAGAGGATACACTTACATGCCAAACCGAAGGTATTTACTCATGAGGAAGTTTCTAGCTTTTTAAGCCTCCTAAGAAAACCTTGTTGCAGTACTTTTCATTACTGCTGTGTATGATCTCTGAGCATTACTCTCTAATATCAGGCTGAAGCAACAAATGCCAAAACTAGTATTTCCAATTAGACTATAATATAAATTATTAATTAGCTGTTGGCTACAAGATTTATCACTATTAATTAGCATATACAAGATTTTCATAACACAATGTTCATAAAAACTTGGGTTTCACCTCTTTTGCTTCATTTGACGTGATGACTTACTAAGTCTTCCTTATACTATAAAGAGTGTTTTATGTGAAAACGATAGTATGTGTTAGGAAGTGATTAATTCTTGTATTGTTGATTAAACATGGTTCTTGAATAGTTCAATATGTAAAGAAATTCGTATAAACCTTAATTATCCTTTTCATATTTTATATAGAAATGAAAATTTAAATATATATTTAGTTTTACCTAGTTGAACTGAGTATTATATATTTATGTTATCTAAATATTACCCTCTATAGTTAAAATGTAATTTTGTGTGGTTATTGTTCATTACCTCTCAAAAATATAATAAATAAATAAAAAATTACGAATTACATAGGTTGTTCTAGTAACATCTCTTACTTTTTCTAGTACATCTCTTACTTGTTCCATTTCCGGTGAACAACAACGACAATATTAGCTAGGGTTGTAGAAGAAGATATGTTGAAGATGACTACAAAATTACAATAATATTGTTCATTAAAACGAATTTATGGACCTACACTAAGCAAAAGAACGTTATGTACGTACACTAATCTCAAGAACATTATGTATGTATAAGTTCATATGTACGTACACGTTTATATGTACGTACACGTTAGATTTTAGGTTTAATGAACCCGAAATTACCATAATATCCTCGTCTTCTACCTCTAACATACGACTGAAAACCCTAAATTCCCCTGCCTCACTTTATTTTTTCACGACTTATGTCTATTTTATTTGTTTCACTTGTGGGATTTTTACTCAACTATTATAGATTTTCGTCTCAACATCTGATTTCTAAATTAAAAACCTATAAAAAGTGAGTTATATAGATTTCTGAAACGATATCTTGCTCTTCCATGGATAAACCCAGAGGAAAGATTTAGGGAAGAACAGCAAACCTGTTTAGATCTTCCTCCAATAAGTCTATCGCAACGTTAGACTGTCTTTGCCAGCTCAAACAAATTCGTGTTATTCTGGTAAGACTTTACAGCTGTCAATCTTACTTACTAAATCTACCACGGACATGAAGCCTACCACAATACTACGAAAACTATTTCAAAAAACAAACAAAGTATACCAAAAATATCTGTAACGAGCGAAGGCTGTCGCATAAATCTGTCGCAACAGGCCATTAGTCTACCATAAATATCTTCCCACCCTTTTACATTTATTGCTGTACCCACTAAAAACATAAGTCTATCATCAAAAGGCAACTTAATCTACCAAAATCATATATCTGTCGATTTCATCTACGTGGACCGATAAGTGTACCAACACTACAACTAAGTCTACCATCTACGTTGACCGATAAGTGTACCAAGACTACAACTAAGTGTACCAAAAATATCTGACGTACACCTTTAATCAGTCCATGTGTATAAATCTACCATCAAAGGATCGGTAGACTTAGTCCCAACTTCCAATGTTTTTTTTTTTTCTAATGGCATTAGCCGTAATTACGTTTTTTCCCAACACTAGTTTCAGGGGTAGTATAGGTACAATGAGTTAGTCTAGTAATAACAAACAATTGTATGTTACTTTTGTAATAAGGAAGCTTTTATGCAATATTCTAGTAACTCACCCTTTTTAGAATGTAGTTATTTTTTTTTGTCATGGTGTTTATTTCAGTTCTCAAATATAAGGTTTTCTTATACAGTTAAAGTTATTATTGTTTATTTTACTTTATTAAAAAAACTATAGTTTATTTTATGTTTAATGCTTTTAGTTTCACAAATAGTTTGATTTGTATAAAATATATGTTAATAAACATGAACAAGATATATCAAAACAAAAATAGAGAAGTCTTATTTTTCGTTTTTATTTATTTATTTTTCGGTTTTTCTTAATTCATGCAAATTATTTTCAAATTATTTTATATTTTTTAAGATAATAACTATAATTATTTATCTATATTAAAATTACATTTTAATTTGTTGACAATAAGAAACATCTCTAATTAAAAAATTCAGTAATTACAATTAAAATCTTTTATGGTTATAATTAATTAGTTTCCAAATTAGACAACTTATAACAAAAGATAGTTAATGTGATAGCTAAAAACCCGGAATTAAAGCAAAATAAAAATGTGATTATGAATAATTATTGTATACTATAATCTAATTAATTTAAGAAAACTCTACAAAAATCTAAATTATTTAATGTAATTTAGTTTAATGTCATATCTTCCTATAAATATTCACTTCAGATTTTTCTTTTATTATGGTAGCCTCATGATAACCAAATCGTTTTTTTTTACGTCTGATTGGCCATTTTTAGCCAGATAATCCTACTTTAAGAAAAGAAAAGTTATATTAATTAAAGAAAAAATAATGTGAATTTGAGAAAAGAGCTCTTTATAGGTGATAAACTTTCCATATAATTCAGATTGTTTGTATATTTTTCACTAATATTTTCAAGACAGTTAAATTATTTTCTGAAACTGATATTTGGCAAAATCTTTTATCCTACAAAATCAATCACGATAAACAATATTATCTATATGTACATGCACAATCAAATATTTTTCCATTTAGTTATATAAAATAATTGTCCACGGGTCATTTTCTAAGTTTTGAAAATGATACATTGTATAATATTTTTCTATGTATTCTTTTGGTATATTAATATATTTATTTATTTCACATATTATTATCCAACTAAAATTATACAATCTAAATAATATATATACATTTTTGAGACATTTATGAAATAAATCATGGAGTTGGAACTTATTTACGATCATGCCATTAACATTAATTTTACAATTATCTTTTATTTTAAATAATATCAAATTAGGAATCTAATTTAAGAAGATTTTCTCCTATTCAAATTTCCAAAAGTATTGGACTAACACCCATTAGCATTATATATTTTATATTTAATTAATCAATTCTATAAAAAATTGTTGATAATAACTTATTTTCATGTGTTTGAAAGTTTTTTTTAAACTGTTGATAAGAAATTTAATTTTTTATAAAATTGGGGTCCGAACTGACACAAATTGTTAAAAAAAAAATTTACTTCTCCAAATCAGCATAACTTAGGAAGAGAGTTTACCTTCTCCGAATCAGCATAACTTAGACCATCTGCATTGGCAGAACAGTTTGGGTGTTCTTAGCCTAATAAAATAAAATATATATTGAACAGTGCCCATAGAACACTTTTTTTGGTCTTCAAGTAGAACAGATTTTGGCCCTGTTCTAATACGACGTGGCAGTCCGCTATTGGTTGATTTTTTTTGCAAAGGAGAAATTTTTTCATTTTTTTGCAAAGGAGAAATTAAAGGAGGATTTGATTGAGAATATATGGAATAAATTTAGACATTAAACTATGTATTAATTAAATAAAATGTTTGTGTGCTTTAATTAATTAAGTAATATGTTTGTTTGTTTTTTTTAATGTTTTTTTGTTTCATAAAAATTTGGTAATGTATTTTGAATTTTAGTAAAATTTTTTTAAGTTTGCAATTTAAATGTTATTTTTTAAAGTTCTTATAATTGTAATATGTTTAAGATTATTATATTATTAAATCTTATGATCTTAAACATGTTCTCCCAATAACAAACTTCTTAACAAAAGATCTAAACTAATGATCTTACATTATTTTCGTAACCTCTAAGAACACCCAAAAGTGTTCCCCCGATGCAAATGCCCTTAGGAAGAGAGATTTTATTAATAAATATACTCCTGCGGGGCTTGAGCTGACACAAATTGTTATATAAAAAAAATGTATATATAGATAAACCACTATATGTAGACAATGGAAAGTATACACTACACAATGTATTGATGTAAAACTATAGTAGATTAAAAATACAAAATATATTATATAAATATATAGTTAATATAATAATGAAATTTTATATTGCATTTATAAACAAAAATATAGTCCCGCGGTACACTGTGGGTGAATATCTAGTATTTTTTAAAAGGAAAATCATAATATAAAATCTATTTTAAACTGTTCGATTTTGTATATTAAAATCGATAATCAATGTTTCCGAAAATATCTCAAAATGTATAATCAAATTAAATATGTTTACTTATATAAAATTTTGAATTTATAGCCCGGTTTTGTAAGTAGCTAAGATAACTACATATTTTGGTAAGTAGCTAAAATTTCGTATACGTGATAATTTAAATCTTTCAAACTAAATTAAGAAAAGATATGAAACATGTAGAGTTTTGTATCACAATAATTTACTAAATAAAAACGATTTTTCTAAATTACTGAAATTGTGGTCGTATTTAACTTGCTAATTAACAACCACTTCATGTTAATTAGAGATTTGATTTGATATCATTAGATAAGGTAACATTCGAGATATCAATTTAATGATTCATTTTTAATTGGAATTTAAATATTGATAGTTTTCTATATTGAATTATATGTTATTTAAGATTTGTGATTTATGCTTCATGATATTAGCGAAGTTACTAATTATCACCGATACTGATTTGTTTTTACTTCCCTATATATATATATATATATATATATATATATGGATAGTTTTCTATATTGAATATATATTATTTAAGATTTGTGATTAATGCTCCATGATATTAGCTTGTAAATAATTCTTTCCTTTTAATAGTATAGATTTTATATTAAACTAAATTTAACTTTCATGAAACATATGATTTTATATTGTAATCTTAATTAGGACCAAATATTTTTAACCTAAGTCCTTTCTGTTTTCGAAATACACAAAGCTCAAATGTTAAATAAAATAAAAAATATAACAATCCTTATATAATAATCTATTTGATCACAAAAACTAAATATAGAGACAAATTTATTCAAATGAATAACAAAAAAGTATTCTTGTGGTTTTTTGGCATTTTTGGTTGTAGGTTCTGCTCGGCTACGAATGCGATTGGTTTTGTCTACTCAGGGTTTATGATATGTGATCTTGTATACCTAACTATCTACTAGCATCCGGAGATGACGACATAACCTGCGGCATTTCTTGGAATTTGGTCTTGATCAAGTATGTTCCTTCTGCCTCTCTTTGATTGAAAAACTCTCTGCTTTTTAAATCAATCAAATGGTTAACCAGAGTCTGAAACTTGATGCTATAGAACTAGCGAGAAGGTGAGGCTGGATTTATTTAGTAAATCTCATTAGTCTTTTCTGAATACTGATAGACTTCATCCTTGTAAATTTGATCCTCTTATGTGTTACCTAGCCTTACCTTTTCGCTTTCATAAGAAGTTTACCAAAGATATTATGATATTTCATAGAATAAAACATCTCAAGATACTTGAAGTCTCAAAGTATATAACCAAATGTGACTGGTTTCATCATTTGAGCTAATTGTATCTGATTCATGTACATACTTCAGTATTCGTCTCTGTTTAGTGACATATCATTGATGTTACTGATCTAGCGATCCATTAAAGGTTAGTGCGCTAGGCTTATAATCCCTTGGATTGGAACTCAACTCTATTCTCGTTACTTTGTTGCCAGATGCTAGCATATCTTCTTGCATCGGCTTCAACTTCAGCTTCGATCCGTGTAGACGATTGACAATCAAACTGTGGAGCAGACAAGTTCATCTAAAGCTTGAAGCTTGATGCATGCTATAGAACTAACGAGAAGGTGAGGCTGGATTTTTAGTGAATCTCATTGATCTTTTCTGAATATCGATAAGACTTCATATGTATATGCAAAAGGGAATTTTGTCAGATCTACCACATTGTTTAGAATCTTTCTAATTTTACCACATTTGCAAACAAATTTTTTGATCTACCATAAGGGCCTGGTAGAAAGACGAAATTGACCCTCTGTGTTTTGTGTTTAGTATCACGTGGTCCAGCAAAAGAAATATGGGATGACTCTATTGGTATTTATTGTGGATTAAAAAAAGAATTTTTAGGTAATAAAAAGTAGTTGTAAATGATTTACAAAATTAAAATAAAATAAATTAAAAGATTTCATGGTCTGATCATGACAGACAATATACTATATTGTGGACAACTAATTGACTGTCCACTAAATTTCAATGTTAGCTTGAAATGGACAAGTTGTGACTGTCATATATTGTTGACATGTTAGTAGTTGTCTACACAACAATATTTTCACCAAAGTTGTCCACACTTGTATATGATGAGTGGACGATAAAATCCGTTAACTTGTCTACAAATATTGAATCTAAAAACCAAAAGAAAGGTTAGGGAACAATAAAAAACTGTTGATATTCACTTATTGTCCCAAGTAACATACATATACGTAGTGGAAATGTATATTGGTAGACAAGTGTGTCTAGACATATGATGGTTTGATATTGAAAGGACAATAAACTATATTGTGGACAATTGTTTTCCAAAAATGTTGTTCATAGTAATGTTGATAGCAAAAGTCAAAAACATATATTTAAAATAAAATAAAAACAGTGGATGGAACCTTTATAGTTTGAATCATTGTTTTTTTCCATAGAAATCTTTTCAATTTAAACTTTTGTGTTGGATTCTTGAAAAAGAAAAAAAAAAAAGTTGAAAGGAATTGAGAGAAAAAAGGTTTTTGTGTGTCTTGATTTGCTGAATTTGGAGAAATGTGGAGTGGAAGAAGAAAAATTGAGTTTTGTTAGTACAAATCAAAAAGTTTGGTTTGACAAAAGTCAAAAAAACTTGACAAGAAAAACAAAATACAAAAAATCATTTTTTTAAAGATTAATGAAAGAAACAAAAGAAAGGTTATTATAGTAGTTTCAGAAAACAGTTAGGTAATGTGGTAGAATCAATGAGAAATGTTTTTAAATGTGGTAGAATTGTTAAAAAACTCTATGCAAAATACCTTTTCTTTTCATTTCTCTCTCTTCATCTCTCCTTCAATTTTTATTGCTGCGACTAGAACTCAAGAGTTTGGAATCGCCGAGAAAACCAGCGATAAAACCCAAGACATGATCTGAACTAGGACTGTTGCTACTTTTTCTATAATTAATTCGCCATTGTTGAAATTATTATTATTTTTTTTTGAAAAAAATGTTAAATTAGATTTCAAAAGAAAATAACGTTTTTACAACAAGTGTAACCTTTAGTTTTAATCAACATCAAACAGAAAGATAGCTATTTAGTCAGGGACAAATCTCGTAGCAAGCCAAAGACCCAACCCGTTCGTGTATCGCAAGTCACCACTAAGCTGGAGAGCAAGTAGCTGATCGCGGAGGAGGCGGTCTATCCGGTGAATAAGCTGTACTTGGGGGATGGGAGTGGTGCCGTGACGACGATCATTCTGCTCCCTCCATAGTGTGTAAACAACTGCCTGCAGAATGTAGCGTGCAAGAAAACCCTCTGTTCGGTCCGACCAATGACTTGAGGCACAGTCAAGAACAGATTGCCAATCAGTAGAGAACCTAGTAGAGTAGAGAGGGGATGCGAGGTCCTCCCAGATACCAGCGGTGAAGGCACAAGAGAAAAAGAGGTGATTCCTTGTCTCAATCTCTGTTTGACAGAATACACAAGTAGGATCGGCTCCTCTGTTCCACTGGATCAACCGATCCCCTGTTGAAAGTTTGTTTTGCGCCGCCAACCATACACAAAACGAATACTTGGGGATAGCATGAGGAAACCACACACCATTGCACCAGCCTACATTGACGGACCACACTCGAACATTATTCCAAGTATCTTTAGTTGAAAACCGGGAACGGAAGACATCATTTTTCCCCTTCCAGAGGACCAAATCTGCTACAGGCTTACGTATGGACCTTCGAGTGGCTAATACATCCTCCATTTCATTAAAGTGCGATATGCGATGGTGTCTCCGCCTACGATCCCAAGCCTCAGCAACCGTAGCTGAACGACCAATACCCATGTCGATTGGTCCTCTCGTCCCCGCAATCTCCACTAGGCATCCGAGGCGTGACCAGTTGTCAAACCAAAACGATGTCCCTCGACCATCATTGACCGTAGTTTTTGAAAGAGTTTTTGCCATATCCCGATATTTTAAGATCTTTCTCCACATCCAGGAGCCTAACTGCGTGATATCAACCGACCATATTGAGGCGTCTTTCAGCAACGATTGTTTCACCCATTTAACCCACAATGAATCCGCACATGATATGATACGCCATATGAGTTTCAAACAACACACATCATTTGCCTCTTTGAGTGAACGCAAACCTAACCCTCCCTCAGTCCTTGGCCTACAAACATCCACCCAAGCTACTTTGGCTTTATTGGCATTAAGATCCGCCCCAGACCACAAATAAGCAGAACAGAGTTGCTCCACCGATCGAATACAGGCCCTCGGGAGGCGATACACAGCCATCCAGAAGTTGCAGACGCTCCATAACACTGAAGTGATGAGATTGAGGCGTCCTGCGTAGGACAGAAAACATGCTTGCCAAGAGCCAATTTTCTTCTTAACATGCTCGATCAGAGGAAGATAATCAGCAGAGGATAGACATTTGGTGACAAGGGGAAGACCGAGATATCTAACCGGAAGTGCACCCACAGCAAATGAGAAACAAACAGCAATCTCCTGATGAACAAGAGCTAAAACTCCCGCTAAATATATTGTCGTTTTTTCCATGCTTATCCGTAATCCTGACCAGCACGCAAACTCATCAAAAACTTGCAGAATACCATCAATGGACCGCACCGTACCATCTGTGAAGATCATGAGATCATCTGCGAAGCTAAGATGGGTTAACTCAATGTTTTTGCAGCGAGGATGGTACCCAAATTGGTGTGATCCAGCAGCTTTGTCCAGCTTCTTTGATAGTACATCCATAACAATAACAAATAGGTAAGGCGATAGAGAGCATCCTTGCCTTAAACCACGTTTACTATTAAAAAACCCCGCCAATCTGGGAAGTCCAAAGCCAAGAGTGTGTTTTGCACAAAACCCCATTGAACAGAGTCAAAAGCTTTAGAAATGTCAACCTTAATTGCACAACGTTCTGAAACAGAGTCTTTATGGTAATCTTTCACTAGTTCCGTGGCAAGCAAAACATTCTCTATAAGCAACCGATTCTTGACAAACGCAGACTGGTTTCCAGCTATAAACTTGGGGAGGACAACCTTCAATCTATTAGCAAGGATTTTTGAAATTACCTTATACAACACATTACAACAAGAGATTGGCCGGTAGTCCTTCATCTCCATGGCATCTGATTTTTTAGGAATAAGAGCCAGGATTGTGGAGTTAACACCCTTGGGCAAGAACCCTTTCTCAAAAAAAGACTGAACGGCCAAGACAAACTCACTCCCCACAAATTCCCAAACCGTTTTGTAGAACTCTGAGGTATAACCATCAGGACCAGGGGACTTGTCATTAGGCATAGCAAATAACACTTTTGTAACCTCCTCCAAAGTCACAGTGCGAGTAAGCACAGTTTTGTCTAAATCAGAACAGCGAAAAGATAACAGACTTTGTAACTCATCTGATGAAACCTCTTCATAATCTCCTGGCATCAACTGCAGAAACTCTCGGAAAAAACCTTTCAGCCTCTGACTTGATTGCCTCTGCCTGTTTTGTAAGAGAACCGTCTGGAAGCGTGATCTCCTGTATTGAGTTGGTTGCCTGGCGTTTGAGAACCGCACGATGAAAGGTTTTGTTATTTCTATCACCTACCTGCAACCAGTGCAACTTTGATCGTTGTTTAAGATAGTTTTCCTCTAATCTGGCAACTCGTTCCCACCGCTCATAAGCCACAGTCTCCTCATTCATGGCCTGAGCAGAGGGGTACAAAAGTGTGAGTTCCTGCTTGCGACAGAGTTCCTGATAGGCCTCCTTAGCCTTCTTAACCAAATCTCCCATTCGTGTCTTTGCCAACTGTTTTAAAGCCGGTTTCAACCCTTTTAACTTCTTAGTAAAGCGGTATAGGGTGGAAGTGGACATATGCAGCGCCTCAGTTGCTTGACATGCTTCCCGAATCAAAGGTTTGAACTCAGCTAGTCCAGTAGTAGCATTAACAAATTTGAAAGGCTTTCGGCGATTTCCATTGCTTCCCTGCCTAGGGAGAATCTCAATTCGACATCTTAAGTGATCCGAACACCCTCCTGCCTCAAAAACACTATACGATGACAGAAAAGAACTCATCCAAGGAGCATTAACTAGGACGCGATCGAGTTTCTTAGATATCAGATCATTGTCTTGTCGATTAGACCAAGTATACACCATTGTTGAAATTAGATAAAGGAAGTTCGAGACATAAAAATTACAGAACCCTTCATCTTCTTCTCTGACCTAATTAATTGGGAATTTACATCATTTATAATTATATCGTTTAAAGTAGTTCAGAATTACGAAGAAAAAAGATATTTTAAAATCAGTCGCAGTCGCTACAATAGTGACCCAAGAACTAACGGGCCCAAAATTGAATTGCACCTACCCAAAATTGAATTGCACCTATCAAAAATTGAATTCCTCTTTATTCTCCTATCCACCTTTTTATTTTTCTTTGTGATACAAAATTCCTATCTATCGTTCAATTACACACATATAAATATATATCATCATCGGATAAGTATCTCACAACACACAATGGTGAGGTGAGCAAAGAGCAAAGAAATGGTTTCATCACTAAACATCATTGAGGAGGCACGAGTCACCCCTTCCAACTCCGACTCGTCCGAGTCACTCACTCTCCCTCTCACCTTCTTCGACCTTTTCTGGTTCAAGATCCATCCAGTCGAACGAGTCATCTTCTATCGACTCACCGAAGCAACTCGACATTTCTTCGACGCAATCATCGTCCCCAACCTCAAAACCTCTCTCTCCTCATCCCTCTCTCACTATCTCCCCCTCACCGGCAAACTCGTCTGGCAACAACTTGACCCCAAACCAAGCATCGTCTACTCTCCAAAGGACGCCGTTTCATTCACCATCGCCGAGTCAAACGCCGATTTCTCACGTTTAACCGGCAACGAACCATACCCCACCACCGAGCTATACCCGTTCGTCCCCGAGTTACGTGTCTCCGACGACTCAGCCTCCGTCGTGTCGTTTCAAGTCACGTTGTTTCCAAAGCAAGGGTTTTGCATCGGCGTAAAGGCACACCATGCCGTTTTAGATGGAAAAACAACAACCATGTTTCTCAAATCTTGGGCGCACGCATGTAAAAATCAAGATTCTTCTCTACCGGAGGATCTAATCCCAAATTATGATCGTACGGTTATAAAAAGCCCGACGGATATGGATACAGAGGTCTTGAACATTTGGCACTCAAGAGCCAAAATGTTCACCGGCGGTAAAGAACCAGAAAATACCAAGAGTTTAAAGCTCACGTGGTCACCAGAGATTGGTCCCGACGTCGTCCGATACACGCTCAATCTCACTAAAGAAGATATTCAAAAGCTTAGAGAACAACTTAAGAGAGAATCCCCTGTTTCACCATCACCAAAGGAGCTTCGCTTATCGACGTTTGTAACTGTTTACTCATATGTTTTGACGTGTATGATCAAAGCTCGGGGCGGTGATCCGAATAGACCGGTGGGGTACCTATTCGCGGTGAATTTTCGAGGTATCATGGATCCACCGGTGCCGTCGAGTTATTTCGGGAATTGTGTCGCTTTTTCTTTTAAAATGCCGTTAAAGGCAGAGACTTTTATGAGTGAAGAAGGGTTTTTAGCAGCTGCGAGAATGGTTAGTGATTCGGTTGAGGCATTGGATGAGAGTATAGCATGGAAGTTCCCAGAGCTTGGAAGGTCATTTATGACTCTTCCACAAGGAGCACAGGTTCTGACTGTTGCGGGATCCACCCGGTTTGGAGTATACGGGTTGGATTTTGGGTGGGGCAAACCAGAGAAAGTGGTGGTTGTGTCGATTGATGGCGAAGCGATTTCCTTGGCGGAGAGTAGAGATGGAAATGGCGGTGTGGAGGTTGGCTTCTCGCTCAAGAAACATGAAATGGCTGTTCTCATTGATTTCCTTCATAACGGCCTCAAAGATTAAATCCTTTTTCTTCCTCCACAACCACAAGAATAAAGCAATCTAAAACAACCGATAAAAATTAGATATCTCACTAATTAATATTTTTTGGAATTATAGTAGTAATCTATATTATTAAGATTGTTTAAGAAAAAAAAAAGAAAAAGTAAAATCTGTAGAAATAAAAGAAATATGTACCACGTCCCACATCAGCTAGAAAAATTTAGACAATTGTTGAGAACCATTATAAATAAAACTAATATGTTCTTAACTATAAATTAGCAGGAGCTTGATTTATCAGGTTTCCAAATTTAAAAGTTTTATTTGATTTATTTTAACAAATTAAAAATTTTAAAGGTTTATATTTAAACTTTATAACATGTTTAAAAATATTATAAATACCTCCATAAAAAGTTTAAAATATTATAATTATTTAAACTCTTCTTTTCACAAAACTATTTAAACTCTATAAAAAGTAAAGTGGCATTAATATTTAACTCTGAAAGAAAAAATGTTATAAATATTTAAAGTACATCTAAAGTTTAAAATATTTGAAATATTTAATCTCTGTTAAAAATTTAAAAGTTTAAGAATTACTAAATATTATATATCAAATTTTTTTTATATTTTGAAAATATCTTACTTATCTTTGTTTGTGTTTTATATCTCTTATGAGCTGTAAAACATGTTTTTGTGTATGATTTTACAGATTATTGCAGTAAAAAATTTATTTTTAAGTCTAAGAAAGAAGGATTGACGTCGCAAGACCTTCATTTGATGTTATTTGAGTTTAAAGAAGAAGGATCAATGAAAAGTTGTTTTAACTATACATGTGTTCGTTTTAGTTTCTCCGCAAGTAAGGATTTTGGTTTAAGAAGTTTCAATACGCGTAGACCTAAAACCGAATAGGTATATGGATGAAATTATCAATAATTGGGTGCATGTGTTGACTGCTGGTCTTCATGAATTGCACAAATTTTATGAGAAAAGAAATGATTTTGGTCTTGGAGTTTGATGGTTAACAAATTGTGTGGTAGTCTAAAAATAAGGCTTTTTAGTGGAGGAATGTGAAGAAGTTGACGAGGAAGAAGAAAAATAAGAAGAATATAATGAAGAACCGGACAGTAAAAGTAACAATGAAAATTACCATAAAATTTGATAATGAAAATGACAATAAATAATATGAAGAATAAGAAACATTGAATAAAAACACGAAAACATAGGTGGTAGCGATCAATTAAATATGAAAAATGAGATAAATTCATGATTATAAAATTGTTTTGTTTTACCGGTGTTCCAAAAAATGGTTTAGGATATATCATGTCCCCAGTTTGATCCACCTCGCCTGGACGCCGAGTTAAATTCATGATTTTTTTGATCAGATTTGATTTTATAACACAACTGATTTTTATCTTTTTCAAAATTATGTATCTGAAATTTAATTTTTTCCATAATACTAATTTAAAAAATTTTATAAGATAATATTTCACTACTGTCGTTAATCATATATAATTTTCATCAAAATATATTAAATAAACCCACGCGTAGCGTGAGTTCAAAACCTAGTATTGATAAGACTTCATATATATATATGCAAAATACATTTTCTTTTCTTTTCTCTCTCTTCATTTCTCCTTCAATTTTTATTGCTGCGACTAGAATTTCAAAAGTTTGGAATCGTCGGGATAACCAGCGATAAAACCCAAGAGTTTGACATGATCTGATCATCTGAACTAGGACTGTACTATTTTTTCTATAATTAAATCACCATTGTTGAAATAGATAAATGAAGTTGGAGACATAAAAATTGCAGAACCCTTCATCTTCTTCTCTGACCAAATTAATTGGGAATTTACAGAATTTATAATTATACTGTTTACAGTTGTTCGGAATTACAAAAAAAAAAAAAAAAAAAAGATGATTTAAAAAATCAGTCGCACCCAAAAACGATCAGGGCCCAAAATTGAATTGCACCTACCCAAAATTGAATTCCTCCTATCCACCTTGTGATATAAAATATACATCATCATCGGATAAGTATCTCACAACACACAATGGTGAGGTGAGCAAAGAGCAAAGAAATGGTTTCATCACTTAACATCATCGAGGTGGCACGAGTCACCCCTTCAAACTCCGACTCGTCCGAGTCACTCACTCTCCCTCTCACCTTCTTCGACCTTTTCTGGTTCAAGCTCCATCCAGTCGAACGAGTCATCTTCTATCGATTCACCGAAGCAACTCGACATTTATTCGACACAATCATCGTCCCCAACCTCAAAACCTCTCTCTCCTCATCCCTCTCTCACTATCTCCCCCTCACCGGCAAACTCGTCTGGGAACAACTTGACCCTAAACCAAGCATCGTCTACTCTCCACAGGACGCCGTTTCATTCACCGTCGCCGAGTCAAACGCCGATTTCTCACGTTTAGCCGGCAACGAACCATACCCCACCACCGAGCTATACCCGTTCGTCCCCGAGTTACGTGTCTCCGATGACTCAGCCTCCGTCGTGTCGTTTCAAGTCACGTTATTTCCAAAGCAAGGGTTTTGCATCGGCGTAAAAGCACACCATGCCGTTTTAGATGGAAAAACAACAACCATGTTTCTCAAATCTTGGGCGCACGCATGTAAAAATCAAGATTCTTCTCTGCCAGAGGATCTAATCCCAAATTATGATCGTAAGGTTATAAAAAGCCCGACGGATATGGATACAGAGGTCTTGAACATTTGGCACTCAAAAGCCAAATGTTCACCGGCGGTAAAGAACCAGAAAATCCCAAGAGTTTAAAGCTTATGTGGTCGCCGGAGATCGGTCCCGACGTCATCCGATACACGCTCAATCTCACTAAAGAAGATATTCAAAAGCTCAGAGAACAACTTAAGAGAGAATCCTCTGTTTCATCATTACCAAAGGAGCTTCGCTTATCGACGTTTGTAACTGTTTACTCATATGTTTTGACGTGTATAATCAAAGCTCGGGGCGGTGATCCGAGTAGACCGGTGGGGTACCTATTCGCAGTGGATTTTCGAGGTATCATGGATCCACCGGTGCCATCGAGTTACTTCGGCAATTGTGTCGCTTCTTGTTTTAAATTTCAGTTAAAGGCAGAGACTTTTATGAGTGAAGAAGGGTTTTTAGCAGCTGCGAGAATGGTTAGTGATTCGGTTGAGGCATTGGATGAAAGTACAGTATGGAAGTTCCCAGAGCTTTTAAGGTCATTGATGACTCTTCCACAAGGAGCACAGATTCTGACTGTTGCGGGATCCACCCGGTTTGGAGTATACGGGTTGGATTTCGGGTGGGGCAAACCAGAGAAAGTGGTGGTTGTGTCGATTGATCAAGGTGAAGCGATTTCTTTGGCGGAGAGTAGAGATGGAAATGGCGGTGTGGAGGTTGGCTTCTCGCTCAAGAAACATGAAATGGCTGTTCTCATTGATTTCCTTCATAACGGCCTCAAAGATTAAATCCTTTTTCTTCCTCAACAAGAATAAAGTAATCTAATCACATGTTTTAATTTAATCGTTGTTTTTGTTTCCGTCCGTGTTTTTATAGTCCACCTTTATATTGGTCATAAAGCTAGCTAGTAGTTCCAAGATGTTCGTTGGTTATTAGTTTATTACTACTACTGGAAAAAAAAATAATGAAGGTCACTAGTTTGATTTTTGTATATGTATTATCTTCAAGTAAATCCATTCACGAAGCCATTCTAATTTAATTTGTTTGGACATTTTAATTTAATTTATTTTAAAATTATTTAAATGAAAAAAAAAAAAGTGTGTAAAACTGGGTGTTTGGTCACTTGTCAAAAGAGTTGGGTTACTCTAGTTATCACATTCGATTATGTGTCATTTTAGTTATGTCAAATTGGGTAAATTTCAGTATAAACAAACATTAAAGAATTATTGCAAACTTCTTTTAGTTCCACTAGATTTATTAATGATTAATTGATTAACAACAAATAAATGTAGAACGTCATACAATATATATGGTTTTTCATATAATTGATTAACATAGTCCAATATGGTTACTGTGCGGGAAACTGAAAAAAGGGTGTGCAAGAATTTGTTCCCCAGTGTTCCAGCTTCCGGTTCTATGGAATTGTCACAACAGGAGATTCTCTTTTCTGAGGACCTCGGGAATTTGTTGGGACAGGGATTTCCGACAAGGGATGCACCAGACCTGGGTTTCATGGACACTATAATAGAGGAGCAAGGTGTGGTGTCTCCTCAGAAGGATATCTCATTAACGGAGGAGGGGGAGGACGATGAGGGTACTGAGGAGGTAGTTAACTCTGATCAAGTCTCTAATGAGGAAGCTACTGGTAATAAGGATGATGTCTCTAAAGTTACGGCACAGAGCGAAACAGTTGAAGGTTTGGTGCCTCCTGCACAGGCCAAAGTGGGGAAACAAAAGGGTTCTCTTCCAGGTGCTAGCACAAAAAAAAAGAACATGGTTTCTTTAGCTTTCCCGCGTAAGAGGATTGTCACTAAAGGGGTGGACTGAATGGGAAAGTCGGTTCTCACCAAGGAGGAAGACCTCCACACCATCCGGGTAATTGATGTGTATCGCAAGTAGAGGGCAGCATGGTGGAGAGAGAGCCTTGGTCTGGGCTCCTTGGTGGTTTTTGTTTTCTCTTTTTCGGTTTTGCTTGAATAAGGCACCAATGGTTGATCCATATGGTTGTAATATCTTTATGTTTTGGTTGTTATTGTTGTTTTTGTCTTGTACTTTTCTAGGTTGTACCCGCTGTTCTTCCGGTATTCAAGTATTTAATAAAACCTGTTGGCCCTTATTTTGGTTTCATGTTTTGCTCTTAAGTTTACTTTGGTATTTGGTTATGTACGGTGTTGGTCTGTGTTGTAATGTGTGTTTCAGGTGGCTATCGGTTCATGGACCCTTATTGGGCCTATGTTTTATTTTTCCAAATATACAAATTTCTTATTTTGATGGTGTAGCCTCAAATGGTTGGACTTTCTTAAATATATTGGGTGTTGTACATTGGTTGTGGCCCTTTACGTTTATATGGGGTGTACATATATTTACCATTTCTCTATATAATTTTATGGGATTTCAGGGGTGTGTATTTTTACCGGATAGGGTGCAATGGTTTAGTGGTGTGTCGTGTCATGGTCTCCGTTTCCTTAGGGCGGGAAGAGATCATTGTGGGTGGCTTCCCCCCCAAAATTTTTAAGTTTTTATGAATATTGTAATTTGGAATTGTCAAGGCCTGGGTAACAAGACCACCATTGGTAATCTCCGGGATTTATGGACCAAACATAAGCCTGACTTTTTATTCCTTATGGAAACAAAGCAATCGCACTTTGTTTTAGAAACATTTGTGGGTCATTTTGGATACAAGAATCTAAAAACAATCGAACATGTTGGTTGTAGTGGGGGTATGGTCCTTTTTTACAATCAAACTGATTTTCAGGTAACGATTTTGTTCGAGTCTAATCGGTTAATTGATATTGAAGCAGTTTTTAAAGGACGGATAATACATTTAACTTTTATATATGGTGATCCAGTTCCCAAGAATCGGGATTTGGTTTGGGAACGTCTTGTACGAATTAGCACTACTCGGTCCTCTCCTTGGTTTGTGGTTGGAGATTTTAATGAGCTGCGAGGGAACCATGAAAAGCGTGGGGGGAAGTTACGACATCCTTCCTCTTTTCTCGCCTTTAATGGAATGATTCAGGATTGTGGTTTTTTGGAGTTCCCCTCTCTTGGTGATTGTCTGTCCTGGAGAGGTTGGCGAGACAAAAAACCTATCTGTTGTCGTTTGGATAGAGCGTTAGGGAATGAAGATTGGCATGAGTTGTTCCCGGACACAGTCACTGAATATTTGTCGATGATAGCATCGGATCATAAGCCTCTCGTGGTTAGTATTGGTGCAAAGCGGCCGCGGGGGAAAAGGATTTTTATTTTTGACCGTCGCTGGATTGGGAAGGCGGGATTGATGGATGCGATTAATTTGGGCTGGGACAGGGATTTGGACCCAGGTTCAGATTCCTTTGTGGATAAAATTGTGAATTGCCGAAGGGCAATCTCCCAGTGGCGCAAATCACAAGTTCCTTTTGGGAGGGACACCATTGACGATTTGAAACATCAATTAGGGGTGGCTCTGGAGGATGATTCAATATCATCTTCTGAGATCTCCGATTAACAGAATAGGTTGCGTCAAGCTTACGGGGATGAAGAAATTTACTGGTATCAAAAGAGTCGGAATAAGTGGATGCGCTTGGGTGATAAAAATTCAAAATACTTTCATGCCCTAACAAAGCAGCGACGTGCACGCAATCGGATTACCGGATTGTTTTCTAAAAATAATATTTGGTCAACTGAGGACGGGGACATTTGTGACACGGCCGTAGCATATTTCGAGGAACTATTTACTTCAACAAATCCAGCCAATTTGGAGGAAATCTTGAGGGAGGTAAACCCGGTAATTACAGATGAGGAGAATGAGCGGCTTATAGGTCCGGTAACAGAGGCCGAGGTGAAGTCAGCTTTGTTTATGATGCACCCGGATAAAGCCCCAGGTCCCGACGGGATGACCGCTTTGTTTTTCCAGAAAGCCTGGGATATAGTGAAATTGGATCTGGTGGATTTGGTTAATAGGTTTTTTGTGGAGGGAGTTTTTGATAAGAGCCTTAATCGAACTCATATTTGTCTCATTCCTAAGGTGGCAAAGCCAACTAGGATGACAGAATTGCGTCCGATTAGCCTATGTAATGTGGGTTATAAAATTATTTCAAAAATATTGTGCCAGCAACTTAAGAGAGTTTTACCGGGCCTTATTTCTGAGACCCAATCGGCTTCCTGGCCGATTGATCTCAGATAATATCCTTATTGCACAAGAGATGTTTCATGGTTTGCGTACCAACCCGTCTTGTAAAGGGAAATTTATGGCAATAAAAACAGATATGAGTAAGGCTTATGATAGGGTTGAGTGGGACTTTCTCGCGGCTTTGTTACACAAAATGGGATTTGCAGCGGTATGGGTGTCGTGGATAATGTTTTGTGTCTCTTCGTTTGAGTATAGAGTTCTCCTCAATGGCCAGCCCAATGGCTTGATCATTCTTCAGAGGGGGTTGCGGCAGGGGGACCCCTTATCTCCCTATTTGTTCATTTTATATACAGAGGTTTTAATTGCAAATATCAGGAAGGCAGAAATGAACAAGCTTATTAATGGGATTAAAGTGGCAAATAAATGCCCACCTATCACGCATTTGTTGTTTGCAGATGATAGCCTATTTTTTTGTAAGGTGGATAGGGAACAATGTCGGGTCATCTTAGATATTCTAAAACAGTATGAATCTGCTTCGGGGCAACAAATAAATTTTGCCAAATCATCGATTCAGTTTGACCATAAGATTGATGACACAAAGAAGTCGGAATTACAAGATGTTCTTAGGATCACCATCTTGGGTGGTATGGGGTCATATCTAGGTTTACCGGAAAGCTTGGGTGGGGCAAAAACCAAAGTTTTTTCCTTTGTTCGTGAACGACTTCAGAGTCGAACAAATGGTTGGACGGCAAATTTGCTTTCGAAAGGGGGGAAAGAGGTAATGATTAAATCTGTGGCTACTGCGGTCCCGAATTTTGTGATGTCTTGCTTTAGGATACCAAAGACTATCACGTCTAAGCTCACAAGTGCAGTGGCAAATTTTTGGTGGAGCACTAATGGTCAATCAGGGGGCTTGCATTGGCTTGCTTGGGAAAAGTTATGTGTCAGCAAACAACTCGGTGGTCTTGGTTTTCGGAATGTGGACGACTTTAATTCGGCCCTTTTGGCTAAACAGCTATGGCGTCTGATTGATGCTCCGGACTCACTGTTTGCCAGGGTTTTTAAAAGTAGGTATTACAGGAATACGCATCCTTTGGATACTATTAGGTCTTACTCCCCATCGTACAGATGGAGAAGTATATGCTCTGCTCGCTCTCTGGTTAATAAAGGACTTATTAAACGGGTTGGCTCCGGGGACACCATTTCTATATGGTCTGATCCTTGGGTGCCAGCTCAATCCCCGAGACCAGCTTTAAGTAGGGGCCCGGTAAAGGACCTCTCTCTTCAAATGAATCATTTAATTGATCATCAGACAAATACTTGGCGGCTGGACATGCTCCATGAGCATTTTGACCCACTTGATGTGGATTTGATCCAGGCTATACCATTGGGAGGAAACCAAAGGGGAGACCCTTTCGGTTGGCATTTCACGAAATCAGGGCGATATACAGTTAAATCGGGGTATCACCCAGCACGACTTGATGTAAATCAGCCTTTCATGGCTCGTGGCTCTGGGCCAGACATAACACCCCTTCTCGCTAGCGTTTGGCGGGTCCGTTGTCCTCCAAAAATTCAACATTTTATGTGGCAGGTGTTATCTGGTTGTATTTCGGTCTCGGCTAATCTGGGACGTCGTGGTATTTCATGTGATTTAGGATGTGTTCGATGTGGAGCGGAGGAGGAGACAATAAATCATGCCATTTTTGTTGTCCCCCAGCTCGTCAGGTATGGGCCTTAGCCCATGTGCCGGTGGGCCCAATATCCTTTCCAGAATCGGTGTATGCAAATGTGGATCACTTCTTAGGACAGCAGAACCCAGGGGCTCATGTTGAAGCCTTTCCTTAGCTCATGTGGTATATTTGGAAAGCCCGGAATGCACGAGTTTTTGAAGATATTGTGGAGAAACCAGAGGATATTGTTAGGGTTGCAGAAGGAGAAGCTACAGGGTGGCAGCAGGCTCAATTGGAGGATGCTGTAGACATCCCTCGCCCTATCCCTGTAGTTTCATCGGGTCGAGGGAATTCAAATTCACTCCCGTCCGTATTTTCGGGCAACCGTTGTTTTATAGATGGTTCCTGGAAAGCAGGAGACCAATTTGCAGGTGCTGGATGGTTTTGTACCTCGGTCCAGGCTGTGACACCGCTGATGGGCGCTAGGAGTTTCCGTCAAAGTCTATCACCACTACATGCCGAAGCTGAAGCTTTTCTCTGGGCGATGAGGTGTATGATTGGACATGATTTCCGAGACGTGGCCTTCTATACGGACTGCTCCGATTTGGTGAAGATGGTGTCTTCTCCTTCTGATTTGCCAGCGTTCGCGACTTACCTGGAGGACATCAAGATTGATAGAGAAGAATTTTCATCCTTTTCTTTATCTTTAATTTCAAGAAATGCTAATGTTCGTGCGGATTCCTTGGCACGCCAAGCGCGTACCTCCCCGCATCATGTTTTGTTTGTAAACAACTTTCCTTCACATTGGCTCGTCTGAGCTGATCTTTTGTCGACAAAAAAAAAAAAAAAAAAAGAAAGAGATTTTTCTTTTTGTTAGTGGAATATATATCTCACCAAATTTGTAAATATTTTATTCGGTAAGTTTACTCACAACTATATACTTTAGATATGATTTTAAAGGAACATACGTCCTATTTCCCTTCATAACTACCACATCGTACCATATCCATCCCGAATTTTGATATCGTTCCCTAATTTTCGTAGTCTAAATGGTTTAGAAACCAAACCCAATAATAACCGACACAAATTCGGTATGAAACAAATTTTTAAACTTGATCCGACCTGTAAAGAAATCCAATATCTTCTTCTGCTTGACCCGAATCTTCTTTTTTATTTATTAAAAGACATTCAAATTAAAAGCAAACAACCAAAAATTTTCAAAGCAAAAAGCCCAATATTGGAAGTCGAATTGTAGAAAGAGAATTAGAATGGACAAGCCACAGTTAGAACCCAAAATTAAAATAGAACCAGAACTGAACCGAGTAGTTGAAATTGAACCATGAAAATGGTTGGGAGGTAAAACCACTTCAAACCATCAATGATTGGACGACAAAGCAGAGTCGAGAAAGAAAGAGAGACAGAACCATGCAGCGGTTAGTATTACTTCGACAAATCCACCTTAGAGACCAGATCCGGCGAACCATAGAAGAAGCATGTTGGACATAAGGTTTGGGTTTGATGCTCGAAAGCTTAGAGCTCAGTTGTGCATTAAGGAGTCAATCTGGCTAACGAGGAGATCCGTTGATTTAAAACAGTTCCTGTGAAGACGATGATTTCTTTCAGTCCATAAGGTGTAGATGGTGGCTTGCCAGGCGGTGATGAGAAGGATCTTGGCTTCACAAGAGCCCTGATAGTTGGTGAGATTTTTCTGTGATCCGGTCTAAGAACGCGTGGGAGTGTGAGAGAAACGATTGGAGATGAGATTCCATATGGTCCAACTAAAGGGACAGTCAAAGACTAAGTGATCCTTGCTTTCTTCCCCCGTGGCACAAAGAAGGCAAGTCGGATCAACTTGTAGTCCCCAAGATCAACACTTGTCTCACGTTGGGCTTCTGTTCAGCCCAAATAACCAGGTGAGAAAACTATGCTTCAGGATTTCTTTGGAGAACCAAAAAACTTTATACCAAGTAACTGTGGGTAATCGTTCTTTAAGTGCTAAGAAATTTTTTTCCAATTTTATGGTTATCTCGCAGCTGATCATTTAGCCACCAAACATATTTATCTGCGTCTCCAGAGAGTTGGATAGATGCTAGTTCAATGTGGTAGTTGACCTGAGCCTCAGACCAAGCTGGAGGGACTCTCCAAGTTCCTTGTCTCCAAAGATCTGCAAGCGTTGATCCTCGCAGGATTACCAGGGGTCCTTCACCTTGGAGGTAAGTCGACAGTCTTCCAAGTTTACACCAGTTATCACTCCAAAACGGACATTTTCTGCCATCTACTACTTTCAGTTTTATCCAAAGTAAACCTTTTCACTCAAGTTTAAGAGCTTATTCGCTAACCATGAGAACCTAGTACTTGATCTTCGAGTCCAGAAGTTGCTTAGCTTACTAGAGAGGACTGCTCCTTTGAACGAGGAGAGCAAGGACAAAGAGATATGGGGATAGCGGGTCTCCTTGCCTAAGCCCTCTCCAACTTTTAAAGTACCCGTGTACCTGACCATTGAAGCCTACTGAGAATAAGGGAGTGCAAATGCAAGATTAGGTCCTTTCTCTCTGTGGTAGCTGTTAACTAATTCCGCTGCAAGGAGAGTATTCTCAACTAACAATCTTCCTTTTATGAATGAAGACTCGTCTCTCTTCATCTCTGAAAGTCGAAATCTGAAACACCATAGCTCCCAATTAGCTTGATTCTTCCATTATCGATTCTGCTCAGTCTAATCCCTCGCATATCGACTGCCGAATTTGATACATAAGGTAAAAAATATGTATGGGTTTTCATTTTTCTAAACGATTTAGTTTTTATTTCGTGTTGGGTTTGCTCTGTTTCAGTTGTTTCTGAAGTAATTGGGTTTTGGATTGATGTTTGTATGATTGGAATCGATTTCTTCTTATGTGAGTTTGGTGTTCGACTTTCAATAAGAGTTTTTGCCTAATTTTTGTCTGCGTTTAGATTCTGTATGAAGCTAATTTGGTTTCCTAGTTTTTGTGAGTATAATCTTTTGTATAAAAAGAATTGGAATTGACTCAGTTTTGTCTGATTGTTGTTGAGAGGTCAAAGACTCTAGTAAATAATGCTAGAGAATTGGGTTTATATAAGTTCTTATTTACTGTCTTGTTTGTGTGATGCATAGATTCAGAAAAGTTTATACCTGTAAAGAACATAAAAATCAATTCTTGTGTCTATAGTTTTCTAAGCTTATTTTGATTTTTCCTGCTGCTCTCTGGTCATTACCAGTTGCTGATGATATTTTGTTGACTTGTAATTGTGAATTGTAGTTGGATTTGCGGATCTGTAGTTGCGGCTCTGTAGCTGTTCAATACAATAACTACAAGGTATTTACGGCTTTATAGCTGTTCAATTAAAGATGAGTTGTGTTGTAATGATTCTAATAATCCATGTCGTTTTTTTGTTTGCAGATTCTTGATTCATAATTTTCAAACTTTTTGTCCATTCCTACCTTGTTCTTTGACTTGTGTAAGATATTATTTCTCTACCTTTTTGTTATACATTTTGTGTCTGATGTGAGCGTCTGATCATTAAAGTTATTATGATAATCTATGTATAAATTGGTGGTGGAGATTGGGTCGTATTGGTCTAATATGGACAAGGCATGGGCTTGGTTTCCAAGGTATGCATTTCTCTGTTATTTTCATAGATGGTTTCATTTATAGTGATTCTGAACTTTGGTTTTTTTCTTAAATTATTACCTTAGGAATAGCCTTGAGTATGAGATTGGAGCAAAGAATTTTGTGTATGGAGCATCAAGTAGTATTGGTAATCCTGCAGAGATTCTCTGTCCATGTGTCGATTGTCGGAATGTTTGCCATCAGCTGCTAGATACTGTAGTGGATCATCTTATGATGAGAGGTATGGATTTGAAGTACAAGGGGAATACATGTTGGTTTAATCATGGGGACAGGAGAGAGAGAACATCTGGAGATGTTCTAACTTCAGAGGAAGAGGCTTATGACTTGATAAGGACAGCTTATTTTGAGTCTGAAGTTGGTGATGAAAATCCATCTGAGGTGTATACTACAGAAGAAGCAGAGTTTAGGGAAAAGTTAGAGGATGCTGAAACTGCACTATACTCAACGTGTCACAAGTATAACAAGGTTTCTGCAATAACGGTTCTTTACAACATCAAAGTGAAGAGTGGGATGTCAGAGAACTTCTTTGATCAGCTATTGACGACAATTAAAGACATGTTGCCAGAAGATAATGTGCTTCCAAAGTCCACTGCTGAGATGAAAAAGTTCTTGAAGGTTTTTGGGTTTGGTTATGATGTCATACACGCATGCAAGAACGACTGTATACTGTATCGGAAACAGTATGATCAGATGGAAAGCTGTCGTAGATGTACTGCATCAAGATGGGAAATGGATAAACATAGTGGTGAGGAAAAGAAAGGCATTCCTGCAAAGGTCCTTCGGTATATTCCTATCAAAGACAGATTGAAGAGGATGTTTAGATAAAAAAGAAAGACTGAGGACTTGCGTTGGCATTCTAACAATGGTAGTGAAGATGGTGTAATGAGACATCCAGTGGACTCTATTACCTGGTCACGTGTGAATTATAAGTGGCCAGAGTTTGCTGTAGAACCAAGAAACCTTCGACTTTGTCTTTCTACAGATGGAATTAACCCCTTTTCGATGCAGAACACCAAATATAGTGTATGGCCAGTCTTATTAGTGAACTATAACATGCCTCCAACAATGTGTATGAAGTCCGAGAACATCATGTTGAGTTTGTTGATCCCTGGTCCAACTGCACCAAGCAACAACATCTATGTTTATTTAGCACCTCTGATAGATGATTTGATTGATTTATGGAATGAAGGTATTGAGGTTTATGACTCATTTTTGGAAGAGAAATTTACACTAAGGGCTATGTTATTGTGGAGTATCAGTGACTATCCAGCATTGGGGACATTGTCTGGATGTAAAGTTAAGGGGAAACAAGCCTGTAACGTTTGTGGAAACGACACACCAAGTAGGTGGTTGAAGTTTAGTAGCAAATATGTGTATATGCGCAATAGGAAACTACTCAGGGCTAAACATCCGTATAGGCGCAAAAAATTATGGTTTGACAACACTGTTGAGAATGGGACAGCAAATAGAATTCAAACTGGGGCAGAGATTGCTTAGATACTAAAAGATTTCAGAAATAATTTTGGAAAACCTTTGGATAAGAAGCGGAAAAGGCCTGCCTTGTGCCGAGGTGAGGTTATTGAAGAGGAAGAGTACGATGAAGACAGTGATCAATGGAGGTGGAAGAAAAGGTCCATATTATTTAGTTTACCTTACTGGAAGGTTAGTACTGGTTTATATTTGTTTAAGAAATAATGTTGAGTAAATGCTGAAAATCTTTTTACAATGTGTTAGGATTTGTCGGTGCGTCACAACATTGATGTCATGCATGTTGAGAAAAATGTGTCTGATGCTATGTTGTCCACTCTGATGCAAAATTCTAAATCTAAAGATGGATTGAAGGCAAGAAAAGACTTGGAAAATATGGGAATACGAAGACACTTGCATACAGAATCACGGGGAAAGAAAACTTACTTGCCTCCTGCAGCTTATTGGATGTCAAAGGAAGAGAAAAGAAGATTTTGCCTTAGGTTATCTAAGTTCAGAGGACCTGGTGGATATTGTGCGAATATCGCAAATTGTGTGACAGTGAATCCTCCTGCTATTGGTAATCTCAAATCGCATGATCATCATGTGCTAATGCAGAATCTGTTTCCTGTTGCTTTGAGAGGCTTGCTGCCAAAAGGGCCTAGGATTGCTGTGACTCGAGTATGCAAAATTTTCAACCTATTATGCCAGCGTACATTAGACACAGAGATGCTAACATCATTGGAGACTGATATTGTGGAGACAATGTGCCAAATGGAGTGTTTCTTTCCTCCATCACTATTTGACATTATGTTCCATCATCCTCTACATCTAGCAAGAGAGGCGCGTTTAGGTGGACCGGTACACTTTCGTTGGATGTATCCATTTGAGAGGTACTATTTTCTTTGACTTTGTCTATATTAGTTCTGTTTTGATACAACTAGATTAGTAACATTATGTTATGTGATTGAGTTGTAGGTATATGAAGACACTTAAGGGATATGTGAAAAATTATGCAAGGTCAGAAGCATGTATGGCTGAGGGCTATTTGGCTGGGGAATGCATAGCCTTCTGCTTAGTTTTTCTAAAGAATTCTGCACCGGTGGAAGAAGCTGTAAAACGAAATGAAGATGTGGAGGCTGATGATATTTTCCTTGAGGGCCGGCCACTGCAGAAGGCTACTGAAGTAAGACTTTCAGACAAAGAGAGAGATATAGCCCATTTGTATGTGTTAATGAACAAATCACTTATGGAGCCCTATGTTGAGTAAGTAAAATTTTGTTTATAACTTATATCTTTATGAAATTTATATACATGAAACTGGTGTGCTGAAACTTTATATACAGGATGCATTTAGAAGAATTGCAAGCTAGTGATGTCCGGTGTGAAAGAAATGAAACTCTACTATGGAAATTGCATACAGAAAGGTTTGCACAGTGGATAAAAAAAAGGTCTGACTTTGTTTTCTATACTTTAGTGCTTAAGTTTCCCTTTACTTAACTTCAATTTGGTTTTAACTAATTCTGTAATTTCAATTTGTATATACCTTCTAACTCAGAGGCTCACTCTAAGAAGCTGAGATGGCTGGCATTTGGACCAAGACATATTGCTCAAAGCCACAAGGGTTTTTTCATAAATGGACATCGATTCCATACTGATGATGTTAAGCGGGAGACTCAGAACAGTGGAGTGACATATGAAGCATTTTCTATGTGTAGAGTTGACGTAGTTACATACTATGGAGTGATCAGGGAGATCATTCTTGTCGACTACCACATGTTCCATGTTCCCTTTTTAAATGCAGTTGGGCAAACACAGGGAATGGTGTGAAAGAAGAAGAAAGATTCACTCTTGTAAACCTCCATCTTAACCAGACGGCATTTCTCCGTGATCCATACATATTGCCATCCAAGCAAAACAAGTGTTTTACTCTAGAGAGGATGAATCCTCTCCTTGGTATGTAGTCATGAGGGCGCCACCAAGAGGATATCATGAGCTAGATACAGAGGAAGAGTTTGTCACAGCACCAGTATATGACCAGCACCTTGAAGATTTGGAGAATCAGTCATCTGACGACGAGAGTTACTGCGTTAGGGATGACTGTGATGGAGTTCTAGTGGAAGATTGATATCATAGTATAGGACTGCATCATATCATAGTATAGGGAATTGGCTACAGCTTTTTTATGGTATAGTTGTTTGTTGTGTTGCAGGCTAAGTCATGGTTGTTACGAGAGGAAATCTGCGTCGCAGCAACCGTCAGGCGGGAAAAGGTTGGAGTTCTCTTGTTCCCAAGAAAACCACCAAGAAGCCAAAGACAAAAAGTGTTGGAAAGTTGGTTAAAGTAAAGTCATCTAATCAAGTTGAGGAACAAGTTGTTTATCAAATTCATATAGAGAAAGAGAAAGAAATGGATGAAAGAGGTAAAGATGATACTGTGCAAATGGATGAAGGAAGAAGAGTTGATGAGGAAGAAGAGGTTGTAGAATCTGATGCAGAAGAGGAAGACGCAAAAGAACTCCATGTAGAACCTGAAGGAGAAAAGGAAGAAGTAGAAGAACTGCATGTAGAGTCTGAAGGAGAAAAGGAAGATGCAGAAGAACTGCATGTAGAATCTGAAGGAGAAAAGGAAGATGCAGAAGAAATGCATGTAGATTCTGACAAAGATAATGTGGGAGATGATACACAAGTTGCTCCCCAGTCTACTGAAGGTGACACTGTACATGCTTCCAGTGGAGGAGACTCAGTCCATCAGTCAAACTCGACCACTAAGAGAACAAGGGGCAAGACCAGGATGCTAAATTGGCTAAAGACCCGCTTGACAAGGTTGCGGTGGATTTTACATGTCTTGGTGAACATGCAGGAGATGGCTCAACAACACTTTCATCGTTTCTTGGTGTTTTAGTGAAGGAGCATGTTTCTGTACTACTCAATGATTGGAGAAAACTCGATCAACAAATGAAAGACATAATGTGGGAGGAAATTCAGGTATAGTGTATTATAATTATATGTCTAATCATTTAAAAAAGTACTGGCATTTAACCTCACACTTGCTGTAGGGGAGGTTTAAAGTACAAGAAGAGTGGCAAAAGAAGAGTGGCAAAAACATTCTCTTTTTAAGCAGATGAATTGTATATGGAGGTCAGCTAAATCTATTCTTGTGGGCCAAGTTCGAGCTGCGAGCAGTGACGCAGAACGATTAGAGCTTAAACCAAGCAACATCCCATCTGTAACCCAGTGGAATAAATGGGTGAAGAGCAAGCTTAGTACAGAATTTAAGGTGCAATCTTGATTTTTATAATTTTTATGTCTTTGATACATGTATTTTCTATGCATAGTAAATATATACATTAAATGATCGGTTGGATTAATTTTGCAGGAGAAAAGTGAAATATACAGAAAGATGAGAAAGTCTCAGATTTCACACACGACTAGCCGCAAAGGACTGTTTCGTCTGGGACAAGAGATGGTAATTCTTTTTCTCTTTAGTTATATAAGAAGCATAAGTCATGTTACTCATATTTTAGGACTGCTTGTAGAAAAAGAAGAGTTCAGACCCTTCTAAGGTTACTAGAAGTAAGATATGGATAGAAGGACACACTCATAAGGATGGAAGACCTGTGAAGCCTGAATTTGCTGAGACTATTGTAAGTAGCTATCACATTTTAGTTTAAAGTTTTAATTCTAACAGGTTTGGCATACTTATGTTGGTTGATATATATGTGTATCAGGAACAAATAAAAACAATCGATAGTCAAATGGAGTCCACAGCCAATGATAACATAAGAGAAGATGCTGTCAGTCAAGTGTTGGGAAGAGATAAACCTGGAAGAATTAGAGGTCTGGGCAGAGGGATTACTGCTACTAAACTAGCTCTCCTCCAGGCTAGAGACACACATGTACAAAAACTTGAAGCAACACAAGCTGAATTGCGTAGCGAAGTTCAAGACTTGAGGAATATGGTCAATGTCTTAGCTGCAAAAACAGTAAGTATACTAGTTTCTATATATGTGGCTATTACAAGACATCTCGTTTAACTAACAGTTTCATATCTTATTGTTAGAAAAAATCTGATAATGTGGGAGCTCAATCTGGTGTAAGTCATGATAGTGGAGGAGTTAGGTGTCAGCTGCTAGATTGGATTACATATGAAGATATCGTTGTCGGTGAAGTAGAATTCTACGCTTTTGATCCACTATACAAGATTGGTCGCATTCCACTTGGTCCTAATGTTGCTGCTGTTACTGTAGAATCTGTAATACACACAGACTCACAATTGTGGAGGCCTACACAAAACATCCTCACACTTGGGTAAGCTGTGGGACTCAAAATTCCCTGGCAAGGTGATAAGGTGATTTTGGATGAAGACATCTCAACAAGTCCAAACATAACTTCTGGTTCCAAGGTAATCTTCGTAGTTTATTTACGTTCTTATCACAACTAGGAATCAAAATTTTAGTTTCTAATATATTTGAATCACTATTAGGATACCATATCAGCTGAGTCACTTCAAAGATGCAAACTTTTTGATTGGAATTCTGATGATGGTGAATGTATTGCTGCGGGTGTTTTGTGTTCCACTGATCCGAAACAAATGATAAACAACATTCCTATTGGTAAGAATGCTTGCATTGTGAAGATTGATCTTGTTCTGAGGGATGCGTCTTATCTGTGGAGACCAACATCTGAACTCCATGTGATGGCTGATGCACAGTATAGAGAAATCTCATGGCCACTTACTAAGATAAAATGCATCAGTCAAAATGCAGAGGTGCCTTCAGTGAGAAGCTCGCCTGGGGTAAGTATTGATGTTATTATAATGTGTATTTCATTTTAATGATGAATTTCTGATGATTGTGTTATGATTGTGTTATTGATGTGGTAGAACGCAAGTTCAAACTCTGGTTCCAGCAAAGGGAAAAACAAGAAGTGCTTCCTGTTGGATTGCAAAAATTCTGAAAAAAACAGTTGCAGAGGGCCGAGTGTGTTCAACTGATCGTGCAGAGACAGTCCATAACAGACCCTTAGGACCAAATGCTTGCAAGGTCTGGGTTGATGTTTCAATGATTGATAATGCTAAAGTGTGGAGGCCAAATTCAGAAGTGCAATTCATCGCAGATGCACAAGGCACAACTGTTGCTTGGCCTAATGACAAGATAGTCTATCTCTGAAACTTCTTAAGTACTAAGTTTCTTTTCCTTTATGTCGAACAATTTATTGTTTTAAGTGTCGAACCCTTTGTGTTTTCTTTTATTACATGTACTTGACTTTGTTTTCTCATGATACTAATTATATGTTATATTTTAGCAAAAATATATTAAACACATACTTAAAACATTTTAATTGAAAAAAAGTTGAATTAATTATTTTTAGGCATGTACTATAGATTTTCGAATTTTGTAAAAGAAAAGTTAGAAAAATAGGATATATAAACAAATATAACCAAATATCTCAAAAAGACATAAATATTTAATTATAATGTTAATAATTACAAAAATAATAATTTTGTTATAATTTTAAAGAGTTTAGGGTATAGAGTTTAGGGTTTATAGTATAGGGTTTAGGGTATGAAATGTATGGTTTAGGTTTTTGGATTATATTTGTTTGAAATAGTAATAATATTAATTATAACAAATAATAACATAAATAAAATTTATTTTTATTTAATAATTTAGGGTTTAGGGTTTAGTTTTAAGGTTTAGGATTTAGTGTTTTAAATAGTAGCTAATACTAATGATATAAAGTATATTACTATAACATAAATGAATTCTATCATTTTATTAATTATAACATCATTAATGTGTTTCAACAATACGATTTACAGAATAAGAAGATTAGTGTACATATATTCTAAGGCAATCATATGTGTTACCTTCAAATTTCCAAAAACGTTGCAATTTTTTTTTTTTTTTTTTTAATTGCGAAAAATTATCTAATCATGTAAATAACTCATAAACATATTAATCCGTCAATATAAATTTTTTAAAAATTATATAAATAGTAGAAACACATTTTTATGCCTAAAAACAAAATAAGCCATTCATAATT